>ML789993.1:293983-309374 GCA_009831015.1 Picea engelmannii | reverse complement strand
GGGATGGTGCTTTGTTGTTATAGAATCACTATGAAAAAGAAACAGACTAGATAGCATGTGTAACCTTCTTCTTTTAGCTCATGGAGATGGTTGTCGTCTTCAACATATGGTAATCCTTCTCTAGTTTTGTCCTAGTTGTATATTCCACTTCCTTATTGTTCTTCAAGAAACATTGCATTAGTTATATGTTGCTAGGGCTAGTTGGACTTCCCCTAAGATGTTTTCATCTGAGAGTATAGAGTCTAGCTCGATGGCCATGACTGCCAATTTCTCATTGATTTGAAGTGAAGTAAGGTGCACCAATTGGTATGTCCATTAATCCTTTGAAGGCGCACCTACTGGTATGATGTCAGGCTTGCCCCTCCATCTCATGTCACTTAGCTTGATGGATCTAGTGGCCCATGGTCTTGTTCTCCTTTACCTAGTTGCACGACACATATTCTAAATAAACATATGATCAGTTCAATAGTTCATGTTGACTTTTAACCAGTATCGAAGAAAGCACTTGTTGAAGTCAATCCATCAAAAGAAGATCGCACACACTTGGAAAGAAATGTGGTGTAAGGTTCTAGGATTTCATGATGTTAGATCATGGCATTAGGTGGATAAGAACAAAGAGGTGTTCATGCAGGAAGCCAAACTACATGGAACATTGGGAGCGTAGAGGAGGTAGAGAGGTTGAGGCAAGAAGGTCTGGTCCGAGGTCGGTAGTGGTAGAAGCAACTTATTGGCATCCACTGCAATGCAAGGAGTTTAATTCATCTGAAACTATTGGAAGGAAGAAGCAGGTGTAGGAGAAAGTGTGAGTGTGTGGCATGAGGTGTCGGAGCAAGTGTGAGTGTGTGGCACAAGAAGGAACAATGGTTTAATTCATCTGAAACTGTTATTAGGAAGTACCAATGAAATATTTATTACAATCACGTCAGGAGGAGAGAAGGGTGCAATAAGACTTCAAATTCTTTGGCCAATAAGATATCAGATAATTCACATTTAAAATTCAATTGAAAACATTATTTATCAAAACTTTGGTTAAATGGATGCATATTTTACAGTCAACCATCAACTAATAGCCAGACAACATTAACTCAATGCTATATACCATGCATGTCAGCAGGTATAATAATAAAAAAATTACGATAAGTTTTATCCCCTGAAAAATAATTGTTTAGTTAAAATATATATGTTATATAAAAATTGTAATAAAGGAAACAAATATATTTAAGTATTGTTTACATATGATTATTAATTTCATAAGATATTAAGTTTCAAGGGTTAGCTCATATGATTATATTTAATTTCTTATCAAATCATCTCACAGTGGGGGACATTTGAGCGATTGTTGGCTCAGTAGTGAGGAGTTAGATCTGGGCGCTGATCTTGCACCTGAATGGGACGGATATACCTGCAGACTTATGGAATCGGGCATCCGTTTACAGGATAGGCCCGATACGCTCTTGTGGACGGGTGGGGACAGATCCGGTGCCCTCACTGCAAAGAATGCCTACGGCGCTTTAGCTGCTAAATGCTGGACCATTACACCTGAGTGAGGACGCGGCAAGATCTGGAGGAGCGACTGTTCACTTAAGCAGAAATTATTTACCTGGCTATTAATCGAAAACAAACTGATGTTGTGGCCGAATCTCCAAGCCCGGGGATGGGAGGGGCCCAGTCGATGTAGCCTTTGCTATTCTCACTGTGAGACGAGCGCCTATGTCTTCATTGAATGCACATTTACCAGATCCGTGTGGCATCTCTTAACCCATGCTCTCATGCTCACGTCTAATTGGTCAGATACCAGCCTATCACTTTGCTTCCAGAATTGGATGGGGGTCTCAAAGAACCAGGTGAAGCTGCCAATTCTTCTCTGCTGGCATGTTTGGAAAAACAGGAACGCTGCCTTGTTCGAAGATAAGCCACCTTCTTTTCACAGCGTGGCCAATTCCATCATTGCTGAGATGGCCGTGTGTAGACAACAGTCACCGATTACAACACCTTGCAGGTCCATCTTTAACATTCCACTTAATAGAGTTGTGGCCTGGTTCGATGGAGCGGCTCAACAGGATGGCTTATACTGCGGGGCGGGTGGAAAGATTGTTATTAACTCTCAAACTTGTTACCGGTGGACACTAAACTGTGGAAATGGTACCAACATGAAGGCTGAACTCATGGGAGTGTGGGCGTCTTGTATTCTGGCAAGTCGATTACATATCAATGAGCTTTTACTGCTTGGTGACTCCAAAATTATCATTGATTGGTTGAGCGGGCATGCAGATTTCCATGTAGCGGACCTGGTGAGCTGGAAAGAGAGAACTCATGAAGCGACACAGCTGTTCAATTTTCTTACTTTCTCTCACATCTACAGAGAGGAAAATAACGAGGCTGATATTCTCTCAAAAAAAGCGTTGTCTTTGCCATCGGGACACATTCGTTATACTAGATGGGAAGAGGGCAATGAGGGACCTACCTCGTTGATCAAGCTTTGAAAGGCCTACTTGCCTTGAGAGCTGCCCACCCATGGGATAGGCAATGGTCTCGTTGTGACTAGTTACTCCTTTGTTTTGTTTGGATAGTTTGATTCATCGGCATAGTTCTTGTTTTTCTCGTGATATAGCCATGTACACTATTATATCCTTTTGAATATAAAGCGTATTTTTTTCGTTGAAAAAAAAAAAAGGGTTAGCTCAAGTGTTTATGAGCCACATGTGAGATCTCTTATCTCTCTTTCAAAATTGGAGAGGTCGTGAGTTTGACTCTAGGTTAAGCTCGGTAATCAAGGTCAATGGTGTTCCCATTTGCTATCAAACTTAGGTTTTGCAATCAAATCAAAACTATCAAACTTTGCAATTAAGAGTGAGTGCAACCATGGGGAAACTACCCAAAAGGGGTGCAATCACATCACACTAGTTTGAAAGTTGAGACCTTACAAACAATGTGCCCACCACGCATTGTCTTGATAGTTAAAACAAAAAGTGTGACTATGCCGCAGCCTCCAAGGAGTTCAAAGTTCATAAGGGGCATGACCATCTCGCACCCTCAAATAAGTTTAAGTTATCACAATACGTGACACTAGTTATAACTCCACAAGCCATTGCATGGTTTGAAAAAGGGTTTAAAGTTCATAACAGGTGTGACTAAGTCACAATCCCTTGAACTTTCAAAGTTTATAAGGGATGTGATAAGGGTTCACATATCCAACATTCATTGCATAAAGAGTGAAGATTAAAAGTTCGCCACCACCGTGAGAGGTTAGGTTTGACACAGTGCAATAAAACTTAATTTTGGACATGGGCTTCAACATTATAAGAAGTGCACTAAGAGTTCTATAAGAAAGAGCCTCACTCATTTTTTCCTTATTCTTTCATATAGATCACACCATGTCGTATATTGAAAAAATCACAAACCCTAACTGTTGGAAAGAACCTATAATCGCTACCCAAGTAACTTGAGGAAAGAGTTTAATGTATACATGCTTAGCAAGCATTACTTGGACACGTTAATAGGTTTCTAGGTCAATTTATTGCACCCTTTTCATTGCATATTTTATGAGAAAATAGTTGTGCGAGGAGAGGGGGGGCATGTTTTAGGCGTAGTCTAAACGTTCTATGTTTTTGAATTTCCGACAATTATCACTGGAAATCAACAACCCAATTGTTGGAGAAATCACAAATTTACATTGCTTAAATTGTGTTTTTGAATGCATAAATCGATTCAACACCCTCAAAAACCCTAGGGCACCTGGAATATGTAATCTAAACCATTGAAATCTACAATTTTCTAAATTTTTTACTAGATTTCGGGCAAAACTAGTCAGAAAAAAAAAAGTACCAAAAAAAGGTAAAAACGTAGAACGTTTAGACTACGTCCATGTTTTATATTCATATAAAATAGGATGGGAAAAGTGTTGTGTTGTCACTTCCCCATTGCACACAGATTCTTGTGGTCCCCAACCCAAGGCTTGATTTGTATTGCCACTTGTCAAAGTATGGATTTTGAAACTGATGCATATGATTAGAGAAAATGACAAATAAAACCCCTTTCTAGAATATTTGTATCACATGGTCACCAAGGGATTCAAACTCCAACTTTTTGAAACGGGTGCCTTTATAAGTCATTGATGGTTTCCAAAGCTTTTACTATTAGCAGAGTTTATCTTCCCCATGCTTTAGATCCATATTCAATAGAATGGTGATTTCTTTCTTTTCCCTAGATTTCACTCACTTGGTGCAAGCCAACTCACCATTGATTAGAGTGGAAATTCCCTCCCATGTAGTGGTTTTATATATGTTGTAGAAATACAAGAGTTTGATCAAAGTTTGGTTTTACAAATATCAGTATCATAGTGGAGTATATAAGGGGGAGTATTAAATTGATTGTGTGACAGATGTATGGATGACACAATTCACAAGAGATAAGGATTATCATGAAATATTGAAAGGTGATGGATTAAGGAAAAGGAATTTAGATCACGAAAAAAGGGTGTTTATCCCCCCTCATACCTTAGAATTCCTTACATATATGCAGTGGCAGTGGTGAGAAGGTTGTACGGTGAGAAAGTTAACACACAATTCAAGGAGTCTTGGATTCCATTTATTTATCAAGTAGTAGTTGGAAAGATCTTCAATTAGTCAAGCATCTTGCCTGACACAATGAATGATGCCATTTCCAAAGAAAAAAATACTACTCAAGACATTCACTCATCATTCTTCATCTCATCTTTCTTAATGGATGTTGTTGTGTAGCAAATCACTTCACGTGATTAGGATGGAAATGGCAACCAAAGAATAAAACAATCCATGTGTATTGCTAGATATTATGGGAGCACAAGAACATGATTGAGTACACAAGAATTTGTGGTAATTTCATCGCTTCTCTCTACACTTTAATCTTCTACAAACTAGCCCTTGCATGACTGAAAAAGTTATGCAAGTAATAAGCACCCTGGGTGACTAGTATGTGATGGAGGGCTACACCTATCTCAGATTATATTGAACCTCCAAGTCTCCTCATATACTGCCCATATTCATTTTGGATAAGTTCATTGTTCAAGGGATTTCTTATTGGACATACTTGCATGGACTTGCAATGTCTCTAACAAAGAATAAGAAATATTTGTGGCCTACGTTTCCATTGTACATCAAATCTTACAACATAAGCAATGCCAAATCAATGGTAGCAGAAGGACAAGTTTCGACACCCTATCACTTTGGAGAAGAAAGATTCATAAGACATGATCCTCTTGGCATAGCTCTGAGCCATTGTTCAACACTAGGATATAATTGGCCAGACTAGCATGAGATCTGGTTAGATGAGAAGATTTATAGAATAGGTAGGTCATTTGGGGAAGTGATGGAATGATTAAATAAGGTGAAAAAAGATAAGCAATGGAGAGAAGAGGAAAGACAAAAGAAGGCTAATAAAGAAGCTAGAGATCAGGTAGTTGAGCAAGAAATCCTTAGGAAAGAAGGATGTTGTATCCAATGCAAATGTAGAGAATGAAATGAAACATGCAAAAGATCAAAGAGTGGAAGGAGGGGCCAAAGCCACAATGGAAATTAGAAGAAAGAAAGAAGAAGAGCAAAGGAGTGTTTCTTAGTAAATAGATAAGGGTATGATAGAGCCACGAGAATCAACTACTCCAAAGACAAATGACATGCCAGAGATGCAATTAGTGACAGTAGGCCATATTGATTTTCTAGGACTGACCTGAAAACAAAGTTCACGAGAAAATATGGAACAAGTGGATATCCTTGAATCACTTATTTTTAACAAGAGAAGAAGATAGGTAGTGAGGCAAACTCATAAAAAAATAAAGATTTCCCAAGATGAAGAAGTAATTGTAACAACACAAATTCTTGTTATTAAAGGGACATATTCAAATCTAGTAGCAACAACCTCAACATGAGTTGATATATTTCTACCCACATAGACGAATGTGATCAAGATTGTGAAGGAACCATAAGAGGTAAATAAAAAGATAGAATTGTTGGAACATCAAGTGGAGTATTACAAAGCTAAGACAACCATCCTAATTGTGTTCAAAGCATGTGCTCTGAAGGTGCAAGATGAACTAAGCATAGATTATAGCTTGTTGTATTCTTATGGGAGTATTCTTCATAGCTTCTCACTTTTTCCATTAAAGTAAAGGTGGAGGAGGAACAACAAGAGAGACTAAGAAAATGGAAGGAGGAGGTAAAGGAAGCTCTTGAGATTTTCCCAGAATGAAAAAAGAAAGAGATTGATTGTACTCTAGTGGCATTGGAAAACTAGAAGTTAGTGTGCATAAAGTTGGAGAATAATATTGAAGGAAATTTTGTCAAGTATCACCACCTATTCAAATAGTTGAGAGGGTGATACAAAGATGTCATCTTCTTTCTTTGAGTGAATCAAGTGCACCCAGAACAATAGAGAAGTGCATGGAAGATTTGGAGAATAATATCAAGGTGGAGAAAATAGCTAGAGAAACAACTCCAAATGTGACTAAGGCAAGGTTGAAAGAGTATGCTTTAGTTCCTTCAAATGAATTTAACTTAATCAATTTGTTTATTAATACCCTGCAAAAGGGATCAGAGCTAATATCCTTATATTTAATTATGTATGAGGTGGCCTTTGAACAATTGAATTTTCCACAATCTAATAGATTATTGTCAGCGTATGAAGTTTGGACTCAATATTTCCAAGATATAGTTGAGAGAAGAATTTAGTTTTTTATAAAGAAATGTAGGAATTGTGTATTTTGGAAATAAAAAGGCCAAGAGACACACAAGAGAAGCAATTTTGAAGAAATCTACAAATGTAACGTTGCATATGGAGAAAGGAACTTTTGCTTGTACAATTTTGTAAATTTTTTTAGAGAATTAATGAGGAGAAGCTATTGTTTGCCAAGTTATCGAGGGAGAGATGTGATTCTAATGTTGTAATGTGTGTGTAACTTTTTCTTTTGCTTATTGTTATTGGAATAGTTATGAGAATTCTTCTTAATGTGTAGACTTCTCTAATTTATGATGCAATGTCATGCATGTTTATTTCTCATCTACTTGACTATAGCCTTTGGATATGGAACTATAACCATTTATTCAATTACGGATTACTCTTGATTGATAACTTGTTACTTGCATCTCTACATTATTTACTCAGTAACTATTTGTTGAAAGTAATTATATAAATGTAATTAGTTTCATGTTCAAAACTCTCAGTTATTAGCTCATGGTTAGGTATTTAGAATAAATTTGCATTCTTCATCTAAAATCATTTTTTGCATTATGTATACTAGATTAAAGATTAGAAGGTGAACTAGGCCACAATTAGTAAACCCCAAACTAGTGAAGGTTGCTAGGCCAAAATCTAGATGGGTTCCCTATTTTAAGTAGTGTGAGGCCTAATTGGTACCTTTCAATAGGGAGAACCCCTACTATTGGCAAAAGGGCCATTATGCCATGTCAACAACTAGAAAGGTTGAGTTTGTCCACTTATTATTTCACTCCTAAATATAATTTTGTTGAATGTGTATATATAGGTTTTTTGTATCTCTTAAAAAGGTTGTCATATCAATGCATACCACCTATCAAATGGTGTAGGATAAAATTGATTTAAAAACAACCCATTTTTAGGAAAACTTTTAGGTAGAAAATTCGACAAATTGAGGAGCTCGACATTGTTCCACATGTCAAAGTTCCAAGGGAATAGTTTCTCCCTACCTTGAAGGGTTTTGAGGGTCTTAGAAGTGACCCAAAACCTTGAAAAATACTAAATGACTTGGAACTATGCCCTTAGTGATTTTTTTTCTTCACTGAATTTCAACAAAAATGAAAATTTACATATCATTTTAAATAAATCATATACTACGCCCATGTCTAATTAGTGTCACAAATTTATAGATCGCTAGTTAACCAATTGATGCAACATTACCTAACCAAAATGAATTGGAAAATTTTCAAAAAATTAGATGGCATGGACATGAATATTAATATTTCAAGCATTATGGGTGCAAATACCATCAATGGAACCACAATGAGTAGAGAAAAGTGCTTCCATGGAAAGAAAGAGAAAATGTGTGCAGTACTACACATTTGAAGAGCTAGTTGAGATCAATTGTCCACCTCACTAGTTTAAGTTTAACGCTCTCATCCATCTTGCTTTGGCCAAACGTCTACAAGAGAGTGACTTCCCTTTCTTCCCTCTGAGAAAACCATGGTGTCTACAACTTTACTTTGGACCTCCATGGTGGAACTATTATCCATAGTTATAATGCCACGCTAGATGGTGAGAATTTTATCCTTTCCCTTTAAAGGGTACCAAAATATCATCTATGCCATACATATGATGTGTAATATGTGACTAGTGTTTTGAAATATGTCCTATGGTCTTACTTGCAAGATTCCAACAAATGGTTGCATTGGCACCAATTGTATCTGGTTGTGCTTGTCCTTCATCTTTGTTTTATATCAATGTTGCATAGTCGGTTATGGAATGTGATATTTTTTGCTAATCAAATCTATGTGCAATTTAAGTTTGAAATCGCTACAGTGAATTGAGGATGAAAACTTTGATCACATCTACTCCAATTGTTTAACAACGATTTCCTACTTCAACCACAACTTCCACAACTTTGCAATGCTTCTTTCCATAATTCACTTCAACATTTTCCTTCATGAGGATATACATATATTATTTGGATAACCTTTTGTTGAAAAAACATCGTTAAATTTCTCAAAATAAAAAGTAGTGCACCCTTTCAAGTTGACTTACACATTGGAAATAATGGGAAAACTTTGCTAACCTTAAACCCTAGTTATACCTTACTTTCCCAATTCAAGTTATTGCCCACTTTGTCCTTGGGAGATTGGTTAAGACTTTGGTTCTTGGTGAGAGTTTGCTCTTAAGAGATAAATGCGGGGGGTGGTGATAAAGGTGGGGGTGATTGTGTAAACTTAACTTATGACAAATTTAATTGATGACGGAGAAACCATCTCGAATGGTAAAGTAATAGAGGATGGTAAGTCTTGCTCACCCACCATCTCGTGGTAATTCGCATGGGAAGAAATTTTACAAAATGGAGAAAGGTTACTTCTTATTACCCACTAATGAAAATACAAATTGGGATTTTGTTAACAAGAGCATGAGAGCTTAGGGAATAATTTAGACCGTGTATTAATATGTTGGTAAAGACTTTTTAAATTCAAAGGCTTTTTATGGAGTTACGTAACTTTTTTTTTCTAATTAAAAAAATAGATAAATTAATAAAATTAGGAAATAAATACTTATAGGAAATGAAATAATTAATAAAATTAGTAAATAAATACTTATCAATTGATTTATGATTTATGGAATTATGGTTTGGTTATTTTTTCATCAAAACTTTTTTTTCCAATAACTACTCTTTCTTTCAAATCAACCAAGCTTTCCGTTCAGCGGACAACCTTAAACCAAAAATCACATCTCCCTTCTCCTCTCCTTGTACTTTCATCACTATGTCTTATAACAATGGAACCACCAATCAGATCTCGAAACTCTTAGTTAAGAAGAATATTAAAATCGTATTCAAACCCTACAAAACCCTAAAACAACTTTTCATAACTGCTAAAGATAAATCTGACCTAATGTTTGGCCCAGGAGTTTACCAAATTCCTTGTTCTTCTGGGAAGTCTTACATAGGCCAAACTGGTAGAACCTTTAAATCCCAACCTAGACCATATATCTGATACCACCTATAATCGAATCTCAAAATCAACTATTGCAGAACACCCTTTTAACTCCATGCACTTTATTTGCTTTGACCACACACAAATTTTAGCCTATGCCACGCACTACTCCTCATGTCTCATTCGAGAAGCCCTTGAAATCGAAAGACATCCTAATAACTTTAACCACAAAGATGGCTACAAAATAAGTCAATCCTGGAAGCCCATCATTCATCACCTTAACCATTATGCTTCATCCTTTTAGATCTTGTTCATGTTCATCTCCACCCTTCCTCCTCTCTCTTTTTCAGTTTCTTTTCTTCCTCGTCCTGATATTGTTTCTCTTCATCTCTCTAAATCATTCTACCTTTTAACCTACCGACTTCTTTTGATTTTATTATTATTCCTCATTTAAAAAAATCCTTTATATATATTATTATCTCACTTTAATTAGTTAAAATCATTTTATATTATTTTAATTTATTTCATTATTATCACCTGTTATTTATTCTAATTTCCTCCCCTACTTAAAAAAATTCTTCTCACCTTTATCTCATTTTCAATTAATTACTTTAATAATTAATTTTAATTATTTAATAATTTATTATTTTTTTTCAACTAATTTGATAGACTTTTTTATTAACTTTTTAAATATGTTTGAATTTTTTCATCACCATTAAATAATATATCTCAACACCCTATAACTTCTTCTCACCTTTATCTCCTTTTCAATTAATTACTTTAATAATTGATTTTAATTCTTTAATATTTTATTATTTTTATTCATATTTTTCAACTAATATAATATGATAGATTTTTTTATTAACTTTTTAAATATGTTTGAATTTTTTCATCACTTTTAAATAATATATCTCAACACCCTATAATTTTATTTTTTTATTAACTTTTTAAATATGTTTGAATTTTTTCATCACTTTTAAATAATATATCTCAACACCCTATAATTTTATTTTCCAATCTCAATGTCTACTTCCCATATTTTATTAATTTGTATTCATTATTTTTATTCTTTTCTTCAAGGGTCACTTACTCTTTTATTTTATAAATACGAAACTAACACTCTTTTCCAACATATTAATTTCTTATGTCTCTTATGATGGATGGAGTGTCACTCAAACTTATCGCCTTATTAATTAAAATATGAAAAATGAAAAATAACAAGTTAAAAAAAAAACTAAATCATTTTAGGTACAATCTTCTTATAAAATTCGCTTTCAACAAATCCATCCGCAAGTTCACTATTCAACAATATATTTTAATGGTTCAAATCAATTAATATCTAATTTGAAATATTGACAATTAAACAATTTATTAATATTAAAAATTAAAATCATATATATATTTAAATTTATGATATGAAAAAGAAATTTTAAAATATACAAAATTATATTACAATTTCTTCAAATTTTTGTTTGTTGTGGATTTACGATTTCTCTATCTTTGATTTTTTTAATATCTGGAAAAAGTCAAATACTTAAATATTGCATAATAAAAGTTTCATGTGTTTTTGATGATGGATGAAGTGTCCACTTTAAATATGTTTCAAAAACCACAAACACAATTTTATCCATAAAATTTCTATACATGTCATTTCAATTTACTTTTTAAACAAGTAAAATTTAATAATAAAATTTTGATAATTTATTACCACTTAAGAAAATTAAATCTTAAAAAAATATTTAATTATATTTAAAAATGTGTAATGTAGAAAATAAATATATTCCAATATTATTATTTATATAATATTCTTAATTTTATAGGATATTAAGTTTCAAGGGTCAACTCAAGTGTTTATGAGTCGCACGTGAGATCTCTTATCTTTCCTTCAAAGTTGGGGAGGTGAGAGGTCGACTCTCTTGATCTCTTTGGAGTTAGGCTCCCTAATCAAGACCGATGGTTTACCATGTTGATCGTACATGGATCATGGAGAAGTACTTAGAGGGTTTTCTAAGAGGGTTTCCTTAAAAGAAAAAAAATTCATAAAATATTAGTAAAAAAATGTATTCAAAATTGGACAAAGATTTGGACATCAAACTGAGGGTTCTTAACATTTATGGCCCTTATGCTGATCGAATGCAATTTTGGGAGGATTTGGTTTCGTCTGGGGTTTACTCTGACAATAATATTCTAGCGGGAGGTGACTTGAATTTTACACTTTCTTTAAGAGAGGTGTGGGGGTCTCATCCTAGGCAGGACCCGTTGGGTGTTTTTTTCTCCCAACTTCTGGAAGAGTTGCATTTGGTTGACCTAGAGCCCGTGAAATTGGTGCCTATGTGGTGCAATGGTAGAGAGGTGATGAGGGTATCTTTAAGAGGTTGGATAGGTTTTTGTGTTTGGACGTGTCACTAGATGGGAGATTCCTTGTGAAGTCTTGGGTTGGTAATGGGGGTCTTTCCGACCATCTCCCTATTCTCTGTAAGTTGGTCAAAGAGGATAAGAATCTTGCTACACCTCTTAAATTTAATCACATGTGGTTGCTTGAAGAGGATTACAAACAATTGATTATTTTGGGGTGGAAATCATTACAATCGAACGTTGTGGTCTATTGTATGCAGCAATTAACAGACAAGTTAGCTTTGGTACGTAGATCGACCAAAGTCTAGGTAGAGGATTTCAAAAAAAGGCACTTGTGGCTCTTATAGCGGTAGAAGATAATATCAGTTGTATTTAGGACAACAATGTTTCTGGTATTTTTCTCTGAAAATGAGAGGGTGTCTCTTTCTGCTCTTGAAGCCTAAATGCCAAGACCTACTTAGCAAAGAAGAAACCAAATGGAGACTTAAGAATCGTGCCATCCAGATTCATGAAGGTGACAACAATAAGAAGTTCTTCCATAGGTTTGTGAGCTATCGTAAAAGTCTAAACACCATCTGGGAGCTAATAAATGATTGAGGAGATTTATTGAACTCTTTTCAGGATAACGCAGAGGTCGTCGTTGCTTACTTTAGAGAATTGTTCAAAGAACCAACTATTAGTCTGATGGGAGATATTTCCTAGGTATTAGGGTTGGTTCCCCAATTGGTAAATGACGATATGAATACCTATCTAGAAGCGGACACCTCTGAGGAAGATCTTTTGGCAACTCTCGTGTCGCTCAAAAAAGGTAAAAGCCTCGACCTAGATGGATTGACTAACGAATTCTATTTAGGATTTTAGGATTTTATCAAGGATGATTTGTTAAAGTGATCCGGATTTATGAGCGGAACGAAAGAAATAACAAATTGAATACAATAACATAGAGATACAGAGAACAACAACATATATCTAATGAACAATAACTTCTATTGAATAAATAAAATAGGTTGAAACTGTAAAATTGCATAACTAAAAACAACTTGCTCGAATGGTGGTAGTTATCTCTCAGAAGAGATGTGGCTACTACGCGCATCTGTCTGAGCAGAATGATTTCAATGAGGCTCCAAAGGCCCTTTTAACATTACTCATGAATTCCAAAACCCTAGACATCCAAAAACCTAACCCTAGGAGATGAAAGACCAAAAGTTATGTGGGCCCCGAAGGGTAAGTTGGTACCTCAACTTCCTGGGGTCGTAACTTTTGCATACGACTTCGTTTTAGGCGCGTGATAGCCCGTTGGAAAGGTCTTATGGAGAACTACACATTATGCCATCAAAATTTGACTTCGTCTATAGTTTGATTGTGGCAAGCCAAAAAAACATTGTGTAGGGCCCCAAAACGGCCCTGGAAGTACATAAATATGTGTTGACATGAAAACTTCCAAAATAAGCCAGTTGGATTAGGTGGGCGGCCACCAGTCTCCACCTGGAAGATGTGTAGGGATTCAAACAATTCTGGAAGTGTAGAACCCACAATTATAGAGAAGTACAAAAGAACATGTTGAACTAAAAACTATCAAGAGGAGCCAGTTGGAATAGGTGGGTGGCCACCAATATCCACCTGGATCAGTCCTCCCCCCTTAGGAAGCAATGGTCTCCATTGCGTTGAGTTCCCCCATCAGGTGAGGAAACTTATGCTGAATTTGGCCCCGGGTGAGCCATTTTCCTTGGTGTAGGAGTTTCCCTGCCTTGACAACCCAATAAAGTTGGATCCTCTACTGGCAAGTGCCCTTGACCTGTGTGTCCATTATCTGATCAGTGGATGTTTGTTCCATGAAGGCAGGGTTCAGCTATGTTGGTGTCGGTTGTTCTTTGATCTCTGAGGTGCCCAATAATGGTGGAAAATATGGCTGAAGGAGGTCCACATTGAACACTGGGTGCAAGCTAAGGAAGGGTGGAGTGTTGATCTGAAAAGCATTGCTACCCACAGCCTTGGTGATAGTGTAAGGCCTATAGCAAAGTGGGTGGAGCTTCCGATGGGGCCTTGTAAGGCACTCTTTCTACAAATGTAACCATACCTTGTCTCCCACCTAAAACTGGTGTGATACCTTGTGTTGATCATGGTGTTGCTTATACTTAGCATTGGCTTTCTGCAAAATCTCATGGACTTGTTGGTGGATGTGTTGAATGTTGGGTATGTGTTATATTATTTGCACCTACCTCGGGAAACGTGTCATGTATTTAGGTGGTTTTTTCGGCACATGGTTTTTTCCGATGGTTTTCTATTTCCGGTTAAGAAATTAGGGTTTTGGACTAGTCCAGGTCAGTGGGTTAGGGTTTTGGATGTCGTTGGCTCCTATATGTATATTGTATTGTAAACAATGTAACACAATGAATGAATATAATATATGTTGGTTTTCCCAGTTTGGGTTTCCAGGGGAAAAATCTATGTGTAATGTTTGTATTTGCCATTGTATCTTTTTTGTTCTTTTCTGAATATCTATTTACAGTAGACATTGTACAAGGTTAGAATTTACATTTGGTATCAGAGCTTTATTGGCTTCAGGGGGACACCTTTGTGGTCAAGGGTTTGGCTCGAGACTGTGATAAGCCTTGTTACAGTGGGATATCTGCGGTATTGTTTTTCAGGTGAAAAGAAATGGCAAGCAATTCGAAGATGGAGATCGATAAGTTTAATGGGAAAAGCTTTGAGCTATGGAAGCTCAATATGGAAGATCTTTTGGTGGAAAAAGATCAGTGGATCGCAGTAGATCCAGGTACTGCACCTATAGGAACTTCTGCAGATGACTGGAAAAAGATGGATCGAAAGGCAAAGAGCACAATCCAACTATGTCTCTCCGATTCAGTATTACTGAATGTGTCAGAGGAAGCTACAACCAAGGATTTATGGGAAAAGTTGGGGAAGTTGTATCAGTCTAAGTCCCTAGTAAATAAACTATTCCTGAGAAAGAAGCTATATAACTTGAGGATGAGAGATAGAGACTCAGTGGCAAAGCATTTGAACGCCTTCAATACTATGGTAAGTCAGTTAGTATCTGTTGAGATTAAAATTTCAGATGAAGATAAATGTATCAGTTTGTTGTGTTCTTTACCAGACTCGTGGGATAGTTTGGTTGTGGCCATAGGTAGTAATACAACTTATTTGAAGTTTGAAGAAGTGGTCTCATCCTTGTTGTCAGAGGAGATGAGACGAAAGAATATGGAAGGACATAGCACAAACACATTATTTGCAAGAGGACGTTCCCAGGTAAGAAATAGATCTAATTTTTCAAGTGGGAGATCTAAGTCTAAGGGTAGATCTAAATCTCCTTGAAAGTTTGTAAGGGTATGTTGGAGGTGTGGAAAAGAAGGGCACTACAAGAAGCAGTGTAGATCCAA
>ML789993.1:258391-281341 GCA_009831015.1 Picea engelmannii | reverse complement strand
CTTTAAATAGAGATCATGGACCAATCGGGTGTTAAGCCACAGATCAATGGTCGTTAAGATCGAGGAGAGTATGAACCGTCGGATCACTCTATGTCGGGAACATATCGTGACCATTGGATTTCCTAACTACAAATGCATACTAAGCATACTAAAGAAACACACTTTTATCTAACGACATATTAGACCAAGTAGATCTTAACTAACTCCTAAGTGTCTAAATATCCTAACACTCTATGGACCTTAGCTTAGAGAAAGTATCCCACCAGTCCTTAACATGGGGGACGACCTTGAGGAGTGCAAAAGTAATATTTTCCCTGTCAGAAAAATTGTGGACCGAAAAACACCCTTCGAGCAGATTCAACCATTTATCTACATCATCTGCATCTATCATTCCTTAAAATAATGGAATATCAAAATTTACTTGTACCTTGGAGGGGGTTGCATAGTCGCTTGATGAAGATGTGTCTTCTGTGGGCAGCCACCGAAGGATCTGTGCAAAGTTGTCCATCATTTCGTTCCTTTGTCACGCAAGGGATTCCTCGAGCACATTTTAAAAGGATATACTACTCCATCATCTTTCTTCTCGTCTCCCATGCGTTGTTGTCGGGCTCGACGTGGCCAATCTTGCAAAGGCTCGACTGGTTCGAGTCCCAACTTCTTGTACCCAGATCTTGTCGGGGACATGCACTAAGAAAAATAAATGAAAAGAAGACCGCTCTGATACCACTGATCCATATTTATGAGCAGAACGAAACGAAGAAAAAACTAAATATAATAACATGAAGATACAAAGAACAACAACATATATCCAGTAAACAATAACTTCTATTGAATCAATAAAATAGGTTGAAACTATAAAACTGCAGAATTGAAAACAACTTGCTCGAATGGTGGTAGCTATCTATGAGAAGAGATGTGGTTGATACGTGCATGTGTCTGAGAAGACCGATTGCAATGAGGCTCCAAAGTCCCTTTTAACATTACTCATGAATGCCAAATCCGTAGACATCCAAAAACCTAACCCTAGGAGATGAAACACCAAAAGTTATGTGGGTCTCGATGGGTAAGTTGGTACCTCAACGTCCTAGGGTCATAACTTTTGCATACGACCTCTGTTTTAGGCGCGTGATAGCCCATTGGAAAGGTATTCTCGAGAACTACACATTATTTCATCAAAATTTGAATTTGTCTATAGTTTGACTATGGAAAACCAAAAAATATTGTTTAGGGCCCCAAAATGACCCTGGAAGTACACAAAGATGTGTTGACATGAAAATTTCCAAAATAATCCAGTTGGATTAGGTGGGCGTCCACCAGTCTCCACCTGGAAAATGTGTAGGGATTTAGACAGCCCCATAAATGTAGAACCCATAATTACAAATAAGTACAGAAGAACGTGTTGAACTAAAAACTGTCAAGAGGAGACAGTTGGAATAGGTGGGTGGCCACCAATATCCACCTGAATCATAAAGGTGGTGAGTGAATCTAAGCGATCGAGTAAGATGTTGGAGACTTTTAACTAGACGTTCCTAACATTAATTCCTAAAAAATAAGATGTGGTTTCTTTGGAGAAGTTTTGTCCAATTTCATGTTGCAATGTTGTTTATAAATTAGTCACAAAAATCTTGGCTAATAGCTTGAAACCAATCCTTAGTGACTTGATTTCAGAAGAGCAATTTGGGTTTCTAAGTAATCATCGAATTCATGGTGCGGTCACTATAGCTCGGGAGGGGATTCCAAAAACAAATCTAATTTCTCAACAATGGTTTTAAAGCTAGATTTGTCTAAAGCTTATGATAGAGTTCGTTGGGTTTATCTCATGTTGCTTCTTCTTCAGATGGGTATGAATTTGGCGAAAGTCAACTTGATCATGAGTTGTGTCCAGTCAGTTTATTTTGTTGTGCTTATTAATGGTGCTCCCTTTAAGTTCTTTCAATCTACCAGGGGTCTCAAGCAATACTTCCCCTTGTCGCCTTTCATGTTCCTATTGGTCGCAGAAGGTCTTAACATTCTCTTAAAAAATGCTCGTCATCATCGTGTTCTGAAGGGTGTAAAAATTTATTTGTTTGAGTTCATCTCTCACCTTCTTTTTGTCTATGATGTTTTTCTTTTTGGATATGGGTCTTCAAATGAGTTCCTTGAGTTAAAAAAAAAATGGATTGTTAATGTTTTCCTATTGGTATGAAGTTTAATCTTTCTAAATTGTGTCTCTTGTATAACGCTCTCTCATCATAAGTATTGAGTGATTTGGTAGTCTCCCTTCCTTTTACAAAATATGTTCTTGATAAAGGTGTTAAATATTTGGGTTTCTTACTCAAGCCTAATTCTTACAAGATTGTCAACTGGTCCTGGATTTACAACAAGATTGAGGCACACATTTCTCTATCGGTTAATCGGTGGCTTTCTAGGGGAGGAAAGCTTGTCTTGTTGAAGTCAGTTTTGGAGAGTATTCTTGTGTATTGGGCTTCCATTGTGAAAATACCTAAGGATATCCTCACTAAGATTAGAAAGAGAAGTTTTTTATTCCTTTGGTTTGGAAATAGAGCTATTGATTGGATCCCTCTTGTTAAACGATTTACAGTTTCTCTGCCCAAAAAGTAGGGTGGATGAGGAGTTAAAAATATATATCTGTTATGTCAAGCCCTTGCTGCATCCAACTTGTGGAGACTTACCTTCATTGAGTCCTTATGGGGAAGGATTATCAGAACAAAGTATTTAGGGGGGATTTCAATTGAGGATTGTTTCAGATAGCCCAAAAAGTATTCTAAATATTGCTCGGTGATTTGGAAAGATTGTGTAGACGTGTTCCCTTTAGTTGGAAATCGGATGACCTGGCATGTTGGGAATGGTAGGAAGATCTAGTTGGGAGAGGATCCCCTGATTGGGGCGATCATTGGTTATCACATTTTATAATATCTTGTTTCAACCTTGCATGATAGAGGTATTTTCTACCTTTGTGATGCCCAGTCTCAGAATATGTAGGGTTCTGGAAGAAGCAGGTGAAAATATGAAGTTGATCTTAGATTGAGAGGTGATATGGAAAAGGAGTGGCATGGTCATGTTAGCTTGTTATGTATCAATTTTAGCAGGCTTGGAGAGGAATATGTTGATTATTTAGCCTGGTCCAAAAATTCTTTATCAGGGGACTATACGATTAAGTTGAGATATCTTGCTCAATCGGAGGCAATGATCCAAGTTGAACCTTCCTAGTGGTGGGATTAGGTTTGGAATCTTTTTCGTCCTTTGAAGTCAAAAATCACATTGTTGTTTCCATTGAAGAATAAGTTGCTTACTTGGGACAATGGCCTTAAGTGGGGCTTGTCAGGTCTTAACTGGTGCTCATTATGTAAGTCAGATGCATAATCAATTGTTCATCTCTTTGCGCATTGTCTTTACTTCAAGGAGTTCTAGTCAGTCATTCTTAGGAAAATGAATCCCAAGTCTCTATGGATCAAATCACACTTGGAGGCTTGTGTTCAGGATTGGATGATGGATGCTTCAATGGCCCGCTTTAAATATCTTCCCTGTTATCTGGTATACTTTGTTTGGTGGGATTGAAATCTATGCATTTTCTAGGATAAGTTTATTCCATCTGAGATTACTATCAAACTAGTGATCAAATTAGAAAAAGAATATAAATTAGAATTCAAGTTCAAACCTCCTAGGTGTCTGGAGATGTCTGCTTTGGATTATGATATTCCTTGGGGGTTTTTCGATGGAGCCAGCCAGGGCTCTCCTCCCATGAGTGGAGCAGGGGTAGTTTTGTTTCTCAACCAATCCAACGTCTTCCTCATCAGATATGTGCTAGGGAATGGCTCTAATACGAAGGTTGAATTCTCAACCTTATGGACACTTCTTTACTTTGCAGCTAAACAAAATATCAAGAAGTTATTGTTGATATTATGGTAGTTGTGAGAGGTATTAACCTCTACGTGTAACCTTGATGACACTAGAATATTCCGGGAAGCAAGAGAAAGCCTAAAACTTTGGATAATCACCCTAGAAGACAAGTCGGCTCAAGAGATTAATTAATATTGAGTTATTAGTCTCCAGGAAGAGAAATCAACCCAATCAGGTGAGTTGGAGCACTATAAATAAGAGGGCGCTAGAGCTCATTTGTCACTCTCACTCTTACAACGGCATACGACTATTGGTGCACAAGTTTGGAGAGGGACTGCAGTTGCAGTTGTTGCAACTGGTATCTTGGCTTTAGGTTAAACTTTTTCTTGGTTATGGTTTGGACTTTCTGCTTGGTCTTTGGTTATTCTTGTTTGGTGCGCTAGCCTTGAAGAAAGGTAAGCTATCTTGGTTGGCTATTGGATTGCTTCAAGAATTATTATGTCTGTCAAGGTTAAAGTGCTCAGGGGTGGCATTTGTGCCTATGTTTGGGTGACAATATTGTTATATTATCTATGGTGAAATGAGCACACCTATTTTTCTAACAGGTTATGGGCCCACACTATCTTTGGACAGTGTAACCGCTGGAAGATAGATTAGGAGGATTTTCTCAGTTGCAGTTGCAGTTGCAGTCAAAGTTTTTGCTACAAGAACGAAACGCTAACCCTCTTGTTGAGGCACCTTAAGTGAAGATTTTGACCTAATTCCTGGATAGCCTAGTGCGCCCTATCCTAGCGCACCTCTGGTACTCTCAACAAGCTAAGTCAAATTCAAAGGTTGACCAAGTCAAAGTAGTCATGACTTACTCTATGAAGTCAGAAAACAAGTTAGAAGGGGCTTCTAACTTCAGAGCATGGAAAACAAGGATTGACCTCATCCTTGCCAAGAATAAAGTGTTGGACATCGTGAAAGGCAAGATCATGGAACCACAATTTGAAGTAGGAAAAGAGAAGGAACCTCAAAACGTTGCAGTTATGGAGAAGTTCAAGGACAATGACATTAACACTGTGAGTATCATAGTGGACTTTGTAAAATACCACTTGATACCTACATTTAAGAAGATGTACGATTCCCTAACTAACCTCTTCTTAGTCAGAAAAATTGGACAAGTAATGAGTCTGAAGAATGAGCTCTGTGACATGAAAATGAATGATGATGACAATATAACATCATACTTTGTAAGAATCTCTCAGTTAAGAGATCAACTACAAGCTATTGAAAAAATCATTTCAGAAAAGGAACTAGTAAATATAGTACTCAATGGATTTCCCAAGACATGGGATGCATTTGCCGCAAGCATGAACACGAGAAATAAGTATCCCACATTTGAAGAGCTTTGGACTTGTTGTGCACAAGAAGAATCAATGATTAGCGCAAAAGAGAAATCCCAAAATAAATATGATGATCAAGCCTCCACAGCAAAGTTCAAGAACTTCGGGAATAAGAAGAAGTTTGGCTTAAGGAAGAAACCAAATCAAGAAAAGGATATGTCAAAAATACAATGCTTCAACTGTCGAAAATATGGTCACTACATGAATCATTGTCCTGAGTTAAAGAAAAGGAAGGAAACACACAAAGCAACAGTTGTCGAAGAAAGGGAACCCTCAAATAAATCCAAGTAGGATAAAACAAACTTCTTCTTCTAATCAAGGTAACAATATTCTTATGTAACATACTTCTCGTACACACCATGTTTACATAGTTCATGTACATATCATGTGTATCTATTTCTTAGAAGATAAGATAGTCAGTGAAACAATACCTATGGAAGAATAACAAGATAAGGATTGATATTGCAATGACTATAAGTCAAGTAATGTGCATGAAAAGGATGAAGTACGTTGACAATCTTTGGTGACAAATTCCTAAGGAATCTATTATATAAGTAACAACTGCCAGATAGGCCGAAATCAGAATCAAACTTGAAGAGACCCAGAAGGAGTCAAACCAGAAAAAGTCAATAATCAAGAGGAAATTAGAATAAGACTTGTGACACTTTGCAGAAGGCAATAAGGATGCAGACGGAAGCATGGATTGTCTTATATGGAGGGACATGATTGCAAAATTCCAAAAGAATAACATGCATTCATGCATGAAGCCATAATTAGGAGGGAGTTAATCCTAAATGTTATGATCCATTGAAGAATTTGTGAAGATTATAAAGTATATGTCCATGTTCCCCGTTGAAAGTAGCGGCCATGATAAACAACACATGTTTAGTTTGAATCTAGAAGAAGTCTTCTTCAAAAAGAAGCCTAAGTATCCTTGGTTGTCCATCTACATCTATGTTCCTATGATGAAAGGAAGAAGTTGGAATCTTCAAGAAGGAAGGGCATGGAATCTATAGAAGACTCCATGGACCCCAAAGTGAAACAGGAACATGAGGAAGAACATGAGGATTCCAACAAAGAAAGAAAATCCAGAACAACTAGTTATTATACCAAGAATCATAAGACTACTAGCATGGTTTGAACCCACTAGAATCAATCAAGTAGAAGGAATGGAAGTTGTGATGAAGAACAATGTATGTAAGGAATTGTGATTTTTTTTTATGAATGGAAGCATTGCAAGATTCAGAACTAGAGTTCCTTCCAGAAGGAGGGAGAAGACTATGATGACAGCTTGTTCCAGTAAACTAGATATACCTCTATTTGAGCTATTATATCTCTTGCAGTATCCATGGATTGAAGCTTATATCAATTGGATGTAAAAGATTGTTCTTCCCAATAAGAACAATTGAGGAAGAAGCTTATGTAGAGCAATCTCAAAGTTTTGAAGTATACTAGAAAGAGACCCATGTATGAAAATGGAAGAAGACCTTGTATGGATTCAAGCAACTTGATGTAGAGTATCTCATATACAACAGAAGCGTGGCGAAAACTTCCTATGATAGAGAAAGTGTATCAAAATGGTTACTCTGAAGTCTAGGATGATGGATTGCAAATCCATGGAAAACTCCCATGATGACAGATGTAAAGAAGTTGAGACTCTAATCTAGTAGACCCGTTTTTGTATCGACAATTGATTGGATCGTTAATATATTTGGAGAATACTCAACCATATATTTGTTTTGTGGGACACTTAAGTTATGATTTACAACTGCATGGATTTATCGATTCAGATTAGGCAGGGAGTGCAGATGAAAAAATAAGTGTTACTTGGATATGTTTCAGTTTGAGATTTGTCGTGATGTCATGGGCTAGTAGGAAACAAAATTCTGATGCACTCATCACTACATAAGCAGAGCATATTGTAGCTTGTGATGCTTGTATGAAAGCAATGTGGCTCCGTAAGTTGGTTTCTAGACTGTCTAATCAGGTGATGAATTTGACCATGATATATTGTAATGATCAGAGTTATGTGAATATTTCAAATAACCCAATGTTCCATGACAGGTCGAAGCACATTGAGATCAAGCATTATATTCTTTGTGATAAAGTCCAGAAGGGAGAAGCGGTTCTTTAATATATCTCCATGGATGAGCAAATAGTAGATATTCTGGTGAAGCCTCTGTCCAAGATGAGAAGTTTGTGTATTCAAAGTTGGGGCTTGTGGAGTCATCTTCCTTATTGAAAAAGTAAGTGATTACTCCCAGGTTGGGAGGGAGCACTAATATTTTATTGATTTATGGATAGTCATTTTCCAGTTAGGATAATGGTCCAGTTTGGGTAGTTCCTTTCTAGTTCGGAAAGTGGTTTGAAATTTTTTACGGACAGTCATTTTCCAGTTCGAAAAATGGTCCAGATCGAACAGTCATTTTTGTAATCAAAATGGTCTGATAGATTATTGATGTAGCATAGACAACTATTCCCCTTATGGCCAGTGTGGGGGGAATGGTCTAAGACAATCATTCTTCTTGGAAGTCACTCTGAGTAGTGGTCAAGTAGAATGGTCTGCCTTGTCGAGCAATCATTCTTTTGAAGTTCACAATTGTGAGAAGTTTCAAAGAATGGTCCATTTGGCGATTGGTGCAGGACAGTCATTTCCATAGGAAATGGTCCGGACAGTCATTCCCTAGGGTAGACTCATTCTCTCTAGGTTGCACTGTGATTAGTGCCAGAGGAATGGCCCAGTTAGGTGAATGGTCCAGGTTCAACAATCAGGGACAGACATTCCCTAGAGAAGACTCATTCTCTCCAAGTTGCACTATGATTAGTGCTAGAGGAATGGCCCATTTAAGTGAATGGTCCAAGCTCAGAAATTAGGGACAAATATTCTTCTATGTTTGGGAAGAATAGTCCAGATAGCCCATGGCTAATGTTTTACTTTCTAAGGGAAGATGCTCTTCTAGATCTCACAAATGTGAGTGGAAGAATGGCCCAGATGACTCAGTTTGTATCATGATATTATTGATATCAAATGATATGATTTTTGTGGAGACTGTATGTCTCTGGACAATAGTTGTATGCTACTGTGGTGGATGTGATCCACTGGTAGTGACCATGTGTCACTAGTTAGTAGTTGTATGCTACTAGGAGTGGTTGTGTACCACTGGGTAGTATTTGTGTACTACTATGGATAGACACAGTTGTGTTCTATTGGATGGCATTGTTCTAATTTCCATGGAGACTATCACTAGTGTTGGAGATGATTACCAGCTAGATGGATAGTCAATATGTTGATGAACAAACATTCCCCAGGAAGAGAATGGTCCAAGTAGGACAAATTGCTGGTGGACAGACATTCTCCCTATGGAAAATGGTCCATGACAGTCATTCTTCTATGATGTATGTTCAGATTAGAAGAATAGTCCTTGTAGCCCACGACGTGGCTTCCGACATCTGTTGGAACAATTATTCTTCTAGGACATTTATCTGGATTAGAAGAATGGTTCTTGTATCACTCTGTGGAGTGAGTGACTTATTCAACATCATGCCTGAATACTCAGATGGAGTATGGCTTCGAGAGATGATGTAGTTGATGATATTGATAGTGATGGTGTTGCTCGTGAGTTGATCTACATGATCATAGGATAGTTTGTGTGGGTATGATGATGCTATTGGTTGAATGGTCTAGTTGTGCTTAAGACCATTTCCTTTAATACCTCCCTATCTAGGAGGGGGTGTTGATATTATGGTAGCTACGAGAGGTATTAACCTCTATGTGTAACCTTGACGAGACTAGAATATTTTGGGAAGTAAGAGAAACCCTAAAACGTTGGATAATAACCCTAGAAGACAAGTCAACTCAAGAGATTAATTAATATTGAGTTATTAGTCTCGAGGAAGAGAAGTCAACCCAATCAAGTGAGTTGGAGCACTATAAGTAAGAGGGCTCTAGAGATCATTTGTCACTCTCCCTCTCACAACTGCATAACACTAGTGGTGCGCAAGTTTGGAGAGGGAGTGCAGTTGCAGCTGCTACAATTGGTATCTTGGATTTAGGTTGAACTTTCTCTTGGTTATTGTTTGGACTTTCTGCTTGGTCTTTGGTTATTCTTGTTTGGTGTGCTAGCCTTGAAGAAAGGTGCACTATCTTGGTTGCTATTGGATCGCTTCCGGAATTATTGTGTATGTCAAGGTTAAGGTGCTTGGGGGTGGTCTTTGTGCCTATGGTTGGGTGAAAATATTGCTATATTGTCTATGGTGAAACGAGCACACCTATTTTTCTAATAGTTACAGGTGTTGGGAGATTCTAAGATAGTCATTGATTGGGCTAACAAAAGGAACAAAGTGGAAGTGTTTCCCTTGAAGCATTTAATCCAGGAAATTCAGTCTTCTATTTAGTCTTTCGAGTGGATTTCCTTCTCACGTATCTACAAGGAATTGAACTTTTAAGTAGACTCCATTTTCATACAAATGCTTCTCTTGAATGAAGGTTCCCTTACATTTAATGAATTCCCTAATGGTCGTGAGCGAGAGGTATTGGAGTCCCATTTTTAGTTTTACTTCCCTAGTCTGATGGTTTATCATGTTTTTATTTGATATAGAGGATGTAATCTTGTCAAGAAAGAAAGTGATCTGGATTTTATGAGTAGAACGAAATGAATACAGATCTATATTATTAACATAAAGATTCAATGAACAATAACAAAGATACAGTAAAACTTGGCTTCTCTTAATAAAGAAGTATGTTGAAACTGTAAAATGCAGACTAAAACCAGCTTGCTAGAATGGTGGTGGCTTATCTTTGAGAAGAGATGTGACGGTTGCGCTCATTCTCAAGAAGATGAGTACAATGAAACTCTGAAATCCTTTTTACAATAAACAAGAATGCCAAAACCCTAAACATCCAAAAACCTAACCATAGGATATGAATCACCAAGAGTCATGTGGGCCCCGTAGGGGTAAGTTGGTACTTCAACTTCCCAGGGTCGTAACTTTTGCATACGATCTTCATTTAGGTGCACGATAGCCCATTGGAAAGGTCCACCTAAGGACTACAAATTATGCCATCAGACTTTGACTTTGACCTTGTTTACAATTTGACTATGGTGAGCCCTAAAAACGTTGTTTAGGGCCTCAAAACGACCCCAAAAGTTCAAGACCCGAAAACTAGGAAAAAACTGCCAAACTGAAAAGTTGCCAAGACGAGTTGGTTGGAATAGGTGGATGGTCACCGATATCCACCTGGATCAATCCCCCCCCCCAGGAATCAATGGTGTCCATTGCGTTGAGTTCCCCCATCAGAGGAGGAAATTTCTACTAAATTTGGCCTCGAGTGAGCCACTTGCCTTGGTGCAAGAGCTACCCTGCTTTGACAACCCGATAAAGATGGATCCTTTGATGGCGAGCTCCCTTGACCTATGTGTCTAGGATATGATCATTGGATGCATGTTCCATGCAGTCATGGTTGAGATCTGTTGGTGTCAATTGTTCTGCTATCTCTGAAGTGTCCAATAATGGTAGAAAATATGGCCGAAGGAGATCCATATTGAACACTGGGTGCAAGCCAAGGAAGGGGGGTATATTGAGCTCAAAAGCATTATTTCCCACAACCTTGGTGATGGTGTAAGGTCCATAGCAGAGTGGATGAATCTTTCGATGGGGCCTTGTAAGGTGTTCTTTCTGCAAGTGCAATCAAACTTTGTCTCCCACCTGAAACTTGTGTGGCACCCGATGTTGATCATGGCGCTGCTTGTACTTGGCATTGGATTTCTGTAAAATATCCCGAACTTATTGGAGGATGTGTTGGATCCACTCAATGAACCGGGTGGCTTTGTCAGCTTCAATTTGAGCATAGGACGAATCTGCCTGGGTGGTCGCAAGGGGTAGTGCAACATCCATGGGACCCAATGGTTGAAATCCCATCCCCACCTAAAAGGGGTTGTGGTCGATTGAGCTATGTATGGCTTTGTTGTGGTTGTGTTGAA
The DNA here is from genome assembly GCA_009831015.1 of Picea engelmannii. Classification (NCBI taxonomy): domain Eukaryota; kingdom Viridiplantae; phylum Streptophyta; class Pinopsida; order Pinales; family Pinaceae; genus Picea; species Picea engelmannii. Next base: position 270,132 of record ML789993.1, on the reverse strand, counting down.
CATAGGGAAGACTCTCATCCCATGTGCAAGGGTGCTTGGAATTGTACATGCGCAGGATATGCATGATCATCCAGTTGACGACATCGGTTTGGCCATCCGTATGGGGGTGGAAGGCAGTGGATTTGGTGAGTTTGGTGTCCAGCAGTGACCAGAGGCTCAACCAGAATTTTCTGGGGAATCGATTGTCCTGATATGAGATAATAGCTTGTGGTATTCCAAAATGTACCCACACTCGTTCAAAGAAGAGCTTGGTAGTGGCCTCCACTATGATTCTCTTCTTACAGGCGGCCAAAATTGCCATCTTGGAAAAGCGATCAACAACCAAAAAAACATAATCATTTCCCCGCTTGGTGGACGAAAGGCCCGACAAAGTGAAAGCAAACTTTGTCTCCCACCTGAAACTTGTGCGACACCCGATGTTGATCATGGCGTTGCTTGTACTTGGCATTGGATTTCTGTAAAATATCCCAAACTTGTTGGAGGATGTGTTGGATCCACTCAATGAACCGGGTGGCTTTGTCAGCTTCAATTTGAGCATGGGATAAGTCTTCCTGGGTGGTCACAAGGGGTAGTACAACATCCATGGGACCCAATGGTTGAAATCCCATCCCCACCTGAAAGGGGTTGTGGTTGGTTGAGCTATGTATGGCTTTGTTGTGGTTGTGTTGAACATAGGGAAGACTCCCATCCCATGTGTGAGGGTGCTTGGAATTGTACATGCGCAAGATATGAATGATCATCCAGTTGATGACATCGGTTTGGCCATCTGTATGGGGGTGGAAGGCAGTGAATTTGGTGAGCTTGGTGTCCAGCAGTGACCAAAGGGTCGACCAGAATTTGTTGGGGAACCGATTGTCCTGATATGAGATAATGTCTTGTGGTATTCCAAAATGTACCCACACTCATTCAAAGAAGAGCTTGGTAGTGGCCTCCACTATGATGCTCTTCTTACAGGCGACCAAAATCCCCATCTTGGAAAAGCGATCAACAACCACAAAAACATAATCATTTCCCTGCTTGGTGAACGGAAGGCCCAACATGTACTCCATTGAGATGGATTCCCAAGGCCTATAAGAAGTAGGCAGAGGGGTGTACATGCGTTGTTTCTTAGTGGTCGGTTTAGCAATAGCGCAGGAAGTGTAGGACCTGATATACTTGCTAACATCCTATCGAAGTTTCGGCCAGTAGAAATGTTGTTGTAGCATTTCCACTGTCTTTTCTATGCCAAAGTGTCTTGCCACTCGATTGTAGTGGGCTTCCCAATTCAGCTTCACTCGCTTGCTTGATGGAACGCAGAGATGGACCAGATGACATAGAAACTCGTCCTGAAGATGGAAATTAGTGACAATTATGTTTGCGCCCAACATCTGGTAGGTGGTGGCGAGGTCAGGATCTTTCTCATAGAGTTGGGGCCATCCGGAGGTCGGTTGAGGAAATCAATGACACATTTGGTACTTCCTGTCTTATACTTGATGTTGAGGTGGACCTGCTACAAGTATATGGACCACTTCTGATTGCAGTCATTCTGCAATTTTCCTTGCATGAACTACAACAACTTATGATTAGTGTGGATGATTGTCTCCTTCCCAAGAATGTAATGCCTCCATTGGCGACAAGCTTGCACAATGAAGTACATTTATTTATCGTAAGTAGGGTACTTACGGATGACATCTGATAATGTCTCACTATGATAGGCCACGGGGTGGGCATGTTGAGTGAGAATTGCACCTACAACGTTGTTTGAAGCCTCTGTCTCGATCTCAAAGGGTTGTTGCAGGTCGGGTAATGAAAGCACTAGGGGCCAGTGCAAGTGTTGCTTCAAATCATTGAACACTTGTTGTTGGGACATGCCTCACACAAACTTTTCCTTACCACCACCCCTGGTTACTTGGTTGAGGGCCCATGCAATATGAGAGAATCCCAACACGAACCTGCGATAGAAATTGGCAAGGCCTAAAAAGATCTGAAGATCAGTGAGTGTGGCGGGCGTTGGCCAATCACAGATGACCTGGATCTTGGCTGGATCCACTTGCACACCATTCTTATCAACTATGTAGCCTAGGTATTAGACCCTGTCCATGGCGAAGGAACATTTCTCCAAGTTGGCATATAGCTTGTGCTACCGCATAGTGTGCATAGTCTGTTGAATATGTTGCAAGTGTTCTGCCCAAGTCTTGTTGTAGATGAGGATTTCATCCAGATACACCACTACAAAATAATTGGTAAACAACCATAAGATATCGTCCATCATCCTCATGAAAGTTGTTGGTGCATTTTTCAAACCAAATGGCATGACCAACCATTCAAAAAAACCTTCTTTTGACTTGAAGGCAGTCTTCCATACATTTGTCTGCTCTATTGGGACCTGATGGTAGCTAGAATTTAGATCAATATTACTAAAGTATTTGGCCTCCTTGAGATGATCAAGGAGATCATCGATTTGGGGAATTGGGTACCGGTTCCTGACTGTGATTTTATTTAGGGCCCAATAATCAATGCAGAGTCGTCAGATCTTGTCTTTCTTCTGCACAAGCACGATTGGGCTTCCATAAGCTGATGAGTCGGGTCAGCTGTGTCGCTTGTGGAGTAGTTCTTGGATCTGATGCTTGATATCTTCATTTTATAATAGAGAGCGACGATAGATTGGCCCATTGGGTAGTAATGTGCTGAGGGACACATCGATGGAATGATTGACTTGAGAGTGCAGAGGTACCCCGTTAGGTGAGGAGAAGATGTCTTTGTATTATTCCATGACCTTATCCACTTGCTTCTGCTGTGTGGAGAGGTCGATCGTGAAGGCCATGGATGTGGATGCAATCTTTCACTCACTCTGAGAGCGAATCAAGAAAAAGACAAACTTCCTGGTCTAACAGATGACCTTCTTGCATTGCTTGGCAGAGATCAAGGAAATGGCACTGGGTGGGACTACCTCGAGTATTCTGTACAGTTTCTTGTCCAAATTAATAATAACACTGCGAGGCCTAGACTCATATACAACATGACGTTTCGATAAATAAGGTTGGCCCAAAAGAACATCACAAAATTCAAGGGGAGAAACATCACACAATACCTCATCTTTGAAGAGCTTTATGTCGCAGGACATGTTGCAATGTTGGCTGACGCGAAGATCGCTTCCTTAGCGGAGCCATCCAATGGTGTAGGGATGCGGCGTTGTCAGCATGACCAACTGCTTGACGACCTCCGCCAAGATGAGATTGTTCTCGCTACCACTATCAACAATGAAGTGCAGCAGGGTGCCTTTCACCCACATCTGTGAATGAAATAGGTGCTCTCCTTCCTCTGGCTCATCATGTTCATCGGTCTGGATCTTGGTGGTAGCAATGGTGGCACTAGGTTCCGCATCAATGATTCGTCTCCCTTTTTATGGTTCTGACTCTAAGTCAGAACCCGCATCTAATTCAGAGGCTTTCATCTCAGCTACCAATGACTACTTTGAGTGGCAATCAACAATGTTATTCCAGGGGCTCTTATGGAAGTCGCACCACTTCCCAATATCTTTCTTTGTCTTTCCATTGTCCTTCTTTGTTTTCAGCTTAGACCAGTTGTCCTAAAGTTGTCCATCATTTCTTTTCCCTTTGTTATGTGGGTTGGGGCTGCCCTTGCCAGACTTCTGATGTGAGGGGTTCCCAAACCCAAACTACCGCGTTTTTTTTTTAAGATTCTGCTCGATTTTGATGACATATCGATAGGCCATGCCCAAGGACGAGATCTCCAAAAACTCCATTTCTTCCTGGATGTATTTATGCAAACCAATGCAGTACTTGAGAACCAGATGTCGCTCAGAATCTTTAATACCCATCTTGGTGCGCAAGGTATGGAATATATTTGTGAACTCTGGTACTGCTTGGTCCCTTTCTTGCTGCAGTGTGGTCCATTTTATATGCAGGTCGTCATAACTTCTGACAAGGTAGTATTGTTCCTTAATAACATCCCTGAAGGACTCTCGGGTGAGTGAGACTACAAATAATGAGGGTTCCTCTGTTGCCTTTTGCTCACATAAAGTCTCCCACCAATCTTTGACATGGGGGAAAACTTTGAGGAGTGCAAAAGTAATCTTTTCTCTATTTAAAAAGACATGGATAGAAAAAAACCCTTCCAGCAGATTCAACCATTTGTCTACAACATCTGCGTCTATCTGACCTTCAAATATAGGAATATCAAAGTTGATATGTACCTTGAAGGGGAAGGCTCCTCCGCTCGAGGAACATCCATCGTTTGCTGGTAGTCGTCGAAGGATTTGTGCAAAACTATCCATCGTTTGCTGGTAGTCGTCGAAGGATTTGTGCAAAACTATCCATCATCTCATTCCTCTGTTGTGCGAGGGCTTCCTCGAGCAACAGTTTGAAAGGATCTCCTGTCCCGTCATTTTTCTTTTCTCCCGCCATGTATGGTCACTTGGGCGTGCAAGAGCCTTTGTCCTCAAGAGAAACAAGCTCGAGACCCAACTCTTTGTACCTTGACCTCGTTGGGGACATGCATTAAGAACGACAAGGAACATACCACTCTGATACCACTGATCCAGATTTTATGAGCAGAACGAAATGATACAGATCTCTATGATTAACACAAAGATTCAATGAACAATAACATATATAGAATAAAATTTGGCTTCTATTATTAAAGAAATATGTTGAAACTGTAAAATGCAGATTGAAACCAGCTTGCTAGAATGGTGGTGGCTTATCTCCGAGAAGAGATGTGACGATTGCGCTCATTCACAAGAAGATGAGTACAATGAGGTTCTGAAATCCTTTTTACAATAAACATGAATGTCAAAACCCTATATATCCAAAAACCTAACCTTAGGAGATGAAGCGCCAAGAGTCATGTGGGCCTCATTGGGGTAAGTTGGTACATCAACTTCCCGGGGTCGTAACTTTTGCATATGATCTCCATTTTAGGCATATGATAGCTCGTTGGAAAGGTCTATCTGAGGACTACACATTATGACATTATAAGTTGACCCCATCTTCAATATAATAATGGATATCCCTAAAAACGTTTTTTAGGGCCTCAAAACAACCCTAGAAGTTCAAGACCCAAAAACTAGGAAAAAACTGCCAAACTGAAAAACTGCCAAGATGAGCCAGTTGGAATAGGTGGGTGGCCATCGATATCCACCTTGATCAACAAGTAAAGATCTGTATTTGTAATTTGTCAGAACAATGATATGTATGAACAATGGGATGGCTAGAGTTCCGGTATGAAAAGTAAGTAGGTCTGGTATTTAGGCCGGAAAAGTCGGTCTTCTTTTGCTCGGTCCTTTTGAACAATATTATGTATATTCTACTTCGAATATAAAGATTTTTTTTTAAGGAAAAAAATATATATTCAAGAATGAAATATATTGATAATTTTTTTGGAGAAGTACTTAGAGGGTTTTCCAAGAAGGTTTCCTTAAAAGAAAAAACTAGAAAAAAACTTCATAAAATATTAGTAAAAATATATATTAAAAAATAGAATGTATTGATAAAAAAATTTCATCATTTTTGTTGATATGTTAGCATAGTACACACATTATATATGAATGTGGATTTCTTAACCTTACAAGGATCTCTTAAGCATCTTTTTTCATAAGTTTACTTCTTACAAAGTTCACACTCACTCTTTGTGCATTGTAAATGAAGTTCTCCTCTTTTCTTTGAGATTCAAACCATTTATAATTTATCTTTTTTCACACATATTTTCTTTGAGATTCAAACCATTTATAATTTATATTCTTTCACACATCTTTTCTTTTAGTATCCAATCATTGCAATGTTTTACTTTACTTTTTGACAATCGATCTCCTTCTTCCTTTTCATCACTTTTTATTTTTTTGTGCTTTTTTTCTTGAGAACTAACTTTGTTTGGAGACCAAACCTTCTTTAGAATCCAACCATCTTGTGATGACCAACTCGACCATTTTTTAGTTGCACAGCTTTATCTTGGAGCTTGATAACGGGCACTCAAATCACACCATTTTTGACAACTTTTATCGGAATCCGACAGACCCAAAAATTCTTACAATTGTTTGATATGTGGTTCAAATTGTGATTTCAATGTTTTGGGTCAATTCAAAAGTTATGAAAAACACTTGTATCACATTTTACAGATGGTGAAACTGCAAATTTGGGTTGTTGATATTGCAAGTGTTAGGATTAAGAGAAAAATCATGCTTGAAAAACGATTGGAAAGAGGGGTGGTTTGAGTGCTCGTTGTCCCATGATCTTTATCCTTCATCATGTTGTCTTTTATGTTTACAACCACTTCAACTTTTGTCTTGCAATGAATCTGATGCATCCTTTCTTGGCATGGTATTTCTTTCTCACACACATCTCATTCTATGCTTTTTCTTTTATCCACTCGTTGACTTCTTATCTATACTCTCAAATGACAGAGTCTAATCTTGTAACAAACTTCTCTTCAATTACAAGAATTCGTCAATAAACAAAAGTGTATTGTTCCACCATGCATAAAACTTGAAAAAAAGTTATTTTGTTATAATATTAACATATTACCTCTTAACCCTATTACACACCCCCACATGGATACTTCAATACTCATACAATCACCTCTATGTGGACATACAACTAGATGTTAGTACATGTAAGTGTGTTGAAAAGTGCTTTTACAATACAATGTGGGGAAATATTGGAACATGAGAAACACTAATATTAACATATATCAAGTTTTAAAAAAATAAAATAATAATGATAATTAAAATTTGAGGAAATGTTTGCAACTTTGATGGTGACTCCCAAGAAAATGAGAAGTACAAAAAGTATAGGCCCCATAGAGTCTAGGGGCGGGATAAATGAAGAGATGCTTCTAGTGCATTGGTGGGAAACTCGAACCTAACCGAGCGCAACCGGGTCAGCTTGACTTGGCAATGGAGTCGATAGAGTTCATGGGAGCTTTTGTCTTCGGAGGCGTCCAAAACTTAAAAAAACAAATGCTTGAAGTCTACCTCTGGCCGGCCGGATGACATCTAGTCCATATTAAGCCCTTTTCTGCAATGCCTGAAACCCATCAGTCCAGCACCTGAAATGGCCAACCTCGCCATCCACATAGTGGGCTCTGTGTTCATCTTCATTCTGGGGATATGGCACCTCGTATCCTCCTTCAAGGCCCACCTCAAAACCCCCAGAGAATACACAGCAAAGCTATGGCATCCCCTGCACTCCAGATGCTGTAAGCATCTGGAACTCTACCTCCAATTGGTGGGCATCCTCTTAGCCATCGCATACAATCTCTCGATTTCCTCGGACTTCAATCCGCTCATAAAGGGCACCACGCCGGTGCACCACCTCTTGTCGCTGCAGTCCGCGGCCGTGCTCTGCGTCTTCTTGATCGTGGTCCTGGCGGTGTTGGCGAGCGAGAGCAACGGCGGGTGCCGCCTGCCAATACCTGGCGAGGCGCTNCTCATAAAGGGCACCACGCCGGTGCACCACCTCTTGTCGCTGCAGTCCGCGGCCGTGCTCTGCGTCTTCTTGATCGTGGTCCTGGCGGTGTTGGCGAGCGAGAGCAACGGCGGGTGCCGCCTGCCAATACCTGGCGAGGCGCTGTTTTTGATGGCCGCCTCGGCGTTCGGAATCCAGTGGGCGATGCTCAGGGCCGGCGCGTCGCTCACGTCGGACATCGAGGGCAAGTGCGAGTCGCTGCTGGGAGTCACGGCCGCTCTCTGCTGCGCCTCTGCAATCGTCTTGTCGTTGCGGCCAAAGGCATTCGTAGCGGACGTAGCGCTGTCCTCGGCTCTGTGTCTTCAGGGGCTGTGGTTTCTTCAATCGGGGCTCTCGCTTCATGTCGAGAGCTTCGTTCCCCAGGGTTGCCACCGCCTCCTGGACGTGCCCGGCCACGTCGAGGGTTCGACTCAGTGCGATCTCGACGACTACAAGCTACGCGCCTTCGTGCTTCTCGATCTTCTCTTTGTTGTTCATGTAATCATTGTCGTGGTCATTGTTTTGACCGTCTGCGGTCTGGTCTCCAGGGTTTTGGGCGTTAGGAGGCACGGAGGTTACGAACCTCTGGATAATTCCAACCACAGGGAAATGGTATTCGTCAAGGCCGAGCCGTAGAGGTTTCGATCACTGGTTTGCTTTGTTTTAAATGTGAGAATGAGAATGAATTCGTTTGTTTTCATTTTCGTGCTGGTATTGTTGTATATGTGACATCGAACCCAATTATATCAGATCAATTATTGCTTCTTCGTTTTTCTCAGGTTTTTAGAGCATGAAAAGTTGTTTCTCAAGGAGTACAGAATTGTTGACCTGCCTTGTGAATAGGACTTAGTTTCATATCATTACGAGTTGATTTCAATTTTGGTTTAAAATATCAGGCTTCATTTCATACATCAAGGCTGGAATTCAATTTTTGGTTTAAGATGTATAATTTTTAAGATTTCATTTCTATAGTTGAACTGAACTGAAATTTCTTAGGGTGCTTTGGTTCTTGCGGAACAAAATATATTAGAACTATAAACACAGATTTAATTGTTGACCTGCCTGGTATACAGGACTTCATTTCATATCGTTAAGAGACGATTTCAATTTTGGTTTAAACTGTCTGGTATTTTTCATATCATTAAGAGTTGAATCCAATTTTGGTTAAAAATGTCAGGTTTTTAAAGAGATGATTTCAATTTTGGTTTAAACTGTCTGGTATTTTTCATATTATTAAGAGTTGAATCCAGTTTTGGTTAAAAATGTCAGGTTTTTAAGATTTTATTTTGATGGTTGAATTAATATTGCTTAGGGCGGATCAAAATATATTGGCGCTATAAATACTGAATTGTTAAATTGTTGACCTACCTTGGGTTGTTTACATGGCGACGCTATAAATACCCAGTTGTTAAATTTGTTGACCTACCTTGGGTCGTTTACATGGCGACACCCCATCTTAACCACCTTCAACCACTAGACCGCTACCCATATCAACCACTAGACCATAGCAGTTACGAAGGTTGGAACTGTCTGTAAAATAAACCAGTTACGAAGGTTGGAACTGTCTGTAAAATAAATCAGTAAATCACAAAGTTTTCAAACTTTCTTTTTAGTTGCTTTTATTTTTAAATATATTTTTTTCAGGTTACACTGTATAATCTTTTAAGTATTTTCTCTCATTTCAAGGATGACACTTAGGACAAATTCTAGAATTTTTAAGGCACAATGTCATTTAACAACAGGGTTTGAAACCATTACAACAATATACTCTTTAAAGGCTCAACATGTTACTTGTGAAAATTGTACCTGGATGAAGAAGATAACAATCCTTCCTCCCAACCACCTAAACTAAACCTAATTGACTACTTTTATTTTTAAATATACTACATCTATTAATTATTTTTAAATATACTACATCTATTAAATAATTAAACTTACGGTACAAAGAACATATTAGCAAAAATAAATAAATAAAATAGACAGTGGAAATTCTGTCGTCATAGAACACAGAAGGTCTATACACGGGCCTTAATTGAAAACCAGCACTTGACTTGAGACAGATCCCCTTAAGCACAAAAATGGGAGAACAACAAAAACACTGTCAAATCCGTTTACCTAGTGTTATCAGAACCGGACCAGACTTGGCAAAACCAGCCAGTCTGTTTGGTTCTGGGGCCGTATTGGTAGGGTTGAGGGTTCTGAACTGCAACTGGCCTTAAATCACCGAACCAGCCTGTTCCATACAATGATGGCTAGGGACCACTAAGAGTCAACTTCATAAAAAACAATACCAGTTCTGTACAGCCACAGCTGGGATCACTAAAAGTCAAATTAAGAAAAAAGAAAAAAAACAATAAATAATAGAAGTGAAAGCAAAAAACCCAATCCTTAGTTAGTAAAAGTTGATATTCTCTTTTATTTTGCCTTTTCTATCCTTTTACTTCAATTTTTAACATTACTATTAACTGTTTCAGGATGTTTGAGAGTGGTTCCAACCTCATTGGACTTTATGTGAAGAAAGTAGAATTTTAAATCCCATTCAAAATTCAGCAGACTTAAATTTCAGGATTCACAGGATTGCAATGTTTCTGCTGGATTCAGGATTTCAGGATTCACAGGATTGCAATATTTCCACTGGATTCTATCATGTATGAGGGAATGCAACTGACATTTAATCAAGAGCGCCAAGCCCTCTATGTACCTCAATGTTGGTGGCATAGATTGTTGCACTCCTCTGTCGTGATTCTAGTAAAAATGTACCCTTCAGTCAAGCAAAGTCAAGCAAAATCATTGATTAGGCATGTTAAGCTTTTTCTATCTTATTTTAATGTATTTATTTGTTGTAGCATGATTTTTTTTGGACTCTAGAGGCCATTTAGAGCTTTGTTGATATATTTTGGTTCAAAGATGGATTGCATTTGGTGCTAATTTGGTTATATGCTCCCTTACTATATACATGAGAAACTTTGCATATTTTGTGTATAGTGTTTTGGATTCATATGGATGCACATATTCATATATGGTTTTTTTGAAATTTGAATATTTTATGTATTTTTTGGTCAACCAGTTTTGTGGTCCGGTTTTTTTCCAGTTCCGATCTGGTTCAGATTTTTGGGGTCAACTGGTTTGATGACTGGTTCAGTTCTGATAACATTGCCTTACAGAGAGACGAAGAGAAACAGAAATCAGCTAGATTAGAACAATCCCTTTACAATCTGTTAGGCAATATGCAAGGGAACAGCATGTACCTGTTTAAAGAAGCAGAAGAGCATCTCCCATGTGTCTTTCTTCATTACCTTTAAGGTCATCTTTTAAACATTTTAGCATATGATGTTTTCTGCCTAGTGTTGTTGTCAACATCATCTTGTTTGCATTGATGATCCTGATCCTTGAAGAGATCATGTAACTTGAGCTTATCACAGTTATGTGTCTGGGTTCATTCAGACTTCATTATTTGTATGTTGAATCCATGTCAACTGTTATTACTAGAACAGCGGTTTAAGCATTGGACACAGGCTCTCCAATCTTTTGATTTGTTGGTATATATATATATATATAATATTTGTGATTGTTTGAAAATTTTAGCTTCAAGTAGAACGAGAACAAGTTTGTGAGAACTGAGTCAGTGAAGATTGTTTATAATAAATTACGAGGCATCCAACTTTCTAGGTCATTCAAATATCTTTGATCTCTATGAAGTTTAGTAGCCTAGAATTGCCTCAGAAGCACTGGCTCTGATTTTCAAAGACAAGATATATTGTAATAGCAAGCTATTTTGTCAAGCATACTGATTGGATGGTTTTCACTAAAAAAATTCAACGCAACTCAGAATGTGGAAAAGTAATTTTCATAAGCACGCCAGAGCTGTAGAAGCTCTCTTCCATGCATATTCAGTCTTTGAACCAAAGCCAAATTTCTGTGTTATTAGAATCTGGCTCATTAACTCTCCCTTTCCCATGTTTTCCCAGTATTAATGGCTGATTGGAGGTAAAACTCCCTTCTGCATACATTTGTTAACTCTTTGATGTCATCATTGATAACATTAATGCTGTGTCACTTTAGGAAATTTAAGAAAGAAAACGACTGCAATGGCTCCTGCATTTTATTACAATTTCCATTTGTGCATGAATATTATTTTCTGGCAATGAAGCCGGCCCTATGTGAACAATAAGTGCCTATCATTTGATACACAGGCTTATCACTGCGCCAAGAAGAACATTCTGTATCCTGCTTCAATCAAAACTTACAAGCATGTTAAGGGTTTGATATGTAATAGGGAAGAGTCCTTTCTTAACGACA
>ML789993.1:203971-238774 GCA_009831015.1 Picea engelmannii | reverse complement strand
AAGTTTAAACCAGTGAAGTACAACGTTAAAAATAAAAGTTTGTTTTTGAATATATAATTATACGTTGTGTAAATTTTGATCCGTTTGTTGACACTCTGTTGTCCAGCTTTCTCCCAAGGCTACTCGGCAGCCAAGTTAGCACTAATTTGAGACAGCATAAGGAGTTGGGTTATGAATTATTTATTTAAGTCACACGATCAGAGATTCATCATATAAATACATCTATTTTATTTTTTCAATGTCCAAACATTGCTCATATTAATAAATAAAATATGTACAAAAAGTCAAATAAACTCAAATATATACCAAAAATCAACATGCTCTATTGTTCGTTAACATTATGTAGTCCAGCTTTCTCCAAAGGCTATATAGCAGCCAAGTCCACTAACTTGTGGCAGCACAAAAATCAACATGCTCTCTTCTTTGTTAACATTATGTAGTCCAGCTTTCTCCCAAGGCTATATAGCAGCCAAGTTCACTAACTTGTGGCAGCACAAGGAGTTGGGTTATGAATGATTTATTGAAGTGCAGTAAAGAAGTCACATGACCATGACCAGATATTCGTTATATATATACAATTGTTTGTATTTTCACTATGTAAACATTAATTACATTATTAAATAAAAATATGTGCAAAAATTCAAATATATAGGATTATGTAAAAATATCAAGATGTTTTCTTAAACTTCTTAGTATTTTTAATAAATATCCCTTTACAAACATTAATTATATTATTAAATAAAAAATTGTGTAAAAATTCAAATATATTTAATTATGTAAAAATATCAAGATGTTTTTTTAAACTTTTTAGTATCTTTAATAAATATCCCTTGGTAATGACTTGAACTTGCCTCATCTTTCCAAAGCTTTTAAAATGAGGAAACAACTATCAAAATCATTAGAAATACATATGTAACACATTTTCCATGATGAATATAGTGTTGCCATATATTACAATGTTATATTTTTTCATTTTTCAAAAGAATAAGAGAACTTGAGTAGCCAGAGACACTTCAATATAAAACACCTTATATTATGAGTGTGATCTTCTTAACATGTTTCTAAATTTCTTGAATAATATACTATTCCCAAAGAATATGTTTCATATGTTGAAATTAGTGTAGCTGCAAGAGTCATTCTTCGAAGAATAGCTAAGATTCTAGTTGAGATCTAGGGCCCCCAGTGCACTCTTGGGGTTTCTTGGTTTGGGACCAAGCAGTCAGAGCCATGGAAAAAGATCTTAGTGAGGCCCCCCGGTATATGACTGGGGTTCTTGATCTAGGACCAAGTAGTAAGTCCCTAGATGTGTTCTAGCGCCCCTGGATGTGTTCCAGGGAATCTTTGCTTGGTGCTTGGATTGATCCTTGGATGTGTTCCTTTGTGGATGATGATGCAAGTCCCTAGATGTGTTCTAGGGCCCTTGGATGTGTTTCAAGGAATCCTTGCTTGGTGCTTGGATTGATCTTTGGTGGTTGATGATGCAAGTCCCTAGATGTGTTCTAGGGCCCGTGGATGTGTTCCAGGGAATCCTTGCTTAAACACTTGGGTTGATCCTTGGTCTTGTACCTTGGTGGATGAAAGACCCTAAATGTTCTAGGGCCCTCAGATGTGTTCTGGGGTATCCTAATCGTGGATCAAGGAGTTCTTGGTTGTGTACCAAGATGTGATGATGTGTGATCTTCTTCCTCTCTCCTGGGCTGGTCCATGAAACCTAGGAGCAACTGCGAAGATGGACATGACCACATCATGGATGTTTCCCTAACAAAAGTTTATAAGCAATTATGAGATTTATTGCAACATGTTTTGCCATTAAAGATGACCCCTTGACTTTGTCTTTTGAACCCCTCATGTTTGATTTTGTTTCCCTCCTTGTTTAATGTAGTGTTGGGGTTTTATAAGTCACTTTGACTTAATTGATTTTTAATTAATATTTTTTATTAATTAAAATATTAATTAATTATTAATTATCTTTTATTTATTTTATTAGGGTTTGACTTAATCTTAATGTTAGGGTTAAATTACAAAACCCTAACCTACCCACCTAAGATATAAATAAGAGCCTACCCCTCCCTCTCATTTACACACACTCTCTCTTCATTTGCTTCTATTCCTTGACTGTTGCGACGACCTCAGTTTTGTCATCCTTGATGATAGTACGGCCTTCCTTGTGGACTTTCTCTTTTAGATCTGAGTTTCTTGTTTAGACACCTGTTGGTTGGGAGTCTTCCTTGGTGATGGTACGACCGCCCTTGTGAACTTTCTCTTTCAGATATGAGTTTCTTGTTTGGACTCTTGTTGGCTGGGAGTCTTCCTTGGTGATGGTACGACTGCCCTTGTGGACTTTCTCTTTCAGATTTGAGTTTCTTGTTTGGACTCTTGTTGGCTGGGAGTCTTCTTTGGTGATGGTACGACTGCCCTTGTGGACTTTCTCTTTCAGATCTGAGTTTCTTGTTTGGACTCTTCTTGGCTGGGAGCACCAATTATTTTACTTGTTGATTTAGAGATCTGAGTTTATTATTTGGACACTTGGTTGGGAGCTTCTGTCTAGTATTGTTTGTTGGTTGAGAGGTGTCGCACCTCTCCTTGACTAATGTGGCTGCCTTAGTTTTGTCCTCCTTGGTGATGGTATGACCTTCCTTGTGGACTTTCTTTTTCAGATTTGAGTTTTTTTTATTTTGAGACACTTTTTCTAGTGGCTGGGGATTTTCAAATTTGTCCTACATGCTGGTTGAGAGGTGTCGCACCTCTCCTTGATTGTTGTGCCTGTCGTGACCTCTTCCTTTGACTATACAAAAGAGTTGTAGACTGTCTTAGGTTATTTAAAGGTGTCATGACTCTTCTTTTGGGCACACCTAGGGTTGCCACCGCATGTGTTGAAGTGTCTCTTACCTATCAGCATTAAGTGGCCTCTCCTCCTTGTTTGGTGAAGCTCTTTGCTGCCCTCTTTTGGTGGTATTTCCCCTCTTGAAGGGTTTCTACTTGTTCCAACTGTTGGTACCCTCTTTGGCTTGAAGGTTTTTGTTGTTGTAGCCTTTTACAACTTAGTTTAGGACAACCTATCTTGAGTGTTTGCTTTAGCTTTGTTTGTGGTCCTCTACTTGGCAAGAACTGTCCACCTAATATCATAGAAGATCAAAACTCTTAAGCTTGAGTTTTGATCCATGACCTTAAGCTAATTTTCTGAGCATAATAAAGGGGACTACATCTACATGTCAGAGGTACATATCTCATTGGCTAGAGGTAAGTAAAGAATTGTTTTGTTTGTCATCTGCATTCAAAAATTTAGTTTACACATGTTCATATCTAACTATCTATATTTATTTTGATTCAGTTATATGTTTTAAGTGTTGTTCTACATTTGTATTAGTGAACATATTTTTAAAAGACATCATTGTTTTCTATTTTTCCCTTAAATCTAACATGGTATCAGAGCGTAGGGCGTGAAAATAGTTCATTTGTGGCAGACTTTTGAGCCTGCGTAGATCCACATCTAAGGGATTGTTTTTGCAGATCAACAATTAGCTTATTTTATCTAGTTTACAATATGACTATGTCATTAGACTCTAGAACTTGACCTGGTCTAACGCTGAGACAACCACATGTCCAAGACAAATCTGAGAGTATTAAACAACAGGTCTGGGCTGATTCTAGGTACTGGTACAAGCCTCATTTATGAACATTACCAACAACATTTCCCAACATTGTTTTCGACAATCCAATTTCAGATCTAGATCACTTCTTGAGGAAGATTAAGGATGACATAACCTTTCTAGAAACTATCTCCAGCACTAACCACAACCACTACAGGTCAAAGGAAAATTGTAGATCCATCCTATAAGACTGAGAAAGAAAATTGAGTTTCAGAGGAGGCTACTAAGGGCTTGTTCTTGACAAATAACAGAAGCTATGACCGGTGAGTTTTTATTAATCTCAAAATCTTTTGATATTCTAAGACGGGTTGATTGAACAAATGTAATATCATGGGCCTTCCTCTCCTTCCTCGTAGCCTAAATTGCACCAAGTTAACCGAAATCAACAACAGTGAAAAGTTTTTTTAAAGTCTTTACATGCCTTGGATCCATTATAGATGATTGGGGAGATAGCTAGGCTTATCAAAGATAACTTACCTTATAAACATCTTATTCTGTCCGCAGAAGAGACATTTATTAGTTTTCATGAAACAAAAATTGGATTTATTTTTTCAGAGCAATATTTTTTTTGGTCAATTGATCTCTAAGTTGTAAAATAAAGGTTTAGAGGATATTTTGGAGCTTAAGTCTATGGTGTTCTATTATCGCATGCTCCTCCACCGACTTGTTGATATTTTTGGTCTAATGCATGAATATGTTGAAGAAGAGATTTATTAGTAAGTATGTGACTACCAAAGACAACAAGAAGAGCTGTGATTATCTTACTGTCAGAATCTCAATTATATTTTGGCTACAAGGAAGTTGTGATCTCAACATATACTTGTTGATATAAGCTAGGTTTGAGAACTCAACAGTATGATGGACTATTATCCCCGATATAAGAATCCAACAAATACCCTTTTGAGTCATTTTTTTGACTGGGTTGTTTTCTTGGTTAAGGAGTCCAACAAATTATCTTGGTAGTTGGGGTATTTCTCCCTCGTTTTGGGAACCCTACAAATATTCATTTTTAATCGAGAGCCCTGAGATTGTAATTGAGCCATTATCTTTGGCACATAAGCTCAATAAGTTTGACTCAACTTTTCATATTAAACTTGACACCGGCACCAAGTACATCTTGAAGAGATACGACACCATATTAGAGTCAAAGGATCTTGTAGGTTCAGAGGGAGCCAATTTTCACATATCAGGAGGTAGACATATTATGAGACTCAGAGGGAGCAGTCCCAGTATGTGAGTTAGACCAAGACATGCAACAGATGACAGTTTTGAAAAATTCAAAGCTAGAAGGAATTGACTATGACGAGATCTATGCTCCCGTTACCAAGTATACTTCCATCAGAACCTTCATATCTCTTGCTGCAATTTTTGGAAACTTCACCAGATGAATGTTAAGATTGTTTTTCTTAACGGTGAAGTTGAGTAAGAGGTTTATATCGAACAACCTAAGGGTTTCGTGATCCATGGGAAAAAATCCCATGCATGTAAGCTAAAGAAAGCCTTTTATGGATTGAAACAAGCTCCAAGAGCTTGGTATGAAAGTATTGACAATTTCTTCATAATCTTGGATTCACCAATAGTATAGCAGATCCCAAATCTTTATTGTACAGAATCATCCTGTTATCTTAATATTATATGTGAATGATTTGTTTCTTACAGAAGAGGAACATTTGATGGCTCAGACTAAGAGGGAGTTTTCAACAAAATTTGAAATAGAGGAATTGGGTTTTATGCATTACTTTCTTGGCTTAGAGGTGTGGCAAAAACATGGTGAGATATTTCTCTCACAAAGCAAGTATGCAATTGATGTGCTTCACAAATTTGGCATGTTGAACTGTAAGTCCATGACCACACCTATGATTTCTAACCTAAAGAAGCTACATGATCAAGCTACAAGTTCAAATCCAGAAGACCCCACCATTTATCGTCAGATCATTGGGTCCTTGATGTATCTAGTACATACTAGACTGAACATATGGTATACAGTGAATGCCCTCAGCCAATTCATGTGTAAACTAAAACATATTCATATGGTTGTTGTCAAACATATTCTCAGATATATGTTTGGGGGACTATAGCCTATGAGATTAGATGCACCTCCAGTGGAGGTGTAATGCTTCAATGATATACAAATTTAGATTGGATGGGCAGTGCAGTGGACCGAAAGAGTACTTCCAGATATTGTTACAGTTTGGGTTCAACTATGATCCCCTGGTCCAGCATGTAACATGCTTCCATAACTCAGAGCACTACAAAGGCAAAATGCATTGCTGCAAGTGCTGTCAGTAGAGAAGTAGTGTGGCTCAGAAAGCTACTCTCAGATTTGTTCAACGTTGAGTTGGAACCCACAATAATCCACTATAATAACCAGAGTTGTGTAAAGCTCTTCGTGATTCCTATTTTTTCATGACAGAATGAAACACTTTGAGATGAGATATCACTATGTTCGGGACACAATGCAAAAGAACATTCTCAGTATTCAGTATGTTTCGACGACAGAACAAACCACAAATATTTTGACCAAGCCTCTTTCATTGACAAAGTATGTGTACTTTCGAGACAAGCTTGGTGTTGCTGAGAATGTCTCTCTTGGTGAGAGGAAGTGTTGAAATTAGTGCAGCTACAAGAGCCATTCTTCGGAGGATAGCTAAGACCCTAGCTGAGGTCTAGGGCCCCCAATGCACTCCTGGGGTTTCTTAGTTTGGGACCAAGTAGTCAGAGCCATGGCAAAAGACCCTAGTGAGGGCTCCCATTATATGATCGGGGTTCTTGGTCTAGGACCAAGCAGTGAGTCCCTAGATGTGTTCTAGTGCCCCTGGATGTTTTCTAGGGAATCCTTGCTTGGTGCTTGGATTTATCCTTAGATGTGTTCCTTGGTGGATGATGATGCAAGTCCCTAGATGTGTTCTAGGGCCCCTGGATGTGTTCCAGGGAATCCTTGCTTGGTGCTTGGATTGATCCTTGGATGTGTTCCTTGGTGGTTGATGATGCAAGTCCCTATATGTGTTCTAGGGCCCATGGATGCGTTTAAGGGAATCCTTGCTTAAACGCTTGGGTTGATCCTTGGTCTTGTACCTTGGTCGATCAAAGACCCTAGATGTGTTCTAGGGCCCCTAGATGTGTTCTGGGGTACCCTGGTCGTGGACCAGGTAGTTCTTGGTTGTGTACCAAGATGTGATGATGTGTGATCTTCTTCCTCTCTCCCAGGATGGTCCATGAGACCTAGGAGCAACCACGAAGACGGACATGACCACATCATGGATGTTTCCCTTTATGCAGTGATGACAAGTTTATAAGCAATTATGAGATTTATGTGAACATGTTTTTCCATTAAAGAGGACCCCTTGACTTTGTCTTTTGATCCCCTCCTATTTGATTTTGTTTCCCTCCTTGTTTAATGTAGTGTTGGGGTTTTATAAGTCACTTTGACTTAATTGATTTTTAATTAATATTTTTTATTAATTAAAATATTAATTAATTATTAATTATCTTTTATTTATTTTATTAGGGTTTGATTTAATCCTAATGTTAGGGTTAAATTAGAAAACCCTAACCTACCCACCTAAGAAATAAATAAGAGCCTACCCCTCTCTCTCATTTACACACACTCACTCTCTTCATTTGCTTCTATTCCTTGATTGTTGCGACTGCCTAAGTTTTGTCCTCCTTGATGATGGTACGATCTTCCTTGTGGACTTTCTCTTTCAGATCTGAGTTTCTTGTTTAGACACTTGTTGGCTGGGAGTCTTCCTTGGTGATGGTACAACTTCCCTTGTGGACTTTCTCTTTCAGATCCGAGTTTCTTGTTTGGACTCTTGTTCGCTGGGAGTCTTCCTTGGTGATGGTACAACTGCCCTTGTGGACTTTCTCTTTCGGATCTAAGTTTCTTGTTGGGAGTCTTCCTTGGTGATGGTACGACTACCCTTGTGGACTTTCTCTTTCAGATCTGAGTTTCTTGTTTGGACTCTTGTTGGTTTGGAGCACCAACTCTTTTACTTGTTGATTTAGAGATCTGAGTTTATTATTTAGACACTTGGTTGGGAGCTTTGGTCTAGTATTGTTTGTTGGTTGAGAGGTGCCACACCTCTCCTTGACTACTACGACTGCCTCAGTTTTGTCCTCCTTGGTGATGGTACGACCTTCCTTGTGGACTTTCTTTTTCAAATTTGAGTTTTTGATTTTGAGACACTTGTTCTAGTGGCTGGGGGTTTTCAAATATGTCCTACATGCTGGTTGAGAGGTGCCACACCTCTCCTTGATTGTCGTGGATGTCGTGACCTCTTCCTTTGACTTTACAAAAGAGCCGCAAACTGTCCTATGTTGTTTAAAGGTGTGGTCGCTCTTCTTTTGGTCACACCTAGCGCTGCCACTGCATGTGTTGAAGTGTCTCTTACCTGTCAGCATTAAGTGGCCTCTCCTCCTTGTTTGGTGAAGCTCTTTGCTACCCTCTTTTGTTGGTGCTTTCCTTCTTGAAGGGTTTCTACTTGTTCCAATTGTTGGTACCCTCTTTGGCTTGAAGGGTCTTTTTGTTGTAGCCTTTTACAGCTTAGTTTAGGACAACCTATCTTGAGTGTTTGCTTCAGCTCTGTTTGTGGTCCTCTACTTGGAAAGAATTGTCCACCTAATATCATAGAAGATCAAAACTCTTGAGTTTTGATCCATGACCTTAAGCTATTTTTTTGAGCATACTAAAGGGTACTACATATACATGCGACAGGTACATATCTCATTGGCTAGAGGTAAGTAAATAATTGTTTTGTTTGTCATATGCATTCGGAAATTCAATTTACATATGTTCAGATATAACTGTTTATATTTATTTTTCTTCAGTTATATGTTTTAAGTGTTGTCCTACATTTGTATTTGTGAACATATTTTTAAAAGACATCATTGTTTTCTATTTTTGCCTTAAATCTAACACCACAGATTTAGGCTTAAATCACATAGGGCATTTATCATCTGTGAAGCCACTCTTTGAAACTCTGACCTTTGAAGGTAGAACGTGATAAATAACCAAGCATGTAGAACTTGTAAGATACTTTGAAGGACTAAAGTTTTCTCAACTACTAATAAATTGGGATTCCATATCTCAAGATATCCACCTAGAACCAAAGGGGGTTTTATGCCAAAGAAGGTACAATTTTTAGCTATTGGAGTCAGAAATTGATTAATCATACACCCACCTCCAATGTCTCTAAATAGGTTGATTAATCATACACCTGCCTCCAGTGTCTCTAAATAGGGCCCTGCATCATATTTTTTTACTTGGTCAATTCATTTGTAGGGAACCAAAGCAGAATTTTTATGCAAAAGAAGCTACAATTTTTAGCTATTGAAATCAGAAATTGATTAATCATACACCCACCTCTAATGTCTCTAAATAGGGTTGATTAATCATACACCCACCTCTAGTGTCTCTAAATAGGGCACTGCATCATATTTTTTTAACTTGGTCAATTCATTCGCATGGATAATATTTTATAGCTCTTAAATCACAGCTTTGTCGGAATGCAGAAGAACCTTGTCATGAGTTGACGTCCTCTACTCTATCCGACTTCTAGCATTTGCATCCCATGAGTCCTTCCAAAGAAAAAATCCTTTGTTACTTACTTTCCTAACTTGAAAATAGAGAAGCCTTGCAACAAAATGATCATGGAGTTTCCAATTTCATATGGGATAAAATGAGAAAATTCCAACCACTTATGCCACCTGAATAAGTTTGGGAGAGGAACTTGGCAAAATACTTCCATGGTTTCCATATACTTTTAATGATAAATAAGCTTTGCACTTTAAGCATGCACAATGTTGAGATGTCCCATAAATCACAATGCATGTGAATTTTATGGATTTTTTTGGCCTTGTCCCAATCTATTAACTAACAATAATTTCCAAGGGCCAATCCTTGGTGCTTCTCACAACAAATTTCCTTGCCGGTATTGCCTGAGAGAATATTCTATAAACCCAAACCTGCTTCCAATTTTGGTAAATATATACATTCCAAGGAATCATAGAGAGTTCCCTTTCATGCCAATACTTCACCTTAAAATAGATCTCAATATTTTTTCAAGCTTTTCAAAGTTAACTTTGTTGGGGAACCAACAAGAGACATAATATGTATGCATAACCTGCAAGGTTTTGAAGATAATTAGATCTGAATATTTTTTCAAGCTTTTGAAAGTTGACTTTGTTGGGGAGCAACAATAGACATAATATATATGCATAACTTACAAGATTTTGGAGATAATTGTTAACTTCCTTGCATATGGAAAATCTTTAAATAATGAATACTACAACTTACACTATGTGCCTAAATTTAATCCCACCACATGAGGAGAAAGGGAAATTCCAAAAGGATACCCAACCTAATGAAATGAATCCACACTAGAGGGTCATCACTGCCAAAAACTCAAAAATCTAATTTATAACTAGTGATCACTTTGATCCACACATATTGAAAATATAACATCATTTGCAAAATGATTATTGAATACTTATGTACCTCTTGAATTCACATACTGGGCATTCACTGCATCAAGAAGATAACCTTGAGAAAATGAGAACTCTTATTGAATACTTATATAAATAAGGAGCCAATGAGAAGCCTTTCCTAATGGATTGATGTAGAATTATGTGGTTAGAAAAAATCCATTCATTAAAACCAATGTTGATGCATTAGAAAATACTTAACCATCCCATAAAAAAGAGAATCAAAACCTACCACAGTAACATGTCAAGAATAAAGCTTCAATTGATCCCATCATAAATTTTACAAAGTTAGTCTTGAGGAACAAAGCATTTTATGTGAACTCCCTATCCCATTCTCTCATTTCCCATGTAGTTATCATATCAAGAACAACTTTGTGTTGTACAAATCTTGTTTTCTCTAGTTTGACAATTCGAGAAGCAATATCTCTAAGATGCAAGCCAACAATTTTTGCTATTATTTTATAAGATCACTCTATAGAAGTATGGGCACCAACCATAATGGAATCCCTTATTGAATTTTTGGAGATTATCTTAATGGACAATTGATTCAAGAATTTTCACAGTGGACCTTATGCAAAGGCCTCCCAAACCATTATATACAAATATGTATAAATCAACTCCTCACAAGCCATTATATACAAATATGTACAAATTAACTCCATTATCCTTATTTATTTATATAAATTAGAGTTTCGTTGTACATCCTAAACATGTATAAACAACATATAAACCATAATAAAAAAACTCAAATTAATGACAATTTATATATAGTTTTGCAAAACATAATATTCAAAAAAACAACCAAAAAAATATATTTATGTGGCATTGAAGACTTACAAAAGGTAGAATTCATTGGTTTGTGTTTGTTCCCTCCAAACATAAACTTAAAATTACTAAATCCATTAATTATTCAATGCCTTCCTACCAACCCAAAAATTTACTTCAACTCTTTGACCCTCCAAGCATGTAGCTCTAGTGTGGATATAAATAATAAACAACTCTAGTGTGGATATAAATAATAAACACCGAGTTAACAAACAAACAAATATTCAATGGACAACATCTCCACTCTCACATAAACCTTCACTCCAATAATTTGTCTTCTCTACAAAGATGAAAAAAATAATTAAATAAATAACACCTTCACTTTCCTTCTCCCTTCCTACAAAACCAACAAATTTAATCATATTCTCTCCATTCGATAAGATATTAAATCTCACTCTTCAAAACCAATATTTTAATCTTATTCCCTAAGCTTGTGCAAGTATTAAATTTCACGTTGAACCCATTTTTCTTAACATATCACGTGCATCCAAACCAATGACTTTGACTCACTACGTTGTATCCTCTTTCTCTTTCAACATGTCAAGTTCATCCTCACCACTTAGTTTGAATTTCATTAAACTATATTATATTTTCAAAAATCATCACATTTAATAATAAATATATATGATTTTTATACCGGCCGAAGGTTAGGTATATTGTAATCGTCTTAGCATCAACCCAGCTTTGAACTTTTGATTAATCCGTCGGGTTGTGAATTTTTCGCAAAGGTTAAACATTAGAGTTTGGTAAAAAACAATTTTCGAATGTCTTAAAATTTTATTTATCTAGTGTTTTATTGGTTGAATGTGTGGGATATGTTTGATTTGACATTTTTTTATCTTATTATGGGTGACACTGGAAAAATAAAATAAAATTGATTGGCCCATGGTGCAGGGTGCAATCTGTTGATATTACAGTAGTTGTGAGAGGTATTAACCTCTACGTGTAACTTTTGACAAGTCTAGAATAATTCGAGAAGCAAGAGAAACCCTAGAAGGTCAGGGAATAACCTTAGACGACAAGTCGGCTCAAGATAATAATTTATATTAAATTACTATCCTCTAGAAGTAGAAGTCAGCCCAGTTAGGTCACTTGGAGGACTATAAATAAGAGGGTGCTAGAGATCATTTGACACACTCACTCTCACAACTACATAAGGACAAGTGGTGCGCATGATTGGAGGGGAGTTGTAGTTGCTGCAGTGGTGACTTGCTCTTTGGTTATGGTTGGGATTTCTGCTTGGTTATAGTTTGGAATTTCTGCTTGGTACGCTAGCTCTAGAGAGAGGTACGCTACCTTGATTGGTTATTGGTTCTAGGGTTTGCTTCCAGAATTATTATATCTGTCAAGGTTAAAGTACTCGGGGGTGGCCTTTGTGCCTATGGTTGGGTGACAATATTGAGATATTGTCTACAGTGAAACAAGCACATCTACATTATTCTAACAGGTTATGGGGCCACACTATCTTCGGATAGTCTAATCACTAGAAGGTATATTGGGAGGATTTGCTCAGTTGCAGTTGCAGTTGTAGTCGAAGTTTTGTTGTAGCAACGAAACCCTAAACCTCAAGTTGAGGCACCTTAAGTGAAGTGCTTGACCTAATTCTTGGATAGCCTAGTGTTCCCTAGCCTAGCACACCTCCTGGTACTCTCAGCAAGCCAAGGCGTCAAGTTTGATTTTTTGGTCAAAGTCAAAGGTTGACCAAGTCAAAACAGACATGACTTACTCTATGAAGTCAGAAAAAAAGTTAGAAGGGGCTTCTAACTTCAGAGCATGGAAGACAAGGATTGACCTCATCCTTGCCAAGAATAAAGTGTTGGATATTGTGAAAGGAAAGATCATGGAACCACAGTTTGAAGCAGGAAAAGAGAAGGAACCTCAAAACGTTGTAGTTATGGAGAAGTTCAAAGACAATGACATCAATGCTATGAGTATCATAGTGGACTTTATAAAGGACCATTTGATACCCTACATTTCTCATCTTGACTCATCCAAGAAGATGTACGATGCTCTAACTAACCTCTTCTCAGTCAGAAATATTGGACAAGTAATGAGTCTAAAGAATGAAATCCGTGACATGAAAATGAATAATGATGACACCATAACCTCATACTTGGTAAGAATCTCTCAGTTAATAGATCAAATACAAGCTATTGAGGAAATCATTTCAGAAAAGGAACTAGTAGATATAGTACTTAATGGTCTTCCCAAGACATAGGATGCATTTGCCGCAAGCATGAACACAAGAACGAAGTACCCCACATTTGAAGAACTTTGGACTTGTTTTTCACAAGAAGAATCAAGGATTAGTGCAAAAGAGAAATCCCAAAACAAATATGATGATCAAGCCTACACAACAAAGTTCAAGAAATTCAAGAACAAGAAGAAGTTTGGCTCAAGTAAGAAACCAAATCAAGAAAAAGATATGTCAAAAATACAATGCTTCAACTGTCGAAAATATGGTCACTACAGGAACTAGTGTCCCGAGTTAAAGAAAAATAAGGAAACACACAAAGAAACAGTCGCCAAAGAAAAGGAACCCTCAAAGAAAATCAAGCAGGATGAAACATACTTTTTCTACTAGTCAAGGTAACAATATTCTTCTGTAACATAGTCCTTGCACAGACCATGTTTACATAGCTCTTGTACATATCATGTGTATCTATTTCTTATAAGATAAGATGGTCAGATACCTATGGGAGAATAAAAAGATAAGGATTGCCATTACAATGACTACTAGTCAAGTCAAGCAATGTATCTGAAAAGGATGAAGTATGTTGACAACCTTTGGTGACAATTTTTGTGGAAGCTATTACATAAGTAACAACTGCTAGATGGGTCGCAATCAGAATCAAATTTGAAGAAACCCGGAAGGAGTCAGACCAGAAAGAAGTCAATAATCAAGAGGAAACTAGAATAGACTTGTGACACTTTGCAAAAAGTA
Organism: Picea engelmannii; assembly: GCA_009831015.1. Taxonomy (NCBI): domain Eukaryota; kingdom Viridiplantae; phylum Streptophyta; class Pinopsida; order Pinales; family Pinaceae; genus Picea; species Picea engelmannii. The sequence goes on along the minus strand of ML789993.1, from coordinate 224,869 downwards.
ATAAGGATGCAAACAAAAGCATGGACTCTCTCAGATAGAGGGACTTGATTGCAGAATTCCAAAAAGAAGAGTATGCATATTGTTCATTCAAGCATGAAGCCAGGATTAGGAGGGAGCTAATGCCCAATGATATGATCCATTAAAGAATCTGTAAATATTATGAAGTATATGTCCATGTTCTTCATTGGAAGTAGCAACCATGATAAGCAACACGTGTTCAATTTAACTCTAGAAGAAGTCTTCTTTGAAAATAAGCCTTGAACCTCCTTAGTTGTCCATCTACATTTACGTTCCTATGGCGAAAGGAAGAAATTGGAATCTTCAGAAAGGAAGGGCATAGAGTTTATAAAAGACTCCATGGACTTCAATGTTGAAGAGGAACATGAGAAAGAACATGAATATTCCAAGAAAGAAAGAAAATACAGAAAAACCAAAATTGAACCAGTTATTATACCAAAAATCATAATACTACTAGCATGATTTGAACCCACTAGAAACAATCAAACAAAAGGAATGGAAGGAAGTTGTGTTGAAGAACAATGTATGTGATAAAAATACTTATGAATGGAAGCATTGATAGATACAAGACGAAGATTCGGGGCTAGAGGGTTTTCCTAGGAGGAGGGGGAGGACTATGATAACAACTTGTTCCAGTAACCAGATATACCTCTACCTGAGCTATTATATCTCTTGCAGTATCCATGGGTTGAAGTTTACATCATATGGATGTAAAGACTACTCTTCTCAATAGATTAATTGAAGAACAAGCATATATAACCTCAAGGTTTTGAGGTATACCAGAAAAAGACCCGTGTATGCAGATAGAAGAATACCTTGTATGGATCCAAGCAACTTGGTGCAGAACCTCTCATGTACAACTGAAGTGTGGTGAAAACTTCCTATGACAAAGGAAATGTATCAAAATGGATCTTCAGAAGCCCAGGATGATAGATTGCAAATCCATGGCAAACCCTCATGATGATAGAAATGAAGAAGTTGAGAGATTTTGATCCAGTAGACTCGTCCCTGTATCAACCATTGAATGGATCGTTAATGTATTTGGAGAATACTCAGCCGGATATTTGCTTTGTTGTGAAGATAGTTCCAGGTGGAACTTAGCCATGAGAATTGAATAATTGCAAAGCATGCCTTGAAATATCTTCATGGGACGTTTGAGTTATGATATACAGTTGCATGGATTTATCAATTCAGATTGAACAAGGAGTGTAGATAACAAAATAAGTGCTTCTTAGATATGTTTCAGTTTGAGCTTTGCCACGATATCATAGGCTAGTAGGAAACAAATTTTGTTGCACTCAACACTGTAGAAGCAGAGTATATTGCAGCTTGTGATGCTTGTACGAAAGTAGTGTGGCTCTGTAAGCTGGTTTATGGACTATTAGATCAAGTGTTGCATTCGACCATGATATATTGTGATAACCAGATTTGTGTGAAGTTCTCAGAGAACCCGGTGTTCCATGATAGGTCGAAACACATTGAGATCAAATATTATTTTCTTCGTGATAAAGTCCAAAGGGGAGAAGTAGTTCTCTAGTATATCTCCACTGATGAGCAGATAACATATATTTTGGTAAAGCCTCTGTCCAAAATGAAAAGTTTGTGTACTTAAGGGACAAGCTGAACTTGTGGAGATGACTTCCTTATTTGAAAGGGAAGTGATTGTTGATGTTTAAACAACATCGGGAAGACATTCTCTGAAGATAATAATTTATAATATAATTATTATTGATTATTATATATATTATATAATAAGTAAATTATAATAAAAAATAGTTATTGATTATTCAAGGGACACATCCTTTCATGGATGGTCACCTTATGTTCTCTATATATGAAACACTCATCATTGTAATAATATATCGAATATTGATATATCTCATATGAAGAAAAACCAACATGGTATCATAGCAGGACTGGGCTAACTCCCTCACAGGAGGGCCCAGGATCCTGAAAGAAACTTGCTTCTTGGAGACAAGATACTATATTCCATAAAATTATGTCAGAACTAGATGATCTTGAAGACATTTACTAGAGAGAAATTAGAACGCCATTCCTGATGCAAGCACATCAAGGTGGCTTTATTGGTTTGACAATCGTTTCTCTCTGGTTTGATCCCCTAACAAATGAATCTAAAGACCTCATTGTAGTCCAATGATGCATGGTTTCCAGATTGGATGCTTCGTAGATCCGCTTGTTTTTGGAGACTATCCCACTTCCATGGAGGAAAGGGTTGGTGCTCGTTTTCCCTCATTCACGGAGAAGCAGCCTGGAAAAATAAAATTAAGGGGGTCTTTTGATCTAATTGGCATCAATCATTACAACACATACTGCGTAGCCGATCTTCCAATATCTGAGGATGACCCAGGACAAAGAGTTACTGGACAGATCCTTGTGTGTCTATTGGAGGAACTAGTGGAGTGAAATGGAATTCATATTTCCAATGATACTTCATTTTACAGAATGCCTGTTGTTCCATGGGGTATACAGGAGTTGTTGGAATACATGAAAACATATTATCATAATCCTCCCATCTCAATACTTGAGAATGGATTCGCTCGTGCAAATAACTCATCTTCTCTGGAAGAGGCCTTGAAAGATTGGTTTCGAGTGGACTTCCTCACTGAATACCTGAAATACGTCAGTGTAACTTTAAGGAATCTATCATATCTCATATAAGTAGGGTTTATGATCATGGAGGCTAGCGTTGTACAATAGAATGAAGCCCTGCGATAGAGCCTAAAAACAAATAGGGTTTATGATCATGGAGGCTAGCGTTTTACAATATTACATAGTTTCACTGATCTCCTTCAGTTTGGAATTGTGTTTCACTAATCTCCATGAAGGAAGACAAATCTCATTTGAAGATAATATATGCATTTTTAAACAATTCGTATTGTTTGTCATGTGGACAACATGAAAATGACGACGATGTTGGATGAGACACAACGCTTCTAAAGTCATGGGGGATAGCAAGGCTTGATGCTTATTGTTTCTACAAGAAGAGTAAATTGGAGAGCTTGAAGTATCGATTGAGTGCCAAATCAAACGATCATGTTATCTGAAGCTGCTTATCAAGATTAAGAGGGAGGTGTGGTGTTTTCTCTCCTCTAGTCAACTAACCCCTCTGGACAAGGGTTTCCCTAATTAGTCATGTGAGGTGACTGAGGGAGTAATGCTCAGTTGGGTACAAGTATTTCCTAAGCCATGTGAGGTGGCTAGGTGTGAATAATACTTGAAGCTTATCCTTTCCTATGCCATGTGAGGTGGCTAGGTGTGAATAATACTTGAAGCTTATCCTTTCCTATGCCATGTGAGGTGGCTAGGTGTGAATGAGGTTATGGTCGTAGTCTTGCCTATGCTATGCGAGGTGGATAGGTGTGAATAAGACTACTGGGAGAGGAGAAACATCACAAGATGGTCATGGAGACTATGGAAGTTGTTTTGTAATATTGGACAACATTGCAGTAGATGTGTGCTACTAGTTGATTGAAGCATAGTCATAAAGAATGTGGCGGATGATTTGAGCTATCGATGGCATGGTAGTAGTAGTATGCTACTAGTTGATTGCAAAGTAGTCAGTGGATTACTAGATGAAGGAACCAAGACATTGGTTTCACGAAGAAACCTCGATATGTCTTGGGGGACATTGGTTCCATGAGGGAACCTTGATGTGTCCTAGAGATGTTCGAGGCAGGGATCAAGAGGGAGTACACCGTTCCTCACAACCCTCAACATAATGGGGTTGCGGAGAGGAAGAACAGATCTATTGTTGAGACAGTCAAGGCAATGATTCATGATCAACATTTACCTATGTTTTTGTGGGAAGAGGCATCGATGACTATAATGTATGTTCATAAAAAAATTCCTTGAGGAACATGACTCTTGAGGAGGCCTTCACCTGAGTTAAGATTGAGGTTGGACACTTTCGGATATTTGGGTTATCAATATACATTTATTGGGTACAGTGAGTCTTCGAAGGAATATCAGATCGTCATTCTTGGTCAGAGACAGATTGAGTAAGAGACAGAAAGAGATGGTACCTTCCGAGAGAGAAAGATACCTCAGAGATATTCATGCTATGCCGTAGCTATGAGCCACATCATTGATTCTAAACCTTCCTGTTATGAGGAGGCAACTAGTCATCCAGTATGGAGAGATGCCATGATGGAGGAGTATCAGTCCATCATGAAGAATGATGTGTGGGATATTGTTCCGAGAACTGAAGGGAAGTCTGTAGTGACTTCCAAATAGATCTACAAGATCAAACACACAGTTGATGGGAGCATCGAGAGGCACAAAACGAGATTTGTTGCTAGAGGATTCTCTCATGCGGAGGGAATATATTATGAGGATACATTTGCTCATGTTGCTCGATACAACTCTATCCAAATGATTATTTCCCCTGCAACATCCATGGGTTGGAGAGTACATCAGATGAATGTAAAGACAACCTTTCTCAATGGAGAGATTAAGGAAGAAATATACATCAAGCAGCCATATGGTTTCGTGATAGATGAGAAGGAGTCTCATGTGTGCAGGTTGAAGATGGTCTTGTATGGAATCAAGCAACCACCTCGAGCTTGGTATGCAAGGAGTGATGAACACCTAATGATTTTTGGGCTTCAACAAAATTGTTTTCAATCCCAACCTGTACTACAATATTGTTAATGGTGAGTCCCTGATTTTGGTTCTCTACATTGATGATTTATTCCTCACCGATGCAGAGAGCCTTATTTTTAAATGCAAGTATGCATTGGCCACTAAGTTTGAGATGAAGGACCTTGGTATGATGCACTACTTATTGGGACTAGAAGTGTGGCAGAGAACTGATGAGATCTTCCTGAGTTAGGGGAAGTACACAGTTGAGATATTGAATGAGTTTGGTATGCTGAACTTGAATCCCAACAACTACACCAAACCAAATATTTTCTATGCAGTGAGTGCACTTATCCAGTTTATGATTCAGCCGATATAGACACATTGGATTGCTATGAAGAACATGTTGAGATACTTGCGAGGCACAATTCGACATGGTCTGAGATATACTTCCAGTATTGATATGATATGGCAGGAATATATTGACTCTGATTGGGCAGGGAGCGCAGTGGACAGAAAGAGCACCTTCAGGTGTTGCTTCGCTTTGGGATCTTCCATGGTTTCCTGGTGTAGCAGGAAATGAACTTTTGTGGCTTTGAGCACAATAGAAGCAGAGTACATTACATTAAGTATGTCAGTCCGTGAAGCAATGTGGCTTCACAAGCTCCTTGCATATTTATTCGAACGTGTGCTGGATTCCACCATTATTCATTATGGTAACCAAAGTTGTGTGAAGATCTTTGATAATCCATTGTTTCATGACAAATTGAACCACATTGATATCAAGTACCATTACATCTGAGACATGGTAGAGAAAGAAAGTATTGGTGCAGTACCTTCCTACAGATGAGCAAGTTGCTGACGTTCTTACCAAACCAAGATGAAGTTCAAGTATTTCCGTGACAAACTTGGCGTGGTAAAGAACGCCTCCCTCGTTGAGAGGGAGTGTTGATGTTTACAGCTTCCTGAGACATTCTACAGATCATACTACTCCGTGACTAAGTTGAGTTGATTTGTGATGACACTTATCCGAGAAGGGTTAAGTGGGGCACTTATCCGAGAAGGGATAGGTGCAGTTGGGCTTATAACCCAACGTCACATGTGGAGAGCACATGAGGACATGTCAAGGGAGTTAACCGTTGACGTCATACACTATGGGAGTTTACCCTAGTGTTTCTAGAGGGTGTAGCCTCTAGAAGTCCACATGGAGTGCCATGTGTGACAAAATTTCTCCAGATCGTACTCCTCTATGAATTGAGTTGAGTTGATCTGTGAGGACACTTATCCGAGAAGGGATAAGTGGGGCACTTATTCGAGAAGGGATAAGTGCAGTTGGGCTTATAACCCAACATCCCTTGTGGAGAGCACATGAGGACATGTCCCATGAGGACCCTAGTCTTTCTAGAAGGTGTAGCCTCTAGAAGTCCACATGGAGTGCCATGTGTGACAAACTTTCTCGAGATCGTACTCCTCTGTGAATTGAGTTGAGTTGATATGTGAGGATACTTATTCGAGAAGGAATAAGTACATTTGGGCTTATAGCCCATTGTGCCATGTGGAGAGAACATGAGGACATGTCAAGGAATTTTACCCTTGATGTCTCACACTATGGGGAGTTGACCCTAAGTGTTCCTAGAGGGAGTAGCCTCTAGAAGTCCACATGGGAGTGCCATGTGTGACAAATATTTTACTACTATGGTGGTTTTGTACCACTAGAAGAGACTGCATGTCTCTGGACAGTAGTTGTGTACTACTATGGAAAGATACCTCCCTAGCTAAGAGGGAGTGTTGATGTTTCAACATCAGGCATAAATTCTCCTATATTGGGCTGAAGACCAAGGGAGATAGGATACATTTATCACAAAGGTGGACTTGTAGTAAATGGGCCCAAACGTAGTCCTTCCTTGATCATGACAAGGAATAATATGGACTAGAGGTGCTTGAAGTGCTTTCCCCGTGTCAGTTAGCATCAAGCCGACATTCACTCATAGGTGTGTGCCTATGGTGAAAGATCCTAGTGTGGTCTTTGTCCTAGTCATGGTGATTTGACAAGCCATGATAAAGACTCAAGATGCTATGCTATTACATGCGGACCCAAAATGAGCCTAATCTCAGAGAGAGTTAATTGGCTCAGAGGGAGAGTCACAAAAGGAGTTTATCCTTGGTTCAGGTGGGAGAGAGATGTCTCCCAAGACTGACAGACATGTATCATGAGTCTAGGGTAAAGTTTGTATACTTCAAAGACAAGAGTGGCATGTTGCAGAATGTCTCCCTCGTTGAGAGGGAGTGTTGATGTTTAAACAACATCGGGAAGACATTCTCTAAAGACAATAATTTATAATATAATTATTATTGATTATTATATATATTATATAATAAGTAAATGATAATAACAAATAGTTATTGATTATTCAAGGGACGCATCCTTTCATGGATGGTCACCTTATGTTCCCTATATATGAAACACCCGTCATTGTAATAATATATTGAATATTGATATATCTCATATGAAGAAAAACCAACAGTGATTACTCCCCAGGTTGGGAGGGAGCACTGATATGTTATTGATAGATGGACAGTCATTTTCCAGTTTGGAAAATGGTCCAAGTTGGGCAGTCACTTTCCAGTTCGAAAAGTGGTCCAAGATTTTCTCATAGACAATAATTTTCCAATTTGGAAAATGGTCCAGAAAAGACAGTGATGGTCTGACAGATTGTTGATGTACCATAGACAAAAATTCCCCTCGTGGCATGTGTGGGGGAATGGTCTAGGACAATCATTCTCCTTGACAGTCACTCTAATAAGTGGTCAAGCAGAATGGTTTGCCTCTTCGGGCAGTCATTCTTTCGAAGTTCACAGTTGTGAGAAGTTTTGAAGAATGGTCTGATGTAGGAGCTTGGTGCAAGACAATCATTTCCGCAAGAAATGGTCCGAACAATCATTTTCATAAGAAATGGTCCAGACAGTCATTCCCTAGGGCATACTCATTCTCTCCAGGTTACACTGTGAATCGTGCTAGAAGCATGACCTAGTTAGGTTGAATGGTCCAAGTTTAGCAAACAGGGACAACCATTCCCTAGGGAGGACTCATTCTCTCCAGGTTGCACTATGAATCGTGTTGGATGAATGGCCTAGTTAGGTTGAATGGTCCAGGTTCATCAATCAAGGACAATTATTCTTCTATGCTTGGGAAGAATAGTCCAAACAACCCATGGCTAATGTTTAACTTTTCGAGGGAAGATTCTCTTCCAGATCTCACATATGTGAGTGGAAGAATGGCTTAGATGACTCAGTTCGTATCATGACATTGTTGATATTAGATGATATGATTTTTGTGGAGATTGTATGTCTCTAGACAATAGTTGTATGCTATTGTGATGGATGTGATCCGCTAGTGACTATGTGTCACTAGTTAGTAGTTGTGTGCTACTAGGGGTTGTTGTGTACCACTAGATAGTAGTTGTATACTACTATGAATAGGCACAATTGTGTTCTATTGGAGGCATTGTTCTGATTGCCATGTAGACTATCTAGTTGGATAGTGATGATGGTGCTTGTGATTTGATCATGAGATAACCTGTGTGTCTATGATGATGTTACCGATTGAATGGTGTGTTTGTGCTCAATACCATTGTCTTTAATACCTCCCAAGATAGGAGGGAGTGTTGATATTACGATAGTTGTGGGAGGTATTAACCTCTATGTGTAACCTTTGACAAGTCTAAAATATTCTGGTAAGCAAGAGAAACCCTAGAAGGTCAGGAAATAACCTTGGAAGACAATTCAACTCAAGATAATAATTTATATTAAATTATTATCCTCCAGAAGTAGAAGTCGGCCCAGTTAGGTCACTTGGAGGACTATAAATAAGAGGGTGTTAGAGCTCATTTGACACACTCACTCTCACAACTGCATAAGGATAAGTGGTGCACATGACAAGAGGGGAGTTGTAGTTGCGACAATGGTGGCTTTCTCTTTGGTTATGGTTGGAATTTCTGCTTGGTTATAGTTTGGACTTTTTGCTTGGTATGCTAGCTCTAGAGAGAGGTATGTTGCCTTGATTGGATATTGGTTATAGGGTTTGCTTATGGGATTATTCCATCTTTCAAGGTTAAGGTGCTCGAGGGTGGCCTTTGTTCCTATGGTTGGGTGACAATATTGAGATATTGTCTATGAACACATCTACATTATTCTAACACAATCAATGCAGGCTTGGTTAGTGGTGTTGTGTTAAGTTGGTGAATTGGTCGGTTAATGCAACATTAACTATGTTAAGTTTAGTGAAAGTGACTATGACAATATATGAAAAACTATGAAGTTTAGTGAAAGTGACTATGACAATACATGAAAAGCGTGGTGTAGGTTGCAATCAATGCAGACTTGGTTAGTGGTGTTGTGTTAAGTTGGTGAATTGGCCTGTTAATGCAGCATTAACTATGTTAAGTTTAGCAAAAGTGACTATGCCAACATATGAAATCGGTTGTGTGCTACGTTGCAAAGGAAACTGTATTGCAACTACTGAATGTAATCCCGGCGATACAGATTACGTTCCCGAGGTGGTTTGGAGATTGCAACGTGTACCTCATATTTGACATTGAGATATGAATGTGGTTTATAGAGATTGTATGTTGGGTGAGTGTTAAATGATGGTTTATGCTCACCATACGGATTACAAAGAGCAATGAATTTATTCTCGGTAATTCTAGAATTGGGTGAGTGTTAATCTTTGTTCTCCTAGAGTCACGTTGCGCTAAGCACTCCTGTCGTGAACTGCTACGTTGGACATTGTCGATATGGTGGAAGGACTATAGATTGTCATCACTGCAACTGGTCCGGTCATGCAGTAAGGGTCATGGTGAATTGTGTTCGTTTCATTTTTATGATCAAATGTTGCAAATATTTGATGAGTTGGTGTTTCAAAGATGGTTGTTTAATTAGATGTTGTTCTTGTAATTTATGATACTAGGTCATCTACAATGCTAGGCATTGATGATATGGTGGAAGGATTGTAGGTTGTCACCATTGTAAGTGGGTCGATCGTTGCTTGTGGCGTTTGGAGGTATAGTTGAAAACCCTTAATGTGATATATCACATTATTTGAAGTAAGGCTCATCACAAACTGTGTTCGTTGCATTTTTATGGTCAAATGTTGCAAATATTTGATGGGTTGGTGTTTCAGAGATGGTTATTTAATTAGATGTTGTTTCTGCAATTTATGATACTAGGTCTTGTTTTCAGAGCATAGAGACAGTTAGGTGAAATTTTTGCGTCAAAGGTTAGCTTCTCTCGGTGAGCCTTGTTGAAGTTGAATTTAGGTGATCGATACTTCGAAATGCCTTTTCCCCAAAAAAGAAAAAACCAAAGGATTCAGAGATTATGCTGCCATCATCAATTCATATTCCATTATCAATGACCTATATTTGTTGCTTGACTAAAAGTTCACAAAGCTACAGAAAATTTGCTAATATAGTTTTATGGTACTTTTTTATCGTGTACGTCCTAGAGTGTATTTCCCGAGAAGTTGCTACATTGGGAGAATAATGCATTCCTTGAATGTCGTTGATGAGGCTCTGATCGTCATGAATATTAAAGGCAATATTCTTATTAGATTGTTCTTGCCTAGTTAATGTGTTGTGATATTTGCTTGTTATTTAATAAATGTTGCCGAGTTAAATTATTGTAATATATGCGTGTTATTTCACTATGCATTATATAACAGTTGTAGAACGTAACTAAATGAGGAAAACAATGTTAAAGAAATTAGTCTGTATAGTCATATGTTCAGGCATATTTTGGCTCTTTTGTGTCCAAGCATACTGCATACTAGAGCTATGTACTAACTTTTATTATGGCATTTTGTAGATAGTTGTTTTGATTTAAAGATAATCTTTTTTATTTTGTGTGTCAAGTTCTTTTTCATTTTAAATGAATGGAGTTTTTTATTTCGACTATTCACTTTTTCTATTATTATATTTTTTCTCGAGTGCTTAAATTTCCAATTTCAAAATTTGACTTTTTTTTTTTCGTAATTCCAATTCAGGTTCCACCATTTTGATTTGTGACCATTATGCCTCTTTATTTCCCTTTTTGACAAATAGTTCCCACTGAAAATGCTAAGAAACCTTTAATTTCAAAATTCCACTTTCTTTTTTCTTGTAATTTCAATTCAGGTTTGTCCATTTTGATTTTTGACTAGTGTGGCTCTTTATTACCATTTTCAACAAAAAGTTTTGACTGAAAAGGCCAAGAAATCCTTAAATTTGTTCGTCTACATCTCTAACTATTTGCCAAAAGGTGGTTACAGTGTGCTCGGTTATTTCCAAGTCAAATTGATTTGATTTTCCCGTACTATTATATGACATATTATAAATGATTAAAGAGTCCTTGTGTTGAAATTTTGAATGTCCACTTCCAAGGAAAAGCTATTTTTTATCCTTGCCTTATAACTGGTTTCTATGTAACACTATGTCCTTGACGTTGTGTAACCCTTGGATCCACGACCCCAAATTGATCCGAAAAGATCTTTTAAAGACTATGGTTAAGTTTTAAAGCATGAGTTCATTAACCATTTAGGAATTGAAGAAAGCGGAAGAATTAATGAAATAACATGGTTGCCATAATAAGAAATGCATATATGAAAGTAAACACAAAGAATCAACAAACCATAACAACAAAATTGTTAACAGAGTTCGGCAATATCGCCTACGTCTCCGGGCCTTTGTTTGAGTGGGTGAGGCTTTATTATTTCTCTTCAAAGCTTCAAAATTACATCTGAAAAGTGTCAAATGGATTACAAACTGGTCTGGTTGTGTTCTGTTAGACCTCAAGAACCCAACACAACTGACGAAACTGAAAATGGATGAACGAAGCTCCCAGAAATGGCCCGCAAAGTTGCTCTCTACAATAACTTCCCTGCATAAAAATGGATTTGACTGTCAAATTCCTCAGCATTTCTCCTTCTATGAACCTCTCTAAGGGCTCCATGAACATCTGGTTTATATAGGCTTGAAGATGGAAACAACCTCCCAACCTCCCCCCAATATCTAGCCTCAAAAAGGGCTCCAGATCCTCCAAAAAGGAACAAAATCTCCCAAAAAGAACTGAAATAACCATAAAAAAATCACAATCTATGGTCAAAAACCCACAAATTGACAAATATTGGGTTAAGCCCCCAAGAGTAGGGCACGCGCTCCTTTTCCTGTTCATATAGGCATGCAGGTGTCCTTGAGTTGGGCTGGCGCGCACTGGCCCCACCAATCTTGGCTCCTGGTCCTGTGGCTTGGCCATATGGTTGTGCCCTAAACCTCCACACACCCCCAATCTGGTTTAGCCCCTGGTTGCGGGCTAGATCCCCGCCAACTAGGGCCTATCCAAACTGTGTGCCACTCGTCAACTTTAACATCAAAATCATTGGGAAAGGATTAAGTCCTGCCACGTAGGTCGATTGTCATGCCTGCTTCCACGAAGACATTAGCGCCCACGGAGGTCACGGGTTCAATTCTCCAGAGCCATAACAAATTTTTTCCCAACCAACCTTGGCCAAATTTGGGGTGCCATGTGGAACCCTATGATTGGGCCACTTTCCACTCTGGGATTGGCCCGTATTGCTAACGCAACAACCCAGTCAACACTGCCACGTCACTGTCATACCTACCATGTGTCTATCATACCTGTCATGTGTCATACTGTCACACTTGCCACATGTCATCTGTATTGCACAGTCACCTGCCACGTCAGTCTGTCGTATGCCCATCTGTCATCCGTACAGCCATGCGTCCACCTGTCATTGGGCCACATCACTATATGGATTGCCACATATCATCCGTACAGTGACACGTGTCAAATCTGTACAGTGCCAACTCAGCCCGAAAGTGACGAAAACGAGTGACACTTGTCACCTCCTGGTGATGCTACATCAGCATGATGATGTCATCATGATGTAATCCTGATGCATGTTGATGTCACATGTCGTACCTACTGACGTCAACATTGACTTTGACCAAGTTAATTTTTTTCCTCTTTGGGATTTCAGTCAGAACGCGATAACTTTTGCATACGGTGTACGTTTGAGGAAAACAATATATGGTCGGAATCAGCGCGACGAGACAGACACAATGGCGTTGGTTTCGTACAATTCCGAGAACTTTTAATTTTAGGCCTTCCTGGACCCATTTTGGTTCCTAGATCCATTTTGGATCACGCCTCCCCACTAAGACCTTTTGGTCCTCCAAAAGGATACTAACCAGTCATCAAGTGCGGGATAGGCCACCCCACTTGTTCTTTGTCTTTAAACTCTGTCCTGTGCACCTGCCTCATCAAGATCAATTGCAAAACAATCATGACAACTAACAACATATTGTTAGCCACTTGTACTCCGTCACATCTTACTGAAGCCACTATCATCCATGTTGACAATATTATTAATGGTAACATCAGAAATATGACCGCAAATGAGCTAATATGTTTGTAATACTTGCACGACATTAGCTTATCTTGATTTAAAGTATGATTGAACTTCCATTCTACAATCATCTCATGTTCTTGCTTAAGTTCAATTACTTGATTTGAGACAATTATAGGTGTGTTGCTTGCATGAGTTGTCTTCCTTAATTGTTCCATTGTTTGAAGAGATTGATTTGCTTTTAAGCGATGAGCATGTACCACATATTCATTGCCTTTTTTGATTAAGTGATATTGATTTCGTTCCTTGTAGAAGATTGCTTTGCGATCATACAAATAAGGACTGCCTAAGACCATTCCACACTCATTGAGTAGCACCATATCACACATTACCTCATCCACAAATTTTGATGAAATTGCAAACTTTAAAGTGCATTGCTTTGTTATGTGCAATTTATGATTGTTGCTTATCCATTTGAGTGAGTAAGGTTTATGATGCATTTGAGTGTTTAATCCCAATTGTTTAACCACTTCCTTTGAAATCAAATTAGATTGGGATCCACTATCTATCAATGTGTCAACTTTAGTATACTTCATTACGACCCTTATGTGAAATAATATACTTCTAAAATCATATCCATCACCAATTTTACCTATCAAACCAACTACTGTGATTTTATTCTCATCACTCGAATCTGATCCCAAGTCTGTTGGCCGTGTTGTTGTTGCAGCTGTTTGCCTCTCTTTCCTCTCTTTGAACCACTTCGGTCTCTTCTCGGGATGCAATTTCCAGCAATGGTCATCATCATGCCCTTCTTTCTTGTGATGCTTGGAAGAGAGCTTCTCTTCCCTTCTTGTCACTGAATTTGCTTTCTTTCCATTCCCCTTCCTTTTGTCCTATTTTCTTGAATATGATTCCCCTGATACACCAACTCTTGTTTTCCCTGCCTCAATGTATGTTGCTTGAACAAAAACCTCATCAATATTAGTAGGTCCAAACATAAATACAGTGTTACGAATGTGTGCAGGTAAAGCTCCTATATACTTCATCAAAGTTTCTTGGGTATGTAATGGAATGTTTAACATCAATGCCATCTTACGAAATTCATCTGTTTATTCTTGTATTGTTTGTCCTTTTCTTAGTTTAAGACCTTGCCATTCAATTAAAACCTTCTTTTTATAACCCAAATGATAAAATTGTTGTTTAAGTGCAAAAACAAAAACTTGCCATGATGGAAATACATTACCCACTTGTTGCGTGCCATTTTGCAACTTGCTTTTCCACTAGATGAGTGTTGTTCCTACAAGTCGAAGCAATGCCAATTTGATTTGAGTTGCCTCATCTTTTATTTATTTCACACTGCAATAAACTTCCATCTGTCTGAACTAATTATCAAGCCTCTCTGCATTGACTTCACCATCATACATGAGTAATTCAAATTTCACATCAAGCTTAAGTAAAGGCATATTTTGTTTATGTTTATGGAAAATTTTTCTTGCGGTGGACTTAGAACTTGTACTTGAAGAAGAATAAGAAGATGGAGAAGAAGGAGGTGAAGGAGGAGGTTTAGGAGGATCCTCTCCTTCTTCATTTTTGTCCTTTGAAGATTCACCTAGAATCGGTCTCTTTCGATCCAAGTAATCATCATATAAAACCTTCATCATCTCCGACATGGAGAAGAAGGTCTTTCGAAAATATACCTCCTCATGAGAAAGTCCCTCTTCTGATGCCATCTTCTAACTTTGAGAAGTTCTCTTTCTCGATCCAATCTCAGGATTCTCTTCAACAAGCTCTCCTTCACCACGATTCAACTTTTCCCTGGTGATCATGCAAACTCAAAAACCAACCGTCAACCTACTCTGATACCTCTTGATCCAAAAAGATATTTTAAAGACTATGGTTAAGTTTTAAAGCATGAGTTCATTAACCATTTAGGAATTGAAGAAAGAGGAAAAATTAATGATATACCATTGAAGTCATAATAAGAAATGCAGATATAAAAGTAAGCATAAAGAATCAACAAACCATAACAGCAAAATTGTTAACAGAGTTCGGCAATATCGCCTACATCTCTGGCCCTTTATCTCAGTGGGTGAGGCTTTCTTATTTCTCTTAAAATTTTAAAAAGTACATCAAAAAAGTTTCAAATGGATCACAAACTAGTTTGTTTTTGTTCTTCTATACCTCAAGAACCCAACACAACTGACGGCACTGAAAACGGATGAATGAAGCTCCCAGAAATGGCCCGCAAAGTTGCTCTCCTCAATAGCTTCCCTGCATAAAAATGGCTTTGACTGTCAAATTCATCAACATTTCTCCTTCTATGAACCTCTGTTTTATATAGGCTTGAAGTTGGAAACAACCTCCCAACTCCCCCCCAAGATCTGGCCTCAAAAAGGGCTCGAGGTCCTCCAAAAATGGCCAAAATCTCCCAAAAACCATTGAAATAACCATAAAAAAATTATAATCTATGGTAAAAAACCCACAAATTGACAAACATTGGGTTAATCCCCCAAAGTAGGCTGCATGCTCCTTTTCCTGGTCATATGGGTGTGCAAGTGTCCTTGGGCTAGGCTGGCGCCCTGGCCCCACTAGTCTTGGCTCTTGCTCCTGTGGCTTGGCCATATGGTCGTGCCCTAAACCTCCATGCTCCCCCAATCTGGTGTATCCCCCTGGTCTGTAGCCCCTATTTGCGGGCTAGCTCCCTGCCAACTGGGGCCTATCCAAACCGCGCGGTCAGCGGGGAGCTAGCGCCCATGGAGGTCACAGGTTTGATTCCCCAGAGCCATAACAAATGTTTACCCAACCAACCTTGGACAAATCCGGGGTGCCATGTGGCACCCTATGATTGGGCTACGTGTCACTCTAGGATTGGCCCATATTGCTGATGCAACGACCCAGTCATCTCTGCCATGTCACCGTCGTACTTGCCATGTGTCTACCATAATTTCCACGTGTCATCCATATTGCACAGTCACCTGCCACATCAGCCTATCGTACGCCCAACTGTTGTCCGTACATCCACGTGTCCACCTGTCATTGGTCCATGTCACTGTACGAACTGCCATGTGTCATTCGTACAGTGACATGTGTCAAATCCGTACAGTGCCAACTCATCCCGAAAGTGACGAAAATGAGTGACATGTGTCACCTCCTTGTGATGCTACGTCAACATGATGGTGTCATCCTTACACATGTTGACATCACCTATCGTATCTATTGATGTCAGCGTTGACTTTGACCAAGTTGACTTTTTGCCTGTTTGGGATTTCAGTCAAAACGTGATAAATTTCACATATGGTGTCTGTTTGAGGAAAAACATATATGGACAGAATCAATGCGATGAGACAAACACAATGACGTTGGTTCCTTCCAATTCCGAGAACTCTGATTTTTAGGCCTTCCTGGACCCATTTTGGTTCCTGGATCCATTTTGGATCACGCCTCCCCACTAAGACCTTTTGGTCCTCCAAAAGGATACTAACCAGTCATCAAGTGCGGGATAGGCCACCCCACTTGTTCTATGTCTTTAAACTCTGTCATGTGCACCTGCCTCATTAATATCAATTGCAAAACAATCATGACAACTGACAGCATATTGTTAGCTACTTGTACTCCGCCACTTGTTACTGAAGCCACTATCATTCATGTTGACAATATTATCAATGATAACATCAGAAATATGATTGCAAATAAGCTAATATGTTTGTAATACTTGCACGACATTAGCTTATCTTGAAGCAAAGTATGATGGAACTTCC
The DNA here is from genome assembly GCA_009831015.1 of Picea engelmannii. Lineage (NCBI taxonomy): Eukaryota > Viridiplantae > Streptophyta > Pinopsida > Pinales > Pinaceae > Picea > Picea engelmannii. Next base: position 208,090 of record ML789993.1, on the reverse strand, counting down.
ATTCTGCAATCATCTCATGTTCTTGCTTAAGATCAATTACTTGATTTGGAAAAATTATAGGTGTGTTGCTTGCATGAGCCGCCTTCCTTAATTGTTCCATTGTTTGAAGGAAGGCAGCTCATGCAAGCAAATTAGCACATGTTCATTGCCTTATTTGATTAAGTGATATTAATTATGTTCCTTGTAGAAGATTGCTTTGCGATCATACAAATAAGGATTGCCTAAGACCATTCCACATTCATTAAGTGGCACCACATCACACGTTACCTCATCCACAAATTTTGATGAAATTTTAAACTTTAAAGTTCATTGCTTTGTTATGTGCAATTTATGATTGTTGCTTATCCATTTGAGTGAGTAAGGTTTATGATGCATCTGAGTGTTTAATCCCAATTGTTTAACCACTTCCTCTAAAATCAAATTAGATTGGGATCCACTATCTATCAATGTGTCGACCTTAGTATGCTCCATTATGACCCTTATGTGAAATAATTTACTTCTAGAATCATACCCATCACCAATTTTACCTATCAAACCAATTGCTTTGATTTTAGACTCATCGCCCAAATCTGATCCCAAGTTTGTTGGTCGTGTTGTTGTTGCAGTTGTTTGCCTCCCTTTCCTCTCTTTGAACCACTTCGGTCTCTTCTCGAGATGCAATTGCCAGCAATGGTCATTATCATGCCCTTCTTTCTTTCAATGCTTGCAAGAGAGCTTCTCTTCCCTTCTTGTCACTAAATTTGCTTTCTTTCCATTCCCCTTCCTTTTGTCCTATTTTCTTGAATATGATTCCCCTGATACACCAACTCTTGTTTTCCCTGCCTCAATGTATGTTGCTTGAACAAAAACCTCATCAATATTAGTAGGTCCAAACATAAATACAGTGTTACGAATGTGTGCAGATAAACCTCATATATACTTCATAAGAGTTTATTGGTTATGTAATGGAATGTCTAACATAAATGCCATCTTACGAAATTCATCTGTGTATTCTTGCATTGTTTGTCCTTTTCTTAGTTTAATACCTTGCCATTGAATTAAAGCCTTCTATTTATAACCCAAAGGATACAATTGTTTTTTAAGTGCATAAACAAAAAATTTCCATGATGGAAATATATTTCCCACTTGTTGTGTGCCATTTTGCAACTTGCTTTATGACCAGATGAGTGTTGTTCCTGCAAGTCAAAGCGATGCCAATTTGATTTGAGTTGCCTCATCTTTGATTTGTTGCAAAGTGCACTAAACTTCGATATTTTTGACCCAGTTATCAAGCCTCTTTGCATTGACTTCACCATCATACATGGGTAATTAAAATTTCACATCAAGCTTAAGTAAAGGCATATCTTGTTTATTTGTATGGAAATGTTTTCTTGCGGTGGACTTAGAACTTGTAATTGAAGAAGAAGAAGAAGATCGAGAAGAAGCAGGTGAAGGAGGAGGTTTAGGAGGATCATCTCCTTCTTCATTTTTGGCCTTTGAAGATTCACCTAAAATCGGTCTCTTCCGATCCAAGTAATCATCATATAAAACCTTCATCATCTCTGACATGGCGAAGAAGGTATTTCTAAACTCTACCTCATCATGAGAAAGTCCCTCTTCCGATGCCATCTTCTCACTTTGAGAAGTTCCCTTTCTCTATCCAATCTCAGGATTCTCTTCAACAAGCTCGCCTTCACTATGATTAAGCTTTTCCCTAGTAATCATGCAAACTCAAAAACCAACAGTCAACCTGCTCTGATACCTATTCATCCGAAAAGATCTTTTAAAGACTATGGTTAAGTTTTAAAGAATGAGTTCATTAATCATTTAGGAATTGAAGAAAGAGGAAGAATTAATGATATAACATGGCAGCCATAATAAGAAATGCAGATCTGAAAGTATGCACAAAGAATCAACAAACCATAACAACAAAATTGTTAACAGAGTTCGGCAATATCGCCTACGTCTCCTGGCCTTTCTCTCAGTGGGTGAGGCTTTCTTATTTCTCTTCAAAGCTTAAAAAGTACATCAGAAAAGTGTCAAATGGATTAAAAACTAGCTTGGTTGTGTTCTGCTAGACCTCAAGAACCCAACACAACTGACAACACTGAAAAGGGATGAACAAAGCTCTAGGAAATGACCCGCAAAGTTTCTCTCATCAATTGCTTCCCTACATAAAAATGGCTTTGACAGTTAAATTCCTCAACATTTCTCCCTCTCTGGACCTCTTTAAGGTTACCAAGAACCTCTGGTTTATATAGGCTTGAAGTTGGCAACAACCTCCCAACTTCCCCCCAAGAATGGCCTCAAAAAGGGCTCTAGATCCTCCAAAAATGGCCAAAATCTCCCAAAAACAGCTAAAATAACCATAAAAATATCATAATCTATGGTCAAAAACCCACAAATTGAAAAATATTGGGTTAAGCCCCCAAGAGTATGGCGTGCTCTCCTTTTCCTGGTCATATGGGCATGCAGGTGTCCTTGGGTTGGGTTGGAACGCATTGGCCCCACCGATCTTGGCTCCTGGTCCTGTAGCATGGCCATATGGTCGTGCCCTAAACCTCCACGTGCCCTCGATCTGGTGTAGCCCCCTGGTCTGTAGCCCCTGTTCGCAGGCTATCTCCCTGTCGATCGGTGCCTATCCAAACCCCGTGCCACTCGTCAACTGTAACATCAAAATTGTTGGGAAAGGATTAAGTCCCACCACGTAGGCCGATTGGTCTGCCTGCTTCCACAAAGACGTTAGCGCCTACGAAAGTCATGGGTTCGATTCCCTAGAGCCATAACAAATTTTTACCCAACCAACCTTGGGAAAATCCGGGGTGCCACGTGGTACCCTGTGATTGGGCCACGTGTCACTCTAGGATTGGCCCGTACTACTGATGCAACGACCCATTCAGTTTCCCAGTCAACACTACCACGTCACTACCGTACCTGCTACATGTTCATTGTTCTTGCCACATGTCAACTGTACTGCACAGTCACCTACCACGTCAGCCTGTCATACACCCAAGTTTCGTCTGTACAACCACGTGTCCACCTGTCATTGGGCCACGTCACTGTACGGACTGCCATGCGTCATTTGTACAGTGACGTGTTAAATCCATACAGTTCCAACTCAGCCCAAAAGTGACGAAAACAAGTGACACATGTCACCTCCTAGTGATGCCATGTCATCATCATGACATCATTTTGACACATCATCATGATGTCATCCTAACACATGCTGACGTCACATGTTGTACCTGCTAACATCAACGTTGACTTTGACCAAGTTGATATTTTGCATGTTTGGGATTTCAATCAGAACGCGATAAATTTCACATACGATGTCCGTTTGAGGAAAAAAATATATGGTTGGAATCAGTGCAACGAGACAGATGCAATGGAGCTAGTTTTGTTCGATTCCGAGAACCTTGATTTTTAGGCCTTCCTAGACCCATTTTGGATCACACATAGTCCACTGCTTTACATGGTGCAAAACATTGATCTAAGTGACACGACACTTGTTAACTTATTATCCTAACTGTTAATATTATGGTAGTTGCGGGAGGTATTTACCTCTACATGTGAACCTGACGAGAATAGAAGACTCCGGGAAGCAAGAGAAACCCTAATGAATTGGCTAATAACCCTAGAAGCCTTGTCGGCTCAAGAATATAATTTATATTAGGTTATTAGCCTCCAAGAGAAGAAGTCGACCAGAATTAATAATAATATACTGAACAGACACCTACCCAGAAGGAGAAGTCGGCCCCAGTAAACTGGCAGGATTACTATAAATACAGGGCGTCAGTTTCTCATTTGACACATCTCAGGACTGCAGTTTTCCCAGTTGGTGCGCATTGTAGGTGTAGCTGGTGCGCAGGTTTGAAGGAGGGTTGCAGGTGTAGCTGCAGCAGCAACAAGTTTCAGTATTTGGCTTGGATATCTCTTGGCTAGGGTTTGGACTATTTGATCATCTTTTTGTGATGCACTATCCTTGGGGAGAGATGCATTGCTCTTTGTTTGGCTATCTAGCCTAGGGTTTGCTTCCGGAGGAATTCTCAGGTCAAGGTTAAGGTGCTCGGAGGGAGGCTTTGGCCTGTGGTTGGGAGACGAGGGTATCGTCGTGGTAAAACGAGCACACAATCCTTTATA
>ML789993.1:146645-195282 GCA_009831015.1 Picea engelmannii | reverse complement strand
TATATATATATATATTCTCGAAACAAATTCATTGATTAAAAAAATATATATCTATTTAAAACTCGTTTGACTTTCAAGACTTCCAAATTAATTTTTTTTAAGTGTGCAATGTTTTCAAAAGTGTAATTTTTTTTTTTATTATTAATTTTAATTTTTGAAAAAGAAAAAAATACTTCTTAATTCTTTGAATTTGTAAAACTCATTTTTCAATTTTTTTTTTAAGTGTGCAATGTTTTCAAAAGTGTAATTTTTTTTTTAATAATTTTAATTTTTGAAAAAGAAAAAATTATTTCTTAATTCTTTGAATTTGTAAAATTCATTTTTCTATTGGTTAAAAACTTTGATGCCACAATTTTTATAAGTATTTTCAGATTTAAAAAATTAATTTATATATATATATCCAAACACGCCACCTGCACATCACATTAACTTGCGCCTGCAACCTCGTATGTTGGTAGGACATAAATTTATGTGTTGTAATTTTATCTTGTCATGACATGGATCACCACCTATCCTTTGAAGTCATCTCAATCCAGTACAATTTAATGCAATGACTTAATATAGGCTAATGAGCCCTAATGCACTCAATTCTTTGTGATGCAGACATTTACAAAACAACGACCTGGACGATAATGTTCCAGATTGGCTATTCGAACTTAAAAAGCTTAAAGAGTTGTAAATATTCTTTTACAGTCCAACTTACCTATTTTGTTTGTTTCTATTTATAAATATAATTATACTTTGTAAATATTTACAAAAAAAGGTATTGACAAAGATCCATTGATATCAAAATAAACAGGGAACTCAACAAAAATCATCTTATGGGACCATTGCCAGAATTCTTGAATATAACAATGTCAAATAGACTGTAAGTTTCTTGTCGCTCGTTGAGACTTTCCCCAAGAATTTTGACAGAAGATTGGTTATCAACCATTTTCTTTGTGATGCAAACATTTGCAAAACAACCACTTGAAGGTTAGTCTTCCAGACTGACTATTTGAACTAAAAACCTTGAAGAGTTGTAAGTTTTCTTTTTCTTTCTTTTTTCTTATGCAAATTAGACATTTTATTGCTTTTTAATTTGTATATGATTGTCACAGGTTTATAGAGATGATCCAGGTGGATATTGGTGGCCACCCACCTATTCCAACTGGTTCCTTGTGTCTGTTTTTGTTCAGCACGTCCTTTTGTACTGCTTTATAATTGTGATTTCTACACTTCTGGGGTTGTCTGAAGCCCCACACATTCTCCAGGTGGATAGAGGTGGCCTCTCGCCTAATCCAACTAGCTTATTTTGTATGTTTTCATGTTAGCACATCTTGTTGTACTTTCAAAGTTGTTTTGGGGCCCTAAACATTGTTTTTTTTTGGCTTGCCACAGTCAAACTGTAGATGGAGTCAGAGTCTAATGGCAGAATGTGTAGTTCTCTGAAAGACCTTTCCAAAAGGCTATCACATGCCTAAAACGAAGGTCGTATGCAAAAGTTACGACCCTAGGAAGTTGAGGTACCAAATTACACCAATTTATCCATAGGGCCCACATGACTTTTGGCATTTGACCTTCTAGGGTTAGGTTTTTGGATGTCTAGGGTATTGGAATTCGTGAGTAATATGAAAAGGGCCTCTGAAGCCTCATTATAATCCATTTCTTCTCAAATGGATGTGCATAGAAGCCACATCTCTTCTCAGAGATAACTACCACCATTTGAGCAAGTTTCAGTTCTGCAGTTTTACAGTTTTAGTGTATTTCATTATTTAATAGAAGATATTATTCACTGGATATTTGTGTTATTCTTTCTATCTCTGTGTTTATTGTATTTAGTTTATTAATCAGTTTGTTCCTCTCCTAAATCCGGATCAGTGGTATCAAAGTCGTCTACTCTTCATTTACTTTTCTTCGTGCATGTCCCCGACAAGCTCTGGGTACAAGAAGTTGGGACTCAAACCAATCAATCCATTACCAGATCAGTCGTGCCAAGCCCGAAAAAAACCCATGGGAGATGAAAAGAAAGATGATGGAGTAGGAGATCCTATTAAAATGTTGCTCGAGGAAGCCCTCGCGCGACAAAGGAACAAAATGATGGACAACTTCGCACAGATCCTTCGACGGTTGCCCACGGGAAAAGCACCTTCATCAAGCGGCCATGCAACCCCCTTCAATGTACATGTAAATTTTGATATTATGTTATTTGAAGGACTAATAGATGCAGATGTTGTAAATAAATGGTTGAATCTGCTTGAAGGATATTTTTCGGTCCACAATTTTTCTGATAGGGAAAAGATCACTTTTTCACTCCTCAAGGTCGTTCCCCATGTTAAACACTGGTGGGATACTTTCTCTGAGAAAAGGACCGTGGAGGAATCTGCAATTTTTGTGGTGGCCCTACATGGGATTCCTTCCGGGATGCCATTAAAGAACAATACTAACCTGCTGGAATCTACGAGGACTACTACACCAGATGGACCACCCTACATCAAGAAAGGGACCAGACAATACCGGACTTCACCAATATTTTCCATACCCTATGCACCATATTGGATATCTAATATTCTGAGCGTCATCTGGTGCTCAAATATCGTGGCTGTCTGCATAGATACATTCAAACAGAAATGGATTTCTTGGACATCGCCTCATTGGGCACGACTTATAGATACGCTATCAAGATCAAGAAAAAAATTAAGCAGAAACGGTGAGAGTTTGGATCTGCAAACCCCTCACAGCCGAAGCAGGGAAAAGGCAACCCCAACCCACACAACAAGGGACCAAGTCGAGATGGCCTCCCTCGGGACAATCCGTCCAAGCCGCAACACAAGAAGGGTGATGAGAAGACGAAGAAGGACACGGGAAAATGGTGTGAGTACCATAAAAGTCCCTGGAACAACATTGATGAATGTCTCTCCAAGCAGTCCCTCGTGGCCGAGCTGAAGGCTTCCAAGTCAAAGGCCAATTCTGATTTCGAGTCAAATCCTGAAGAAGGGAAGCAGATTATCGATGTTGAACCTAGTGCCACGGTCACTACCACCAAATTCCAGCCATGCTAACCAGAAGAATCAGAGGAAGGGGAACACCTATTTCACTTGCAAATGTGGGTCAAGGGGGCTCTGATTCACTTCATTGTCGACAGCGGTAGTCAGAAGAACCTAATTTCAACAAAGGTCGTTAAGCGGCTGGACTTGCCAATGACACCTCACCCACAACCCTAAACCATCGGCTGGCTTCGTCAAGGAAGAGATCTTCGTGTCAGCCAACAGTTTTTTTTGCCCTACGACATCAAGCCTTTCAAAGATGAGGTATTGTGTTATATTTCTCCCCTTGAAGTTTGTGATGTTCTTTTAGGACAACCCTGTTTGTTGAAGCATCATGTTGTGTATGAGTCTAAACCTCGCAGTGTTATTATTACTTTGGGTAGACAACTGTACAGGATCCCAGAGGTGGCACCACCTACTACTATTTCTTTAATCTCTGCTAAGCAATGTAGTAAGGTCATTTCACAGACCCGAAAGTTTGTCTTCTTTGTGATTCGTGCTCATAGTAAACAGAAGGTTGTCGCCACATCCGTGGCCTCTACACAATGCCTCTCTTTGCAGCAGAATCAATTGGATGGGATCGTGGAAGAATACAGAGACATCTTCGCCTCACCTACAAGGGTACCAACACTAATCCAGAATCAGATCCAGGAGCTTGATGGGGCTCAGAAAGGCCTAAAAATTAAAGTTCTCATAATGGATTCAAAACGTACGAGTGCATAGGCCTCATCAATACAAATCCAATGCAACTTGAATGGGCTCAAATGAACATCGCATGCTCAAGTTATGGTGATCTGTTTGTTTTGCCAAACAGGCAAAAAAATGTTGATTGTACAATCAGTACAGTTCGTACAGGCCATGTGGCAGCTAACTGTATAAGTCGTACAACTGACATGGCATGCATAGTCAACACTGACGTGGTGGATTCTGGACGTGACACATAGTAGGGTGACTGGGCATACAAACGCTGACGTGGATGGACAGGTGGACCAATCCGAGTGTGACACGTGTCACCACTGCAAGGGTGACATGTGGCACGCCCGTATGACGACACATGGCACACCTGTACAGAGACACGTGGCAGACGGTGATAGGGTACAGTATGCTAACAGAGCAGGTACAAGTGGTAGACAGTTGGGATAATGGGAATTTGACACATGGCGTTGTTCTCAGCAAATGGTGTGGTGCCACGTGACCCAAACGTGGGCTACCACGTGGCACCCATTTATTGGCTTGTTGGTTTTTGTAAAATATTGGAGTTTGTGGGTTTCAAAACAAATACCTCTCCACCTGGCAATGCCTTAGCAGGCTCGGGCTAGCTAGACCGCCTGTGCCATGGTTCTTAACCCCTATTCCTCGTACATTATATTTAAGTTTGAATCGTGGGATAGTTTGGGCGGTAAAGGGTTGGGGCCTAGCCCCAACCCTCGACAATATTACCCCAGCACATGACTATGGACTACGTTGTATTTTGATAGGGTTTGTTATAACTCCAAGCCCCTGGTTGCGTAGTGTATTCCATAGGACCCGATCTAGTGCTATGGCACGGGTAAGTGTTAACCCCCTCCATCTGATCGTGTGAGTGCATGCATGTGTTCGGTCCTATTTTTTGGGGGCTGGAAGTTTGGGTGTTAGCGCAGAGTTTGGACCCCAATCACATGGGATGTGCAGCAAATCCAGGAGCCAGCGAGGTAAGGGCCAATGCGCAACCCCTAGGGTTTGGCGCTTGGCCACATGAGTCCATGTGACCCTGTAGAGGGGGCGCATGCCCATGGAAAAGGGGCTTAATCTATATTTGTTACAAAAGTGGATTTTTACCTTATATTAAATGATTTCTTCAGCTGTTATTGGAGTTTTTTTGCCCTTTTTGGGTGATATTAGGCCCTTTTTTAGGCCAGATCTTGGGGGGAAGTTGGGAGATGGTTACCAACTTTAGATCTATATAAACCAAGCATTATTGAGGTCATGGGAGGAGGTTCAGAACATGTTTATGCTATCAAATTTTTGAACCAAATCCATTGTCATGAAGGGAAGCTATTGAGGAGCGCACCTTTGTGGGCCATTTCTGGGAGCCTCGTTCATCCGATTTGGGTGTTGTCAGTTTTGATGGGTTCATGAGATCTGGTAGAAAACGACCAACTCATTGTTGTAACCTTTTGACACTTTCATGACATACTTGCAAAGCTTCGAACAGAAATAAACAAAGCCCACTAAGACAAGGCCCGTAGACGTAGGCGAGATTGTTGAACTTCGTTATCACATTGGTGTTTATGGTTTGTTGTATTCATGCTTAGTTTCTAATCTGTACATGTTTATATGGTTTTCATAATTCCTTCTTAATTATTCATCTTTATTTAAGCTTCCTAATTGGTTAATCAACACATGCTTAGTAACTCAACCATTGTCGTGTAACAGATCTTTTCAGATCAAGTGGTATCAGAGCTAGTTGACGTTTGGAATTTGAGTTTGCATGTTTACCAGGGAAGAGCTCATCTCAAGGGAGAAAATGGTATCTAAGGGAGGAATTTCTCAAAATGAGAAGGAATTCATAAATTTGGTGTTTTCCATGGCCGAGATGGTGAAAGTTTTGTATGAAGACTACTTGGAACGAAAGAGAATGGTTCAAATGAAATATTCAAAGAACAACAAAGTCAAAGAAGGATTGAAGGAAGTGCCTTCTACATCCGTTTCAAAAAACATCTCTGAGGAAAGGGCCTTGGAATTGAGGTCCAAGGTATCATTAATCCCATTGAGGTTGTGGAAAGGCCTTGATATTTAGGATTGGGATATGGCGAAGTGGAGATTGGAGCATCCTTGAAGATGGGTTCCAAAACTTCAGAAGCAAGTAATGTTTCAAATGGCTAGCTTATGTCATCGCAGGAACACTTCACGAAAGGTGATGGAGCATCACTCCTTGATTGTGGTAGTGAATGCAAGTCATATCCAAAGAAAAGTGAAGATCAACATGGAAGGTATAATGGTCATAATTTTACCAATTCTCTTTTTGATTATAAAAAACATAATCAGGTAACCCAGAATTTGTGGAATGTATATCCATGTACTTTTTGTCATTCACCCAAGCATTGTGTTTCCAAGTGTTGTAAGAGACAATCTTTGTACAAGAAGTCTATGTCAGTTAGGAAGGAAACATGACATAAAGACTCAACTCCACAACAAAAGAAAGAGAAGGGAAAACAGGTATGGATGCCAAAAACTCAGTGCACTTATTGCAATAGGAGTGGACATCAAAAGGCTAGTTGTTGGAAGCTTAATCCAGAGATTCGTCCAAGGAAGGACAAAAGGATTTCGAAAGTACTCACAAAGGAAAACGGATTACCAGCAAAGCAAGAGGAACATCATGAAGGAAAGAAACTAGCCACTTGGTTTTGCCAGAAGTGGATGTCACAACTTCATTGTATTTTTCTTCCATTAATGTAATCACACATGTTGAAATGATGACCAGTTATAACATCGTTTTTGTACAATATCGTGTTTTGTTTTCGTCCTTATGAGTATGTAATCAATCAAGGTCCATATTTGTAACCTTTTATCGGACCAAAAGGTCTTTAGTGGGGAGGTGTGATCCAGAATTGGATCTAGGAGCTTGATGGGGCTCAAAAAGGCCTAAAAATAAAAGTTCTCGGACTAGCTTCAAAACATAGGTGTGTGTAGACCTCGTCGATACAAATCCAACGCAACTTGAACGGGCTCAAACGAACGTCGTATGCTCAAGTTATGGCGATCTATTCATTTTTCCAAACAGGTAAAAAAATGTTGGTTGTACAGTCTGTACAATCCATACAAGCCACGTGGAAGCTGACTATATAGGTCGTATGGTCATACATTTGATGTGGAAGGCACAGTCAACACTGATGTGGCAGCTTATGAAGGTGACACGTGGCAGGGTGACTGGGCGTACAGACGCTGGAGTGGACCGATCCGAGTGTGACACATGTCACCACTACAAAGGTGACACGTGGCATGCCCATACAGCGACACGTGGTAGACGGTGATAGGGTACGGTATGCTGAAAGAGCAGGTACAGGTGGAAGACAGTTGGGCCAATGGGATTTTGACACATGGTGTTTTTCTCAAAAAATTACGTGGTGCCACGTGGCCCAGACGTGGGCTGCCACGTGGCACCCATTTATTGGCTTGTTGGTTTTGGTAAAATATTGGAGTTTGTGGGTTTCAAAACTGAGACCTCTCCACCGGGCAACGCCTTAGCAGGGCCAGTCTAGTCAGCCCACCCACACTATGGTTCTTAACCCCTATTCCTCATACATTATATTTAAGTTTCAATCATGGGATAGTTCGGGCGGTAAAGGGATGGGGCCTAGCCCCAGCCCTCGGAAATATGACCCCATCGCATGACTATGGACTACGTTGTATTTTGGCAAGGTTTGTTATAATTCCAATCCCTTGGTTTCATGGCGTATTCCATAGGACTCAGTCCAGTGTTATGGCGTGGGTAAGTGTTAGCCCCCTCCATTTGATCGTGTGGGTGCATGCATGTGTTTGGTCCTATTTGTTGGGCACTAGAAGTTGGGGTGTTAGCGCAGAGTTTGGACCTCGATCACATGGGATGCACATCAAATCCAGGAGCCAATGAGGTAAGGGCCAGTGCGCAACCCCTAAGGGGCTGGAGCTTGGCCACATGAGTCCATGTGACCCTGTAGAGGGGGTGTGCACCCAGGGAAAATGATCTTAATCTATATTTGTTACAAAAGTGGGTTTTTACCTTATATTAAATGATTTCTTCAACTATTATTGGAGATTTTTTGCCCTTTTTGAAGCCAGATCTTGGGGGGAAGTTGAGAGATGGTTACCAACTTCAGATCTATATAAACCAGGCCTTCTTGAGGCCATGGGAAGAGGTTCAAAACAATTTTATGTTTTCGTATTGTTGAGCCAAAGCCATTGTCATGCAGGGAAGCTATTGAGGAGTGCACCTTTGCAGGCCATTTCTAGGAGCCTCGTTCATCCGATTTTGGTGTCGTCAGTTTTGATGGCTTCATGAGATATGGTAGAACAAGACTGGCTCATTGTTGTAACCTTTTGGAACTTTCATGATGTACTTGTAAAGATTCGAACAGAAATAAGGAAAGCCCACTGAGACGTACATGAGATTGTCGAACTCCGTTATCACATTGGTGTTTATGGTTTTTTGTCTTCATGCTTAGTTTTTGATATGTACATATTTATATGGCTGTCATAATTCCTTCATAATTATTCCTCTTTCTCTAAGCTTCCTAATTGGTTAATCAACACATGTTTAATAACTCAACCATTGTCGTGTAAAAGATCTTTTCGGATCAAACACACTGCCAAGTCAAGCATCCAATTGATCTGACCCTCGGCGCACCTCTATCTAATGGGCCAGTCTATTAGCACTTGTTGATGGAGAATGACGAAATCAACGTTAGATCCAAGAGATTCTTCAAAAGGGGCACATCAGACCCAACTCCTCCCCTTGCGGAAGCCCGATTGTACTAGTGCAGAAGAAGGACGGAACTTGGCGACTCTACATTGACTGCAGAGCCTTAAAAAAAATCACAGTCAGGAACCACTACCCCATTCCCAGGATTGATGACCTTCTTGAACAACTCAAGGGGGGGAATTTCTTCAGCAAGATTGACCTGAAGTCTGACTACCACCATGTTCCCATCAAACCAACTTATGTATGTAAGACAACCTTCAAGTCTAAAGAAGGTCTCTATGAATGGCTAGTCATGCCCTTTGGCTTAACAAATGCACCAACCACCTTCATGAGGTTGATGGATGATGTATTGACACCCTTCACCAACTCCTTTGTGGTGGTATATTTGGATGAGATCATCATCTTCAGTAGAATGTGGGAGGAGCACATGCAACATATTCAACAGGTTTTGAGAACTCTGTGGCAGCACAAGCTTTATGCCAACTTGGAAAAATGTTCTTTTGGCATGAACAAGGTCCAATACCTGGGCTATATTGTTGATGAGCATGGGGTACATGTTGATCCAACTAAGATCCAAGTCATCCGTGACTGGACAGCCCCGACCACACTAACCGAGCTTCAGAGCTTCTTGGGACTAGCCAATTTCTACCGACGGTTAGTGTTGGCATTCTCCCATATTGCATGGGCCCTCAGCCAGGTGACCAAGGGCAGTGGTAGGGCCAAATTTGTGTGGGGGAAGGAGAAGCAACAAGTATTTGATGATCTGAAACATCGTTTGTTCTCAGCTCCAGTACTCTCCTTGCCCGATCTGCAACAACCATTCGATATTGAGACCAATGCATCTGACTATGTTGTGGGCATAGTTCTCACTCAACACGGGCATCCTGTGGCATACCATAGTGAGTCGCTCTCCAATATTGTCCGGAAATACCCCACCTATGACAAGAAAATGTATTCCATTGTACAAGCTTGTCGTCAATGGAAACATTACATTCTGGGGAAAGAGACGATCATACACACTGATCACAAGCCTCTGCAGTTCATACAAACACAGGGGAAATTGTAGAACAACCGCCATCAGAAGTGGTCCACCTACCTGCAGCAATTCAATTTTAAAATCAAGTATAAGACAGGTATCTCCAATCGTGTCATTGACTACCTCAATCAGCCTCCTGTGGCTGCACTCACCACTATGCTCCAGTTCTATGGACATGAAGCATTGAAGTGGCCCCAAATTTATCTACAAGATCTAGACTTTGCCACCACATATCATCTCTTAGGTATCGGTGCGACTGTCATTGATTGTCACATTCAGGATAGACTCTTATGCCACATGGGCCATCGTTTTGTTCCTACAAGCGAGCGTGCAAAGATGATTTGGGAAGCCCACTACAGCGGGGTGGCAAGACATGTTGGTGTAGAGAAAATTGTGGTCGTTCTTCAGAAACATTTTTATTGGCCAAAATTTCGACAAGACGTCAACAAGTATATCGGATCTTGCATTGCATGCGTCATTGCCAAGCCAACCATCAAGAAGCAAAGCTTATACACCCCTCCTCTTGTTCCCGAGAATTCGTGGGAATCCATCTCAATGGATTACATGTCTAGTTTTTCATCCACCAAGCACGGAAATCACTGTGTGTTTGTGGTCATTGATCGGTTTTCGAAGATGGCTATCCTCACAACCTGTAAGAAGAATGTCACAGTGGCAGATACTACCAATATCTTCTTCGAACGAGTTTGGGTCCACTTTGGGATACCACATACCATCATCTTCGATCGAGACAACAGGTTCCTCAACACCTTTTGGTCGAGTCTATGGTCTCTGTTGGACACTAAGCTCACAAAATCCACTGCTTTCCACCCCCAAACCGATGGCCAAACTGAGGTCGTCAACCAGATGATTGTGCACATCTTCCGCATGTACAATTCTAAGTATCCTCGTACATGGGATGAGAGCCTCCCATATGTCCAACACAACTACAATAGGGCTCTCCATAGTTCCATCGTCCATAGTCCATTTAAGGTGGGTCTTAGATTCCAACCCTTGGGACCCATTGATGTTGCACTTCCTCTTGCCACCGCACAGACAAAATCTTCCCCTGATCGGTCTGCGATCGACAAAGCCACTAGATTCATTGAGCGGATTTAGCACATCCGCCAACAGGTCCAAGATATTTTGCAGAAATCCAATGCTAAGTACACGTAGTGCCACAATCAACACAGGGTACCACACCAATTTCAAGTTGGCGACAAAGTTTGGTTACATTTGCAGAAGGAGCATCTCACCGGGCCCCATTAGAAGCTTCTTCCATTTTGTTATGGGCCTTACACTGTCACCAAGGTTGTGGGTAGCAATGCTTTTGAGCTCAACACTCCACCCTTCCTTGGTCTACATCCAGTATTCAATGTGGACCTCCTTAGGCCATATTTTCCACCGTTATTGGACACCTTTGAGATCGTTGAACAACTGACACCAACAAAGCTCAACCCTAACTACATGGAACAAGCATCCACCAATCAGATCATGGACACACAGGTCAAGGGCACTCGCCAGCAGTGGATCTAGCTTTATCGGGTTGTCAAGGCAGGGAAAATCCTACACCAAGGCAAGTGGCTCACTCGGGGCCAAATCATGCAAAAGTTTCCTCACCTGATGGGGTAAATCAATGCAATGGATACCATTGCTTCCTAAGGGGAGAGGATTGATCCAGGTGGATATTGGTGGCCACCCACCTATTCCAATTGGCTCCTCGTGTCCATTTTTGTTCAACACGTCCTTCTGTACTACTTTATAATTGTGAGTTCTACTCTTCTGGCGCTGTCTAAATCCCCACACATTCTCCAGGTGGATACGAGTGGCCTCTCACCAAATCCAACTGGCTTATTTTGTATGTTTTCATGTTAGCACATCTTGTTGTACTTTCAGGGTTGTTTTGAAGCCCTAAACATTGTTTTTTTTTTGCTCTCCACAGTCAGATTGCAAACGGAGTCAAAGTCTGACTGCGGAATTTGTAGCTCTCTGAAAGACCTTTCCAACAGGCTATCACGCGCCTAAAACATATTTTGTATGCAAAAGTTACGACCCTAGGAAGTTGAGGTACCAAATTACACCAACTTACGCATAGGGCCCACATGACTTTTGGCGTTTCACTTTTTAGGGTTAGGTTTTTTGATGTCTATGGTTTTGGCATTCATGAGTAATATGAAAAGGACCTCTGGAACCTCATTGTAATCCATTTATGCTCAGATAGATGCGCGTAGTAGCCACATCTCTTCTCAGAGATAGCTACCACCATTTGAGCAAGTTTGAGTTCTGCAGTTTTACAATTTTAGCCTATTTCATTATTTAATAGAAGATATTTTTCACTGGATATTTGTGTTATAATTATTCCTATCTCTATGTTTATTGTATTAAGTTTGTTAATCAGCTCCTTCCGCTCCTAAATCCGGATCAAGAGAACAACAATTTCAGTGGTGAAATTCCTTTACAAGTTTTACAGAAACCTTGTTTGAATCTAAAGTAATCACACATCTATTTTATTTATCTTATATTTCAATAAATAAATAAAAGATTTTAATGTCTTGAATTTAACTTCATATTTTCTATACCAACAATGCCACAAACGATTATTATTAATTCAATTGAAATTCTAATTAATCTTTCTGAAAATCTCTTTCTTTGGTGTGTCCAAGATATTCTGGAAACCCCTACATATGTATTCGTGATGTAGTGGGAAATATCCCACCAAATCCAAAGAAGAAATTGAGGGAACACCTCATCCTAGGAATAATACTTAGCAGATTTCTAATCATCGATCTATTGTTGATAGGGAGTATCGTTCTGCATCACAAGAAGAAAGAGCGTGTCACAACGGAAAGCAATGGGGTGCAAAATGTTGTGGACTTTAACTCCAATGAATGTATCGAATCACTGATTATGGTGTCAAATTCAACAAAGTCATATACCTTCACTTTAGATCGGATGATGCCTGCCATGCAAAAATTTAGTGGGAATATCAATTCTCACGTACTTCCATAAGTTCGATCTAGACGGATTGTTTCAATTTCAAGTAATACACTTTGGCTGAATTTGATTGGCATCCAGTTCTTATAAATTGTTATCACTATGCATTACACAACTCATCAATTTTAGTGTTTATAATCTTCTTAAAAGTGGACACAAATGTCTGAAAACATCAGGTTAGGCATTGAAATAAACAAATATATACAAGATAACAATCTATTTGTGAGAAACATTTGAGAGTTGAACTGTAAAGGTAGGGCATGGCCTAAACTTTTGATAATTGGCCATGTGTCATCTACAAACTTAAATTGTTTCTTTGTAAGACATAAGGTTTTCAATATCCTACATTTGAAGCTTAAATTTTGTAGCAATCTTGGTCATGTATAAACAGAAGTACAAGAAATTAAAATAAATAATTATTTACTTTTGATTTAAAGACTTAGAATTGTTTATTTATAAGATATAAGCTTTTAAAATTTCATTTTTTTTAGCTTTATTTAATGATTAATGTAAATAATTTTATCCTAATCTCGCAATCAAGTCTTTAATATGCAAACTTGTTTTTTTTGAACTATCTTGTTTAATTTTCAGTTTCAGGCTTAATGAGCATGTCTTTACACATTGTTTTATTGACATTTATTTATCAACATCTCATACGAATGATTAATATCAAAGTTATTAAAGAATGAATTCAATAGATTTTAATTTAAGGTCATTGTCAAGTTATTGAATGAACTCATGGGCATTAAGTGGTTTTTAACCAACATAATTCCTAAATGCAAGTTCCTCTTAAGTAAGCCGAGAACATATCTAGTAAGATTTTTCCTTCTAAATAGAAGAGAACACGTCATAAAAATGGGAAATTTATTAAGTACCTAGAGGCTAGTGGTAATTGTAGTGCCTTTCATGTTAAATTTACTTATACACATTGTGCTTATGGTATTAATTCCTTGGATGGTTATGTTGTGGTGATTATAGGAAGTTGTCCCTGTCACCACTGAAATACAAGAGGAGCTTCTCGTGAAGATGGACATTGGTAGGGCTATTATATTCTCCATATAGTCAAGTCATGATGAACAACTAATCAATTACGAAGTGCATTTTAAATAAATTTGTTCTGCATTATGCATTCATGAAACCTACAACATTTTCAATTGTATACAATACTTTCTAATGATCCAATCTCATCGTATCTATGTTGATTCAAAATACTTTTGTATTTGGATTTTGTGGTTAGTTGTAGAAGGTTTTGATCCTCTGGAAAAGATGCCATAAAGTTTTGATTGGTAATAGGGTAGTTGAATTCATTTTCTTCTGCATTTAGTGAGGTGTAAATCTTGAGGTTTGCCTTATAACCATTATAAGGCAAATAACCTTAGAAGAGTATGCCTTTTGTGTTTTTGCTAATGGATTTTTGTAGTAATGAAGATGAGTGGTTGTAACAAAAACATTATAATATTGATATGATGTCCTCACTCTTGATCTTTGGGATTACAACTAATATTTAGAGTCATTGAAATAGTCCTCATAGTTCATACTTGAATGAAACATCGACATTATATAAATGACTCTTTTTTTGTTGTTGTTTTTTGTTGGGGTGTGTTTGTGTTGATTTGCTTACAAATTTTTAAAACTTATACTTGCAAGGTGCAAATACACACTTTGGCATTGCTTGCTTGGGGCAGGTTAGCATTATTTATGAAAATGATCGGGAGTTGATGGTCAAATTTTATGACTTTGTAAACCAGTGAGTTCTACCATTTTTGGTAGTGAATTTTACTATGATTTGTTTAGATTTATTAAATTGTTCGTCTTCCTTTTGCTTCTCCATATATGTTCTTGGAAGTTAATCCATTTCATGTTAATATTGTAGTTGAGATGACTTTTACATAGAGCAAAAGGGTTTTGATAGATTGTGGATGTTTTTCTTCTTCTAGTTTTTGAGGTCTAGATGTAATTTTGGCATGATCTCTTCCTTTACACACAATACATTTTTGGCAAAGGGGCTCATATGAGTGAGAGAGTAAAGTGCACAGATATTTCTTCCAACTATTATAATCAAAATCAAGCAAAATTGGCAAACAAAATATGATGATTTTGTTAGTGTCAGATCTTGATGGTCATTTTCCAATTTAGAGCACTCTCAAGGATTTGGTAGCAAAGAAAGCCATAAATCCATTCTTGTAGTATTATTGCATCTTTTAATTCATTGAAATGAGAACATCAATTTTTTATTTAGTTGTTATCTAGGATTTAAATATTATTAATCAATTTTTTTAAGAGACGTCTATTAAATAGTTTTGCTACTCATTCCATGATTATCTTCAACGTTATTTCAATTTTTAAAAGCATAGAGTATAAGTGTCATTCTTTATTGCTTTTAAGTTATGCATAAATAATACGTTATTACAAGTTTCACATGTTTCATATTACTTTAGTTTTCGCTTTGAACTACATACAACTATTACTTTCCTAAGAAGTAGGTATAAGCAGCTTTGTTGCTAATTTCACTTGTTTATTATTAAAATTGCATATGTATATATTTTAATCAATATATAAATTTAAAATAATTTTTATAAACCTATTATTTTCCAAAAAAAAGGAAAATTATATTCATAAAAAATGAATATACATGTTGATGTCCCCCCCCAAAAAAAACTAAACTAGGCTTCTCAACTCAAACATACCAACAAAAGTTTCACTCTTCCAATACCTCATTTAATATCCTTACCTTCTACCCTGATTCGGGTGAACCATGGGGATTGTCCAAAACCTTCGGAATCTGAAGGCTCTAGGACACCCACAATTGCCATTTCACAAGCGACTCCTAGATGGTATTTATGACGAGCATTCACTCGTTTTCCATGCCAGCTTCACGGCATAGACGAGTTTGGATATCCACCTTAACTAGCAGTAATTGTAGACATTCGATGACAACGTCTCACGTTACAATTAGATAGCTTACCAAAAAAAATCCTTACCTTCCAAAAAAACTGATTGCATCATACCGTGACCAAAAATTTACCATTCTTCAATTGAATAAAGCATGACTTTTATTAAGATATTAGTATTAAGCACTTCAAAAACTTTAGATTGCAGGATCGAGATATGTTTTTTCTACTAAAAGTGTGAGACAAGCAAATGGCCACCCTCCAATCTCTTTTATTTCCAATAATAAAAGAAACTTATATTAATTAACAATAATAAAGTAATCATTTTTCCTTTTTACAATATATTATTATTCAATCCATATAGATATATACATGGATTTAAAATTTCAATTGAGTTTAATTTGGGTGGTTGGGAGGAATGATTGTTATCCTTCCCACCTAAGTTCAATTCTTGCAAGTGATATGTTGATCTCTTAACTAGTAAATCTCTTTTTAAAAATGGAAAAATTGTGATGTGCCAAATAGAAATATTTAGAGTAGAATTACATATATTACTCAAATACATAGGAGAAATAAATAGAATGGAAAACACAATGGACAATACGAACCAAGTGATATGTTGAGCTCTTAACTACTAAATCTCTTATTAAAGGTGAAAAAATGTGATGTGTCAAATAGAAATATTTAGAGCAGAATTACATATCGTCTCTCTATCGATGGCAAAAGACCTACACCACATGGCTCTAGAAAACCATAGAAATAAGTCAACGTTTATTCTAATGCAACGGGCTATGCTTGAAAAGCAGAAGTTGGTTAATATTACTCAAATATATATGAGAAAGAAATATAATGGAAAACACAATGGACTATGTGAACCAAGTGATATGTTGAGCTATTAACTAGTAAATCTCTTTTTAAATATGGAAATATTTAGAGCAGAATTACATATATTACTCAAATATATTGTAGAAACAAATAGAATGGCAAACATAATGGACAATATGAACCAAAATATTATACCTTTATTGATATGGAAGCAATATTCACTTGTCTCTTCAAGGGGGCAACCTCTTGCAAGTGATATGTTGAGCTCTTAACTAGTAAATCTTTTTTTTCAAATGGAAAAATGTGACGTGCCAAATAGAAATATTTAGAGCAAAATTACATATATTACTCAAATATATTGCAGAAAGAAACAAAATGGCAAACACAATGGACAATATGAGCCAGAATATTATACCTTTATTGATATGGAAGCAATATCCACTTGCCTCTTCAAGGGGGCAACCTCCAATAGAGCAGAGCTTAGATTACAAATGATTTCCAAGACATCTTTTGCAATGCTTATGCATCTTTATATAGTACTTTCTATCCCTAAGAACATTCAAGAGAGGGAACTTTCTAGTAGGTGGAACCTTCTAGTAAGCCTTCTTACAATAAGTGTGTTCACACTACATAGGATGTATTTACTAATGATGGCCTCCACACATAGCAATACATAGTAATCTATCTACTTAGGTGTTTAGGGATGTTAGGACACTAACATGCCCTCCCCATTAAACAACAACCTTGTTCTCAAGACTGGAGATGTGAAAAGTGTTACAAAATGGTTGTTGATTCCCATGTGGCATCCTTTGGCTGTGTATCCTTCCATTGTATTAAAACTTCCTAGATCATGCACTAGTAGAGTCGACGCTCTTGTTTGTCAAGGACAACCTTTGGTGGAAAACCAAATGGAACCTTCTTCATCCAATTCATGTGGACTAGTTTGAACATGGAAATTGGATCCAACCACTTTTTTTAAGGAGGCATGAAAAATTGGACGTATCTTAGAGTGGCTTGGAAGTGTTAATTTGTAAACCGTCGACCCAATACGCTTGAGGATTTTATAGGGGCCATAAAAATTGGAGCAAGATTCTAATGGTGTTCTTCTTTGAGGGAAGTTTTCTTAGATGATTGTAAACAAAGGAACACCCAATCCCCTTCTTCAAAATGATGTTCAAAACAATGTTGCTCTTCTTATTGCTTCAACTAATTCTAAGCTATGGCTAGATTATCTTTGAGAGTGTAGAGACTATCGACCCAAGACGAAAGGGTTTTATCAACCTCATGTACCTTGGAGACACTTGGTAGGTAAGATAATACTAATGGGGGACTTTGGCCATAGACCGCTTCAAATGGGGTCATGCGAGTGGCACCATGATAAGTTGTATTATACCACCATTCGGTTAGGGGTAACCACTTAACCCATTTGGACCATCACTTTGAATTAAAGCACCTCAAATAGGCTTCCAAACACTTGTTGATAGCTTCAATTTGACCATCATTCTGAGTGTGATAGGCAGTGCTAAGATGCAATTGGGTGCCATGGAGCTTGAAAAATTCTTGCTAGAAGTTACTAGTGAAAGTGGGATCACAACCCCTGACAATAGATTATGGCATACCATGTCATTTGATGATGTTATCCATGAATATATGAGCAATCATGGAAGATTTTAAAGAGGTGTTGGAGGGCACAAAAATGAGCATATTTGGAAAGGCGATCAACCACAACCATGATGACAGATTTATTGCCAGGTTTGGGTAACCCCACTATGAGTTCGATAGAAATGTATGTCCATACAACATGTGGAATAGGTAAAGGTTGTAGTGCACCTAGAGTTTTCACTATTTCACCCATGTGTCATTAGTAAAGATCACATTCAACCACAAAAGTGTGGATGTCCTTCTTCATTCCTTCCCAAAATAATGAATGTTTAATTCGTTCATATGTCTTATGAAATTCGACAAGAACTGTTGTCAGTGATGCATGGAGTTCAGATAGCACAATTGATTTAAAATTGGACTGCTTGATCAAATATAGATGCCCTTTATAATAGATCTCATCATTGTGCCAAGTGTATCCCAAAGATGCATTAGAATCGTGTTGAAGTTGTGGGATTAGTCTAGAAATCTTGGGATAGGCGAACCATTCATTGTGAACTTTATTCACCCAATCAACAACAATGAAGGAGAGTGAAAAGAGGGACACTTCCTCTTCATATTTTATAGAGACAACATCCACTACCACATTATCCTTGCCTTTCTTATAAATGATCTCGTAATCATAGCCTAACATTTTGGTAACGCATTTTTTTTGTTCCAAAGATGAAATCCTTTGCTCCAAAAAGTATTTTAGCCTACGATGATCAGTTCTAATCTGGAATCATTTCCCAAGCAAGTAGGGATGCCAAATATCCACAGTGTGAAAAATGGCCAACATTTATTTTTCATAGGTGGATTTTCCTTGGTGTCACTCACAAATTTATTCACTGGTAAATATCAATGGTTTTCCTTCTTGCATGAGAACTACACCTATGCATTTTTGTGGTGAGCCAACTCGGTTCACTTACATAAATATCCAATGTAAATATTAAAATAGGTTAAAATCCATATAGAATAGTGATAATAATTAATTGAATGAGATATGATTGCAATGAGAATGAGGGCATGTATATATACCCACACAGGGGTGCCCTTTCATAAGAGACATGACCTTTCATATGAGGTGTCTCTTCATTAGTAATTAATTGTTAATTATTAGTTATTTGTTACTTGTGTGTGTGTGTGTGTGTGTGTGTGTGTGTGTGTGTGTGTGTGTGTTCATAACATTGTCTTCCCCTTTTGAAGTGTGTTGTCCTCAAAGAATAATGATGGAAGGATTGGACGTCTTTTTCTTTAGCTTCTGATGTCGTCGCATCATTCTCTATTATGTCATACTTGATGATACGAGATGATATGAACCTCTGAGGGTTGAGCAAAATTTTCGATCCGTAAAAGGATCAATCCATCCTAATTCAATTCTTTGTGGAACGTTGCACTTCCATGATGAACTGTTATCGTGAGACTTAATTGCCCAAGTATCAATATTTTTTGAAAAATAAATTAGTTGTTCCCAACTTAAGTGATATCATGTGGCATTCACTCTTTGAACCTGTGACATCACATCTTTGTTCGTGGGATATTAAAGAATACCGTAATTTCACTATATATATTGGTAAATATCTCCCAAATCCTTTTTTCGAACCCCCCTCCCAATACATCTTTGCAATAAAAGAAACCCCTATTTTCTATAGATACCCCTTTTTACACCCCTCCAATACCTATAAACCCCTTGAGACCCCACATCGTGCCTCCTAATACCTACAATATATTGACTTTATTTTTTACAATTTAAAAACCCCCTTTATGAATGAATGTGATAACATATGATCAACAAGGTGACAACCCCATGATTAATATTGATACTCTTATTGTTTAACATACTGATTTTATGATTGCGATGTCGATAAGTATTTTTGGTAACAAGATTTCCCCTTACTATATGAGCAACATTTCGATTTACTATGGGTATTGTATAATTTTCATTAATTGATGTTGTTTTGTTGATCGTTGGATCTAAACTAGAAACTTCCATTGTTCGGACTCCAAAATCCGAATATGTTTTTTTTTTCAGTTGACTTTGCAGCTTCTTGAGTTGGCACGTGGATTGGTTATGTAATTGTTCCACTTTCCATAACTTGGATTTGTTCATCTAAAAACTTTGATGTTTCCTTTTGTATAAGCAGTTCTAACTTATTTTCCAGAGATTTCTTATCATTTTTAATCTTTTTTATTTGCATCAATAGGTTTTGATTACAATTTTTTAGATGTAAATTTTCTTGATTATCTGATTTGACGATATCTTTAATGTCTGGATTTTCATGTTTCTCTTATTTCAACTTCTTGATTTTTTTTAGTAACCCTTGATTAAGGTTTTTCAAACAAGATTTTTCTTCATTTTTTTATGATAGGTTCTTCTCGGTATCTTGATTCTCTTGTTCCAACTTCTGAACGCATTGTTTTCTATATTTTGACTTCTTGATCTATGTAAGTAGTTTTTGGTTGTGGTCTTTTAAGAGAGAAATCTTTTCATTTTTATCCATGATAAATTCCTCAAATTATTTTTGCATGTTTGACACTGACCATCGATTTTCCTGAAGGATCACCTTTGAGAGATATTTTAGGAAAATCGGTGGTCAGTGTCAAACATGCAAAAATAATTTGAGGAATTTATCATGGATAAAAATGAAAAGATTTCTCTCTTAAAAGACCACAACCAAAAACTACTTACATAGATCAAGAAGTCCTTTGATGACGATACTATTGGATCTAACTTCATAGTAGTGTCTTGAAATGTCATCAATTCCTTCCTATAGGGAAACATCACAAACTTTTTCTCCATATTTAAGATGAAGGTATCTAGTTTTTTAAACCAAGGTAACTTGAGAATGATGTCAATTTCTTTTGTATACATAGTTGTAACATTAAATTGAGATATATACTCATATTCATCAATTGTCACTTGTAACTACTTAATTTCATATTGTTTCTTGTGAAAAACATCTTCCTTTTCAAATATATTTGACTCTGAAATTAATAATTGATTTGCCAAATTGATATTAATGTAATTTTCATCATGGGTCATGTCGATGGTGATGTTAACCTTGCTATGATACCAATGTGGTGAACCAACTCGGTTCACTTACGTAAATATCCATTGTAAATAGGATAATAGGTTAAAATCCATATAGAACAGTGATAATAATTCCCGCTACAATTTCTCCCTATTTCTACGAGATTTGTTACAATGAACCTCTCTCAATATTTCTTTAATATTTTTGTCTTTAGAAAGAGCACATACTCCTATGTGGTCTTCACCAGTTATGATTATAGCTGGTCAAATTTTTTAAAGTTACACCCCGTTGGATTTTGTGTTGGTAATTGACTAATTTGTAGTCCTCGATAACACACACTCGATAAATGTGACGAAATAATTTATGGATGGACCACCACAATAGTGGATTGATGAGAATTCTTTAAACTTATGATTAGTTTATGTCGTGTTTATGTAGCTTGTTTTTATCTTCAAATAACAATATGACCTGACATTTAGTCACTTGTTATTTCTTTTCTCTTTTCTTCAAACAATCTCACCCAGTATTGCTTCAATGACAATAGACTGTTTTTTTTCTTGTCTTCTCGATATCTGGATCTATATTTCTTCTAATTTTATTGCAACGGAAACCAAAAGAGATGAACAATGTTTACTTCCTCAATAACAATCTCTTATTTTTAAATGGAAAAATGCCCAAGTGTGGTCAAAGACCTAGAGTTCCCAGAACTCTGAAATTTGAATGGCCAAAGGCCTCCAATTATGTTGTCATGGCAACAAATATTAACCAAAGGCCAAGATCATAAATGACGCTCGGATACCAATGTGGTGAACCAACTCAGTTCACTTACGTAAATATCCAATGTAAATAGGAGAATAGGTTAAAATCCATATAGAATAGTGATAATAATTAATTGAATGAGATATGATTACAATGAGAATAAGGGCATGTATATATACCCATGCAGGTGTGCCCTTTCATAAGAGACATGATCTTTCATATGAGGTGTCTCTTCCTTAGTAACTAATTGTTAATTATTAGTTTTTCGTTATTTATTTATATTTATTTATATTTATATATTTTATATATATTTGTGTTCATAACATTTTTCCTAAGGCATCACATTCCAAAACAAAAGTCTTAGTGAAGTTAAGTAGAGCAAGTAATGGGGTTGTACACATGGCATATTTCAATTCCCGAAAGGCCTATTTTGTGTCTACATTACAATTGAAAGCATTTTTCTTAAGTAAGGCAGTGAGGGGAACAAAAGTTTTTCCATAATTTTGGACAAACTTTCTATAGTATCTTGTTAGACCAAATAAACTTCGTAAAATTTTTAAGAGTCGGATGGGACCAATCCTTCATTACTTCAATTTTCTTTGGGTCCACTTGTACACCATCCTTACTAACAATATGGCCCAAATATTCAACTTCAGAGACACCAAAGGCACATTTGGATCTCTTGATAAAGAGTTGATGATGAAAAAGTAGTTATAAGACCCCATCTACATGGAAAACATGGGCCTGCCAAGTTATGTTGTAGATTAGGATGTCATAAAAAATGACAAGGAAAAAACTACATAGAAAGGGTTGAAATATGTGATTCATGAGACCCTAAAAGGTGGATGGTGCATAAAAAAGGACAAAGGGAAACACCAAGAACGCATAATGGCCTTCATGAATATGAAAAATAGTTTTGGGAATATGGTCCTCTTTCATATGAATTTGGTGATAGTCTAAATGGAGATCGAGTTCAGTAAAAAATTGAGCACCTTCAAGTTCATCCAAAACATCATCAATGACTGAAATGGGAAACTTATCCTTGACGATGATTCTATTGAGAGCGCCAAAATTAGGACACATGGACCAATTGCCTTGTTTTTTTAGTACCATGACAATATGACAAGAATAAGGACTAGTACTAGGGAAGATGACACATATAGCTTGTTGACACCCAAAAGCGTAACGTAAACATCCTGCCTGCAAATGAGTTGCAATGCAGTTTTTTATTTTTTATTTTGACGAAAACGGTTAATGGAGCTTCATTTTAAAAAGGCAGTGACAAAGTCACTGAAACTATTACAACTGAATCGTTTTCAGGAGGCTCTAAATGGCCTTTCTGATTACATATTTCTAAATCTTGTAAACCAACTAAAGCTTTAAACTCACTGTATGTGGAAGCTTCTATAAAAAATTCCTACATCACAGAGTTATTTGAAGAGATCTTGCTTGGCTGCATCTTTACGGGCTGAAATTCCTTGGAACCTCCTTCTGGGGCAGACCGCTCTCGAGGTGCCAGTTCAGGGTCAGTTTTTGCAATTGGGTCTCTAGCTTCAGGACTTGTGTTTCAAACTTCTCCTTTGGGTCTTTGTGCTCATGCCGAACATGCTCCACTGCCTCAGTAAAAACATTTTTTCTCTTTGTGATGTCTACATCTAGCATGGCGAATCTTCGACCTGCATCAGCATCAAAACTCTAAAGAATGTTGTCTTGATTTTGCACAATATTTTTAATCCTCTTCAATTCCTTATACATAGTCTTCAGTCTTTCCTCCATCATTGGCTTGCTCCTTGAGCTTGACGCCATGTCTGTTTTCCTTTGCTTGCCTAGCTTCCTCTGCGTGAGAGCTTTCCCCTTACTTTCATTGCTTGGGCTCTCATCGATATGCACAAGGGATGGCACAAATCCTTCAGGGCCTTTTCTTTTAATCCTAAGCTCTGCCATTTCGGGCCCGATTGTATCTTGAGCGATCTAAGGAATCCAGCCGATCAGATCGGTCTTACGCAAGGCGTGAGGCTCGTGATGAATCTTTGTCCTTCTCTAAGCCTTCACCGCTCGATTGATTGCCTCTTCCATCGTTCCTGATGCCTGTCTTGTCTCTGCCTGTCCTGTCTCTGGGCTTGTGTGTTTTCCTTTAAGTAGAAGTCTCCCTTTCTTCCTTGCTTTGCCAGCGGGTGGTCTTGCGTACTCAATTTCTTTGTTGACCAATAGTAACCCCTCTTGCCTACCCGGGCCTTACAGGATTGCCACAAATGAAGTGATTCCATTGATTTTGAGTTCCCCTATGCTCGAGGTGGCGCCTCTTTTGGCTTTTTCATTTGCTTGTTCGTTCAAATTTCGGAGAACATGGAACATTTGATAGGTTCTCAACCTTCTCAATAGTAGATGAATTTTCTCCAGGATATGTTGGAGCTTTGTTTGCTTGACCGGGTTACGGAGAGTCGGTGCTTGGATTATTAGTTTGGAGTCCTCTATTATCACTAATTATTTGACTTTCTTATTGATAGCCCGGTTCAACCATTGCTAGAGAGCTAGGGATTATGCTCGATTGTTTGTTTCTACTCCTAACCCCCAAGCGTAGGATAGTTCTAGTTGTCCATCTGAGTTCAAGAGGACCCCTCCTCTGCCTGTCGCCCCGGGGTTTCCTTTGGATGCCCTGTCAAAGAACATGATATGCTTGCTCCTTTGGCTTTTCCACTCCCCGAATTCCTCATCCTTCATCCGAATTTCCCATTTTTCCTTTCTAGTTTCACCGTTTGTTTGTTGTGGTTGTTCCTTGAGGTTGAAGATTTTAATCCACTACTCCTCTTCTGCTTATAGGTCTCTCAAGTTCTTTAATTTGTATAAGTAGGGGGTACTTTTGCCAAATAGGGCCTTTATCTTAATTGTGACTTGTGCGGGATTACTAGAGATCTCCCTGAACATCCTATTGTTTCGTTCCAGCCAGATTTTCTAGAGGATGAATTTTGGAAGCGTTCTCCAAAGGGTGTTGAGTTGGGATTTTTTCGTGACCTGGAATGGACAAAGAGAGCTCCAGTTCTGGAGAAAACCGTTGGTCTCTTGGGGTAGATCGATTGTTCCTGGCTTCAGAACAAGGGCCAAATTCCACACCTCTTTAGCAGACGAGCATTGCAAAAGCAAGTGGTCTGAAGTTTCCTCTTCTTGTGTGCAGAGTGGACATCTGGATGGGCCTTCCCACCCTCTCCTTCATGGATTTTCTCGAGTTAAAATGATTCTATGAGCCAGGGTCCAGAAAAACATGTCTATCTTTGGGATGGACTTGGAAATCCAGATGGTTTTCCATATTGTAGGGTCTGGGGGAACATGGGGGACAACTGTAAGGCTTTTATACCCTGTTGTTGTTGTGTAGGATCCAGAATGTGATCCCTAACCCTTCTTGTCCTTTTTCCTTGCTTTTATAAGGGATTTCCCTTGCATGTAGCTCATCAATGTGTTTCATTCCCCCTCAAGCTCTTGAGGCCTGATGTTTGCTTCCCACCTGATCCAAGTTTTGTCCTCTTCTTCACTCCAGATCGAGATGACCCAAATATTGACTAGATCTTGGGATCACATCCAAGATTTTAGCTGAGATATTCCTTCAATCAAACTTAATGGAGGGTCTCCCATCACTGAGTCATCCAATATGTTAATATTCTTTTTGTTCCCTGGTATCCAGGTGAGGTTAGACTTGAAGAGTCTCAAATATTTTAGACACAGATTGAAAATTGGAGTCCCTTTTTCTGTGTTTGTGAGCCGATCAAGGCATTTTGTTCTCTAGCCATGGAAGTACTTCTTCCAGATCAATTTTTTGCTCCAGGTGGATTTCCCTGAGACGAGGTTCCAGAGAAGCTTGGATCCTAGAGCAAGATTTTGAGAATTGATGTCTCTGAAATGGAGGTCGCCTTCTGAGATTGGCTTAGCAAATTTCACCCAGATTATAGGATGCAACTTCCTCCCATTTTGCTTTCCTCCCTCCCACAGGAACTGTCTTAATAGAGCATTGATTTTCTGAATCGTGGTGGTTGGGGATAGCAACAACGAGCTTTGATAGATCGGGATGCATGCTAGAACCACCTTTATGAGAACAAATTTACCTGCAAGGTTTAACCATTTTGCTCCCCAAGAGTTAATTATTTCTTTTAATTTGTCTATGAGAGGGAGCCAGTGAGAAGCCTTTGGCTTGGTCCTGAAAATTGGCACTCCCAGATATTTAAATGAATCCCAGTTGATGAAGCTTTCCATTCCCAGGACTCTTGAAATCTCCAGAATTTCCCTTGGAAAGGTGTTCCATCCATAGATCTTGATTTTGGGCAGGCTAATTTCGCTTCCTGAGATCTCATTATAAGTCTCCAGCTCGGCTTTAAAACTTCTATCTGTCTGCACACTTTCTCCTCCCATTAGTAAGGTATCATCTGCGAATTGGGTGTGGTTAATGTCTTTTACCCATGTGGCTATTCACAGGCCCAAGAGATTGTTATGAAGTTGGCAATGATCGAGTTGAAAGCCTAGCACGGAGGCTTGTATAGCATAGAGAAGCGGGGAGAGGGGGAAACCTTTTCTGAGGTCTTGGAAGCTTGAACGAACTTTGTTGCTCGGTCATTTACTAGAGGGGCGATCCAAGGGGATCCAATGTAAGATTTTATCCAATTTATAAAGGATGGAGAAAAACTGAAGTTTTCCATGACTTTAAACAGAAATTTGTGCCTAACTATGTCAAAATCATTTGCAATATCAAGATTTGTAATCATACCTTTGTCTTTTCTTTGAATGCTTGAATGTAGCGCTTCCTGAACCAGAATGATATTATCCACTATTTGCCTTCCTTTGATGAACTTGCCTTGGTTTTCCGGGATGATAGAAGGGAGGATTTTTTTTAGTCTATTGGCTATAATTTTTGTGATTAACTTATAGCCTGTGTTGAAAAGAGAGATTGGCCGGAATATTCCAAAACTTATTGTTCCTTTTTCTTTCGGGATGAGAGCTAGGAAGGATGAATTTGTTCCCCCTCCTATTTTGCTGCATCTCTGAGATTTCAGAACCATTTTTAATAGATCTGATTTTATTATATCCCAACAGTTTTGATAGAATCTGGTCATGTAGCCATCTGGGCCCGGCGCTTTATCCGGGTTCATCTGATCCAGGGCCGCTTTGATTTATTGCAGCTTTACTTGCACTAACAACTTAACATTGGTGGCATCTTGGATAGTGGATGGAACTGAGGAGAGCGGATGGGAATTTGAGTCGATGAGGGTCGGTTGAGTCTCCGTGTAAAGACTTTTGAAGGTTTCGACAGCTGCATTTTTTATATCTTCAAAATCTGATATAACCTGATCCTGGACATGAATTTCTTTGACCGTCTTGAATTGTTTTCTTGCTTCTGCTTGCTTGTAGAAGTAGTTGGTGTTTTTGTCTCCAACTTCCAGCGAGAGGTTTCTTGATTTATGCTACCAATACCCTTCCTCCTCTCTGCAGGCTTGGTGCCATGACATTTGGAGATGATCCTATTTGTCGAGGGTTTCTTGAGTGGTCTCTTTTCCTTCCATTTCTAACTAGTGATCTTCGAGATTTTTTGGTGCTTCTTGCCTTTTTACAATTGGATTCTTTTCGGTTTTAACCCATTATTTTAGCGCTTTCTTAAGCTTTCTAAGATTTTCTTCCCAGACATAAAATGGGGATCCATAGACCTTCTTGTTCCATATTTTGGCAACCACGTCCTGGAAACCCTCATAGTGACGCCAAGTAGGACTGAATCTGAAAGGGATAGGTCCTAGCTTTATGTCCTGCAAGATCTCTAACATGATTAGTTTATGATCGAAAACACTGTGCGATAGGATTTTAGACAAGATAGAAAGTCCTAGGAGCAAGAAGGAGCTTTGGACTAAAAACCTGTCTAGCCTGGAAGCAATATGCCCTGGCCCCACTCTCTTGTTTGTCCATGTGAACTTTCCTCTGGTGCGTTTGATATTCTCTAACTCCCAATCTAACATAATGTCCTCTACCCATTCCCTAGCGGGGTCTCTCACAATGGACCTAGATTTTTTATCTTCCGCGGAAAGGATTACATTGAGATCCCCCCCAATAATGATATTTTCCAAGTCATTTGAGTTTAGGAATTCTTTAATCAAATCCCAACAGTTTCTTTTTTCCGAAAATAAGATCAGGACATAAAGATTGAAAAGATTGACCAGTTGGCCCGTCTCTTTGTGTAATAGGTTGGTGAAAACCCAATGCATGCATGCTTCAGATGAGATTATATCATATATCGAGGTATCCCAGAAGGTTTCAAGACCTCCTGAGGCACCGCTTGCACTAACTGCTATTCCTTGGCCTTTTTTCCAAATGGCTTTACTTGCTTGGAGGAAGTCTTGTTCCTCCATATTTGTCTCTTGGATTAGAAGGATCTTGGGGTTTAACATTCTGATTAAGTCTTTGAGGGATTATTCCTTTATTCTGCTACCGAAACCCCTACAATTCCAGGAGGTTAGTTTCATGATTTACTTGTTGGGAGGGGCATTGGCTCCTTTATGAGCCTTAGCATGCTTTCTTGTCGTTCTTACATTGATCAGTTTCTTGATTGTTGGTTGCGAGCCACTGAGGACATCTTTGTAAGTTTCCTTTTCCCTTTTTTCTTTTTTGGATTTCCTTCCTTTGCCTGCTTTTTTGGGTGTGACAATGGAACCACTTGCATCCGTAGAGTCGCTATCAGTGGACACCTCTCCTGATTCTGCGTTTGGATTTTCTTCTTGTTCTGCGGCGGCCTTCCCCTGCCCTTCTTTCCTTTCAAGCCCTGACTGATCCGTTTGATGCTCTTGTGTTCCTGGGGGGGTATTTTCTTGTGTTTCTGTTTCATTGGGAGGGGCCTCCTTTGGTTCCTCTCCTGGCGCTTTCTCTGATTGTTCTTTCTCTCTTAACACAATGAAATTGTTTTCTGATGAGGGTGCCCCTGTCTGAACTTCCTCCTCCTTGGGCAGGGTTGCGGTTGCCTTTGCATTTCATTTTTCTTTGGATTTGGTCTTTGTTTTCACCTTTTTGGCTTGTTTCCATCCTTCCCCTTCTTATTTCTCTTGATTAGGATTTTTTGGACAGTTTCTCTGAAAGTGTTTGTATTCATGGCATCCCTTTCATTTGAAAGGTAATTGTTCGTAGTCTAGTTTCTGGTAGTGTTTCCAATCTCCAACCTTTAGCTTGGCTGCCTCTGGAAGGCCAACCTCTAGATCCACTTCCATGCAGATGTGTGCGCATGAGTATTGATCTTTGGAGTTGGCTCTATCAATATACTGCCCGAGCCCATTTCCAATTGTTTGGAGTGAGATAGGGTTCCAACAATGGATTGGGAGATTGGTTAGGAGTACCCAGATTGGAACTTCCTTGGGCACTTCCACCGCAGGGTCAAATTCTAGTGTCCATCGGTTCAGATACAGTCCTTGCGTTCCCATAAAATACGGGTCGGTCCTAAATATTAGATCTATGTCATCCTTTGAGATGAATTCAAAGATGTAGAACCCTCTTCCCACCACATAACATGTGACGTTGTTCTGGATCAACGGTCGCCAGTTCCTTTGGATCCAATTATCGGTAGATCTGGTTGAAGGCCATAAGCCCATGAATTGACCCACCAAACCACGATCAGATAGACAGACGGCAACCCGCATAGGCTATTCCGAAGGCAGTTCGATTTCTGGGATCGAATCGAGTTTCTTAACAAAGCTGGGCGGAGCTGCGGGGGGTAGCTTCTTACCTTGGGCGGTAAGGAGTCTTTGGTTGAGGGAGGAGGCAGGGGAGGCAGTCCCCTCCTCCTGAAAACACCATCGCGGCTGCTAGTTGGTCGTCAGAGTAGCGAAACCCTGGATTGGCCATCATGGTCACTAGTTAAAATGTGTTGAGAGGAATCAAAATAAAATTACTCAAACCACATGTTACCGTAGTTTTGTTTCAAGGAGTTGCAATGCATTATTAATTATATATATATTAATAATAATATTAGATAGGTGGGACTCCCTGTTATAACCCTAAATTGCACCACACATGCTTACCTGGCATCAGGCCAACTCATATCCCTTCTTTACCAAAGCACTGTTGAACAACTCCTTGAAAATCCTCTTTTATAAAGGCCCACGTGCCCTACTCCATTACTGAACGCGTGTACACGTTGGCTGACCCAAAACAGCCCGCGTGGACCGACAAAAGCACGAAAAAAGGAAAGTTTCCGACGGAACAAAAAAGCTATGGGTTTGTTAACTGAA
The DNA here is from genome assembly GCA_009831015.1 of Picea engelmannii. Taxonomy (NCBI): domain Eukaryota; kingdom Viridiplantae; phylum Streptophyta; class Pinopsida; order Pinales; family Pinaceae; genus Picea; species Picea engelmannii. The sequence continues at coordinate 165,401 of ML789993.1, read as the reverse complement.
ACTCTCGACCATGCATGGCCGAGAGTTCGTCCAAATACCTAGCTCTTTCTAGGCTATAAAAGAAGGGGTAGGGGTCCCATTTGGAAGGAGGAAAAATATAGCAAAGAAACTCTGCCCATTTACGTATTCCCATTGTCCCAACCCTTCAACCTTTCCTTGTGCCGAAGGAGATTCAAAGCAAAGCAGTTGGAGGACAATAGAAGAGGAGCCCAGGATCAGGTTCGAGGAGCGGTGGCTGGTCTCAACTTTTGTAAGTTGACTCATTCAAAGTAATAAAGAAAATGATTTTCCTGTCGTAATTCATGAACTTCTATAGTTAGATTAGTATATGTTTGGATTTCTAACCCGTTAGTATATAAGTAGGATGCACGCGTAGTTGTTGCTTGTCTTGGATGCAGGTCAGCTTTGGAAGGAGTATTGAGAACAAGTAATCAAGTACAACGGAGGATCGACATCAAATGCCAGGAATGAGGTAGGTTGATCTTTCCATGCATTTACTAAGAAAAGGGGATTTAAATCTAGGGATGAAGGTAGAAAGTAGTTTCTCTTCGGTCATATCTGCATGCAAAGTCTGAACTCTATTTTCTAGTCCGTAGGGAGATTTCCCTCACAACAGAATTGGCGACCATACTGGGGAGACTCTCTAGGGTTCCTGGAATTTTATTTAGTTTTTGGGTAGTTTTAAAGATTAGTTTTTCTTTCCTGTTTTTTCTTTTAGTTTCTGTAAAGTCTGAGCTAGCAGGGAGTCTGGTTTTCCATACCAGCTTTCCCTGTCTTTTGCTTGACTGTGTTTTTCAGGACCCATAGAGGTACACGCATCCTGCATAAGGTCTGCATGCGTGTACCCGCGCCCTACTTTCTTGCAGCCCGCGTGTGAACGCTCGCTGAAGAAGTAGCAGTAGCGTGTAGAGTTTAGAGAACTTCAGAGGCAGTCATCCTCTTCCCTGTCAGAATCACACATTCTCAAGGGGTTTTATGGAATTCTATTTGAGTCTTGTTTGCTAGCAGTCCTATCTCAGATTGTTTTTGTCTTATCATTTTTTCCTTACATTATTTGTTTTTCTGTTAAAAAGAGCGTTCAAGCCTTCAAGGGATCCTGTTTATCAGTATCAGTGGTCTCTTCCTGGTTTTGGGTTCTCTGTTTTCATTTTTCTCAGAGTTTAGATATACACGCGGCCTGTACAAGGTCAGCTCGCATGTACACGCCCTATGTATCTATCTAGTGTGTGTTCGCATGCGTGCTATTTGATTAGCAGCCGCGTGCTTGTACAGGATACTTTTTGTTGAGGGTAAGGCATTCATCCTTTCCCTTGATAAGAATTATTCCTCTTAGGTGTTTGAATCTCTGTGTGAGCAGTCAGTAGCTTAGGATTAATCTTACCCTTAGTCTGCTTTTTCTCAATTAAAAATAAAAGAATTTTTAAGGTTTTTAGACAAGTGTGAGAGTCATTGTTTTTAAAAAAAAATTGCTAGTGCGTGATTTTTGACCTGATTCTTTGCGATCTGCAATTAGGCCAGAGTTGTTTTTCTTGGTTTTTGCTTGTCGATATTTTTCCTTTCTTGCTTTACTAGCATTTAAATAAAAATAAATAAAAAATCTCTTTTCATTTTCTTGATTGGTTGAAGAGTGTGTTTCTGCATTATTAGCCAAGGAAAAGTCGTTTATTTCATAAGTTTTTGCAGTTCACTTAGATCATAAGTAGCTCGTAGTCGAGTGAAATTCCTTTGAGTTTTCTGTCCAAAATCTTAGAAAAGTTAAAAAAAAAAAAATTGAAAAGTTGTTGAAATTTTGCATTAAGTAAAAGTTTTGTTTCCAGCTTTTTTATTCATTTTTTGCTTTCATCTTTTTCACGTCATCAATTTCACATTCATACCCCTTGACATAAGACAAAGCCATAAAATTAACGCTAAATTTACAATCTACTAGACTTCTATGTTTGTAGGGTTCACCAACTAGTTCAAGATTAGGGCCTTGGATTAGGTTGGAGAGGAAACTCTTCAAGGCCATTTTAAAAACAAACATTGGAGTCTGAGTTAGGGAGTGTATAAGTCCAGTGTCATGAAAGTTATCCGGGACCCCCCTCTAACACAGGGGATAAACACAAGGTCGCGTGTGGAAAGGTAGCGGAGATAACCCCTCCAAAGCTAGACCAATCGTAGTGGAGAACACATATAGAGGGCTTGTTTTGGGATTCCGTCGTTTGCATTTGCCACGGGGCTTTGAGGGTCTCGAATCCGTTCGAGGTCCTCAGTTGTCTTCCGGACCATTTTCTCTCGATACCCTTGACAGGGTTTGGGCTCGATACCCTACTCATTGTGGTCTACCCGACTTTCGACTGTACCCGCCTGGTGACTGTTCGCGCGCTAGCAACCTAGTTGCCAATCTTTTTTAGGGACATACACAGGTGACTGCAGGGGTATACCATGGTACCTAGGACAGACATCGGGCCACGCTTTGCAGAGTATACCCGGAGGGTGCTTCCATGTTCGAGTTGCACTTGCACCGGTAAGTTGCTCTAGTGTTGGTTGTTGTAACTGTTCTTTCAATTAATTTAGTGTTTGCATGTCTTATCTTCTAGGAACTTTTTTAGTGTGTGTTACTTTTGAACGTGTAGACTACCTTAGAGTGTCTTGGATCTTCTCACACAGTGGAGGATCCCGAGCTCCGCCGGTCACGAAGGCTTCTTGGCTTGCCGCCGGTTACACTAGAGCCACCCCCGCCACCATTAAGGCGAAAGCTAGACCAACAAGGGTCTTTTAAAGCAACCAGGTTACATACCATTGTGCCCGACCAACCCCCGAAGGAATCAACCATTTTGGACCTTGAATCAACCACTCTTGGCCCGGTTGAAACCCCAACCAATGATTTCTTGGCACCTTTCATAGTACCAATTCAATTTTACGAGCGCTAGACAGTGTTGCATACAGCAATGGAAACAAATGTTGTTACCCCTTCTGGGAATTCTTTAATTCCCACCACAGTTGTCACCATAGGAGAGTTTTCATCTCCTAACCCACCATCGTCGGTCCGAGCCACCATGGTCTCGACCGCAACTACTTCGCACAATGGCCCGATCTCGTCTTTGGCAACGGCCACAACCCCTTTCACACCAAGTGCGACAGGCCCTCCATTCTCACACGGGATGCCTAGTTTGGGTACAAGTCTTGTACTTTCTCACTCCACTTTACAGACTTTGGATCTGGGGGCAAGGAGCTCTAGCGCTCCTCTACAAGGTCACATGGGGAGCACTCCTACTCCTTTCAACGCTTTTCCTTACGGAGGAGGTCATATCCCTCCTTCGTCCCCTTCACTCGGTGGCTCGCATCACCAATCCGTCGGGCAACCTACACACAATAGTTTATTTGGAGCGGGGAGTCAAGGACCACCTTCGCATAGTATGCTGGTAGGTTCGACATTGTTTTCTTTGAACAGAACGTTTGGTAACAACACCTTCTCATCAGTCGCTTTCCCGACTGGGGGCAACCCCATTTTTGGACAATCTACTCCTATGCAGGGTACTATTCCTGCATAGGGGGAAAACCTAGCAGGACCTTGGAATTCAGGGCAGGGATCCATTCCCTCATCTGGAATGTCAATCTGGGGTAATTCTTTCCACAATCAATGGAACCCCGGACAAACTACTATGCCTATCCCCACGGGACCGGCATGGGGTAATCCTCCCCAAAGTCCTTCGAATATAATTCATGCCCAACAATCTATGTCCTATTTGGGAAATTAGTCAATGATGTCTCCACATATACAAAATCCTTACGCTGGCCAGGGCCATGGTTTCTACCAGAATCCGGGCCAGCAGCCAAACTTTTCCTGGCAACCTGGTGCCAATCAAACTCCAGGCCCCTTTTTCCTAGGTTATCACCAACAACCCAAACTACCATTCCTGGTGACTTTACACTTGCCATATTTGACAAGGTTGTTGAATGACGCTATTTGTCACGATCCGTGTTGGCCTCCTATGCCGACGAAGTTGCCTTCAGACATTCCAAAGTTTGAAGCCAAGCCTAACGAAGATCCAGGAGATCATGTGACTACCTTCCATCTTTGGTGCTCATCCAACTCATTGAAAGATGACTCCGTACAGTTGTGATTGTTTCAACATACTCTCATTGGGAGTGCCGCGAAATGGTACATTGAGCTCGATCGCTCAAGATACTCTTCTTTTGGCGAACTGGAAATGGCTTTCCTGAACCATTTCCAGTTACCTGTGAGATACGACGCTGGCACAGAGTTGCTCACCAATTTTGAACAGACAACAACAGACCATATCTCAGATCACATCCAAGAATGGAGACACCGGAAGAGTTTAATCAAGGTACCAGTCCCACCAGCATTCCTGCTTGAGTGGTTCCTTAAGTCTTTGGTCCCACAATTATCCAAAGACGTCGCAATGTCTAGAGTTTTCTCCGAAGAAGATTCCATTGTGAGGGCTCAACAATTTGAGCTCATCTATTCTCAGTTCGGTTTATTATACAACATCTTGCCAGATGCGCCACATTCAATACTGGTTAAAACTAGACAGAGAGCTGGACCACATGTCGATGGTATTGTTGGTTCAGCACAAATAAAGTCTGCTAAGCAATTGACGAAGTAGTTGCAGTAGTTATCTATACAACACACAGCAGCCAGCCAAACTACTGCTTTGGCTACTCCCCCTCCCAAAACATCGAAAGTACACACAGTGCAATTGACTAACCCAAAGGCCACCCAGTAGCCTGAAGGGAAGAAAAAACAACGAAAAAAGGGTAAGGGGGACAAAAAACCCAACGATAATGCTGGCGAGGACAACACTGAAAAATGGAAGGCGAGGTATCCATGCAACTTGTGCATGGAAGACCACTTGACCCATCTATGTCCTCGACTTGCAGAGGCCCAAAAATTTGTCACATGGAAACAAAAGGCAGTGTTGACTAACCCATTTCAACATGGGCAAAATCTGACTCAAGCCTCTGCAAGCACGGAAGGGGGCAGCCAAGAAACCTGCCCGCCTCCGAACAACCCCGCATCTTTGAACGTATATATGGTTAGGGGTGATGCTTTTATATCGACTAAAGCGCACAACTATAATAAACCAAGCACTTTTGAGAAAGGTAAAGAAGCTGACCTCCCATCCCTTCCTCTACCGATTGAGAAGACGTTGGGAGAAACATTGACACGCATTCCAAAAGGTGCATTTAAAAAAGCTTCTCATAACCCAAACACAAGGGCTGCCCAGAACTACTCTGTGGTGGAGGATTTATCACAAACCCCTTGTGCGATGTCTGCTTTGGAGGTTCTCCAAAGCTGCCCTTCTCAGAGGAAAGCCTTGTTAACCACTTTGGGCTCTACTGAGACTTGTAATTCGAGTACCATCATGTTAGATACAACTGACTTAAAAACTCGTCTGCCTTACCACGTAGCATTTCAGATAGTAGTGGCTTATCCCACGAAAAATTTTACTCAGAATATCTTTCGCACGGTGGTTGATGAGGGCACCTCGACATGCATTATGTCGTTGGCATGCTGGAAGGCCATTGGCCAGCCTATTTTGTCTCCATCACCTACTCTCCTCACTGCTTTCGACGGTCATTCATTCCGACCACATGGCATCGTTCCTTCTTTCCCCGTGTATTTAGGAGGGAAGACCATGTGTGTCAAAGTAGAGGTAGTCGATGCTCCCCTCGACTATAACCTCTTGTTAGGCCGGAGTTGGACTTATGCTATGCAAGTTGTGGTTGCTACAGTTTTCTAGGTCTTGTTGTTTCCACACGAGGGCCGGATAGTGACCATCGATCAATTGTCTTTCTCCAGACCTGACCCAGCTTTAGGGGCATCCACGGTCCCAATGATTGATAATCCTCAACCAGGTGTCGTCAATGTAGGAGTTAGTTTGTGCCCATCCTTGATGGGTAGCTTCGATTACCCACCTCATCACGGAAATATCAAATTTATATCCAATCACCATAAGGTTGAGATTTTTCAAGTTTCATCGTTCCGCACGACTTATTCCGAAGATCCCTGGATACTTCCTTCCCCATTGGCCCCGATGGACGAGACAGGGCATGCGGGCATGTCCATGCCCTTGTCTGCAGCTGAAGTAGCATACTCTTTAGTCCAGCAAGCTTCAGCTAACACTGATCCGACTCTTGCACAAGAGTTAGATCCACTTCTAGAGCCTATTTGGGCTCAGGGTTCTCTCGCTAACATCGATTCGTTAGACTTAGTCTTGCCTTCTGATGAAGTAGTAATCGAAGCAATGACTATTCCAGACAAACCTTGGGAAGATCTTCATCACAGATCATATTTTCTCCCAGAGTTAAGCCGAATCGAAGCAAGAGAATTCACCCTGACCATGATGGGAGATCAGTCGTGTCCTATTAATCTCTTAGCTACACATGAAATTTATGCTGAGGGAAATATGGCAACTATCACTGAAACTATACCAATCAACATCTCCCGAAACCATGGCGTCGTGGAGAACGTCTTCGTCGGAGCGGATTGCTCCCCCGAAGAGATTCAAATTTTCTATACAGATCTTTTCAAAGAATTCTGCGACGTTTTTGCCTGGTCTTATGAGGAAATTCCAAGTATCGATCCAAAAATAGTTGAACATGAAATCACAACGTATCCTCATGCCAAGCCTGTCCGACAGAAGCTTCATCCAGTTAATCCTAAGAAAGTAGTAGCCATCAAGATTGAGGTAGAGAAATTGCTAAAGACAGGTTTTATCTATCCTATCCATTTGACTCAATGGATGTCAAATCCTGTGTCGGTCAATAAAAAACAAGGCACGATTCGTGTATGTACCGACTTCCATGATTTGAATAAGGCATGTCCCAAAGATAATTTCCAACACCATTCATCGACCAAATCATTGATGAATGTGCTGGTTGCGAAGCCTTTTCTTTCATGAATGGTTTTTCAGGATATAATCAAATCCAAATCAAACCCGAAGACCAACACAAAACGACATTCATTTGTCCGTAGGGTACATTCGCGTATCGTAAAATGTCTTTTGGTCTTAAAAACGCTGGATCCACCTTCCAGTGGGCCATGTATTTTGCTTTTCATGATCTCAAGCATATAGTCGAGGCCTATCTAGATGATTTAGCATCGCAATCTCGCAAGAGAACGGATCATCCCACACACCTTAGACTAATCTTCGAACGTTGTCGTTACTATCGGATTCGCTTTTGCGTAACATCAGGATGTTTGTTAGGTTTCATCGTATCAACAATAGGGATCATGGTTGATCCTCTCAAGGTAGAGGCAATAATCCAGTTGCCCCCCCCCACGCACAATCCTTCAACTTCAAAGTCTACAAGGCAAGGCGAACTTTTTACGACGCTTCATCGCCAACTATGCCGAAATCACCAAGGGCTTTATGCGCTTACTGAAAAAAGACGTTCCTTTTTACTGGGACGATGCCACTCAACGCTCTTTCGACGCATTAAAACATGCCCTCACAACTACCCCTCTGCTCTGACCACCTAACTATAACAAAGATTTCTTATTATATCTAGCTGCAGTAGAGTCAGCCATTGGCATGGTTTTAGTTCAGGAAGATGATTTGTTCTCAGAATACATGATCTATTACCTGAGCTGAGGCCTCGTAGGACTGGAACTCAATTATTCTCATATCGAAAAACTTGTGTTGGCAGCAGTTCATGCTGTTCAACGGTTCCATCATTATGTTCTGTTTCGTAAGACCACCGTCATTGTTGTCGTGAATCCATTCCAGTACATGTTGACACGACGGGTAATAGGTGGAAAAATCAGTAGATGGATAGTCATCCTCCAAGAGTTTGACTTAGACTTTGTTTCAGCAAAGTCCAAGAAGTCATTGGTCTTCACAGAGCTTATTTCAGAACTTCTGGTTGAGTCAGGTGACGTTGTGCCTGAAGAATCGCCTATCCGGGGAGATATGTTTTTGATCGCATATTTAGATCCATGGTACGGAGATATACTTATCTATCTCCAGACTTTGAAGTGCCCCACTTCTGCTTCTCGTGATCAGCGTCGGCATATATTCCATCAGGCTAAGAATTATCTCATACTCGATGATACGTTGTATCGGAGAGGTGTAGACTGCATCTTACGTCCATGTCTCACTTATGAGGAGGCAGTTATCGTGCTTAACGATTGCCATACCAGAGCTTGTGGCGGTCATTTGTTTGGGTTGGAAACAACCCAAAAGATTCTACAAGCAGGTTACTTTTGGCCGACACTTATCAAAGATTGTATAGAATCGGTCAAGAAGTGCCATCCGTGCCAAATCTTCTCTCAGAAGATGAGGGCACATCCTGCTCCTATGTTTCATGTCATCACAGTTGGTCCCTTCACCAAGTGGGGGATTGATTACACTACTTGCAACCCCCCTTCAGCAAGGGGGCACTGCTATATCATTGTAGTTGTATACTACTTCACTAAGTGGGTCGAAGCTATGCCAATGTTTAAAGATGATGGAGAGACTGCATCTCTCTTTTTATTCAACCAGATCATAGCAAGGTTCGGCGTCCCGAGAGAGATTGTTACTGACCATGGCAGTCACTTTCAGAACCAAATGATGACCGAATTAACATCAAAGCTTGGGTTACGGCAAGAGCATTCATCACCCTACTACCCCCAAGCCAATGGGCAGGTGGAAGCTATAAACAAAACTCTTAAGACTATTCTACAGCGAACTATCAACTCAGCCAAGTCAAATTGGCATTTGATGTTATACTTGGCATTATGGGCTTACGGAACATCTGTTAAGACTGCAACCGATTTCTCACCTTTTCAACTTGTTTACGGGCTGGAGGTAGTCTTGCCCATCGAATGTCAGATCCCATCTCTAAAATTGGCAATACAATTATTGCGAGACACTTCTCCACTTGAAGAACGGTTAGTATACCTTGAGCAGCTCAATGAGAAGCGTCATGATGCAGCCCTGGCCAACGAGGCTCACAAACATAAGGTCAAGTGTCAGTATGGTAGGTCCATTCATCCTCAGATTTTCTCTGAAGGTGACCTTGTCCTGGTCTATGACCAAGATAAGAACCCCCTGGGGGCAGGAAAATTCAAACCCATGTGGTTCGGACCTTTCATCATAAAAGAGGTATTAAAAAAGGGCGCTTATCGTCTGGTTGATTTTGAAGGGAATGCTTTGGCGGAGCCTAGAAATGGGCTCTACCTCAAGAAGTATTACTCATAGGCAGGTCACTGTGGGTAACTTTTTGTAACATATGTATAGTCTTTGTACTATTATTTTTTAGTTTCTTTTAAATGTTATGGACATGTCATTGATGTTATCTTTCGTCAATATGCCAGATGTCAAGTGATTCCGAGGTGTTCGTTGGGTATGCAGACGGTGCTAGTCGGCACACTCGGAGGCTTGCCTCCACAACTTGGGTAATCTTTACACCTCAGGGCCAGTTGTTATCATCCGGAGGTATATGCTTAGGTGACACCACAAATAATGTCGCTAAGTACAATGCAGTTATTGATTTGCTTTGTGACACTTTGTCATTGGGTATCTCTCATCTCTGGGTCTATCTCGATGCTCAATTGGTTGTGTCTCAGTTAAACAGAGTATACCAGGTTCACGATCCAACTTTACACCGACGATTCCTTAGGGTACGTCTCTTAGAACGGAAGTTTGATTATATTACATATTTTCATGTTCCTAGGAGATTAAACCAAATTAGAGATACTCTAGCTAATCAAATTTTAGATTGGCATCTTGCACACATATGAAAGAACATTGACATAAGCATGTAAATACATTTTTTCACATCTAATCCATAAGACACAAAAGATAAAAAAAAAAAAACCATATATAATATCATAAAGTAACCAGAGTACATAGATGGATGCAAGCGCCTCAAAAATAGGACCAATAACGCGTCACAGGGCTTATGCCCTCAAAAAATATATACAATTAGTGCTCGTGGCACGTAAAAAGTCTAAATAGGTTCAGGGCCTATGGGCCCTGTTATACTGGTCCACAACATGGGCTAAACACCTAAACAATCGGACCCATGTCCGAGGTGCCCCCACTACATGAGGCTGCATGGATGGCGGCAGGTTCTCAATCTCTGCCATCGGGACTGTGCGAGTGAGTGCAGTAAAGTTCTTCTCAACTCGTCTAAGTACCCTCTCAGCCTCCCCAACTGGGAGGTTTCCTGCTACTGTTGTTCCCCCGACAGCGGCAGCTGCGGCTTCTGGCCGAGGACGACGCATGTTCCGTGCATAATCGGCAGGTCGCACTGGTCCCACATCTGCACGCAACAAATGTATATCCATCAAATACTCTGGCATATAAAAAAAATGATATATATAACAAAAACGACATAAAAATTACATATACAACAAAAAAACTACAAAGGTGGAGACTTACCCATCTCCCCTCGCTCCTCACCAGGAGGCACGGGTATCTCAGGATCTCTAGAAAAGTCTATCCCTGCATATGGGTAATCCTCGATCACAGGGATCTACCGTGATAGCCATGCAAAAAATTCATCATTGAAGGACTCATTGGTCCTTCCACCACCCTGTCGCGGCAATAATATTGCCCATCTACATACAGCAGGAAAAGAGGCCTGATGTCCTCGCACCACTTCCCGAGGACTAAAGCTCAGAACTCTCTCGAAAAAGAATGAACACAAAATCGTCCTGAACCCGAAGTTCCTTTGTGTCCATTGACGGCAATCTGTCAATTGCCTCTTCATACACTCCAGTAGTGTGGGACTCCAGTCAAAAATTTGTGCATTCAAGCACTGGATAACACAGTTCATCTGTGCACGAGATGCCTGATGCAAGGTTGTTGAACCGGTAATCTGCCCAATAAGCAATAATATTGCTTGCAGTGATAGGTTAGTAATCTTACTTATGGGCACCTGGGAGCTCAAATGGTTTGTCCCAGCCTCACAGTGCAGGGCTATCAGTTCCGCTATGTTATGTGGCCCCGCTGGAAACGTCCTGAAATTGACTGGTTCCCCTCTCTTTGAGAGGCCAGTCAAAAAGTAGATATCCTCGGTGGTGGGCACTAGTGATTGCCCCTCTAGCATGAAGGCCTCTACATCAAGGTGCCAATAGTCAACCAAGGCATTCAGTAGCCTCGGTTGCGCTCGCATAAACGGACACAAGAAGAACTTTAGTAAACCACACTGCATCAACGCGGCCATGGCATTCGTATCTCCCGCAACCAACTCACTAACTTCTTCATGCTCCCTTTCCCTCTAGTGGACATACATCATGTCAATACAACAAAGTTCAGGAGGGTGAGTAAGTGCTATTTGGTTCTTTTGTCTATAAAGGGGGGGTCCACGCGTGATGTCTAGGTGACAGTCGTGTGTACACATGGGCAGGTTTTACTCTGCCCGAGTGTACACGCGGCCTGTCCAGAGACAGACCGCGTGGACCTAGGGCCGATTTTTTAAAGGTCGACGCCCACCCAAAAGATGAAATGAAAATAAAAAATAAAGAATTGAATAGCTAGATAGGGGAGTTTGTACTTACTTGGTCCAAGCGGAAGTTCGTTTCGTCCACTGTAGCTCCCGGAATCACCGTTTTTATCAAAGGGGGTCTTTTGGCTCCAGAGTCAATTTCCAAATCACCAATGGTGATAATGAGTTGCCAGCTTCTATTTATAGACTTTTTGGCCTCTTTTTGTCACTTTTTTTTGCCTCCCTTATCATTTTCTTTATACCAAAAACCATTTAGAGTGATTCAGGAGTTATATGGGAGGGATTTGATTAGGTATTGGGACATTTTTTTTGAGTTTTGAGGAAATTTTGACGGTCCATGAAATTTTTTCCAAGAATCAACTTGAGCATATAGGTTAGGTTACTACCCCGACTTTTGTGTCTCGTTGTCTTTTTCCTCTACCATAGGATCAATCCCATCAGGTTGTGACACGGAACCATCATATCTTCTTTAGAAGTGTCGCAACTTGGCAGTAGAGCTTACCAGAACATGGATGCCCTAGGTAGGTCCTGGTTGCATTATGGTGTCCATGACGTCTCTAAAACACTGTAGGCTCAGGAGTCCTTATAGTCTTTCCTGAATATGAGTTTGAGCTTCATTTGCATGATTCTTCTTCGCTCTTGATCTCACCCTCAAGACTCACAAAAAATAACAGGTTTTCTTTTAAGCCCTTTTTAGACCCTCTAAAAATGAAAAGATTGTCAAGTGATCTTGTGGCCTTTCACGCTCATTAAACTGAAATTTGAAGTCACGTCTATCCGGCGGTAGTTTACCCCTTTTTCAGTCTAGATGGTCAACTGTACAAACAAAGGTATACTCTATGGAACTTCAGCTCTATAGAAGAGTACTCTCAGGTATAATTTTATCCCTTTTTCGGGCCTGAGGGATTAAACTTACAAAGAAGGAACCCCCATGGAGTCCATAGTTAAGCTCTTTTCAAACTCCCTAAAATTGAAAAGATTGTCAAGTGACCTTATTCTTTCACACTCGTTAAAATTGGTCTAGAAGAACATTCATGATGGAGTCCATAGTTAAGCTTTTTTCAGACTCCTTAAAAATGAAAAAATGGCCGAGTGATCTTGTCTTTATCCCACTCGTTAAAATGGTTTTGAATAGACGTCTTGTCGGTGCTAGTTTACCCCTTTTTCGAACTGACTAGACTACCTTCGAAAAATGTACCCCAATGGAGTCTCCTTTTATGTTTTTTCAGACTCTCTAAATATGAAAAACCATTGAGCTTACCTTCTCTGGGCTCGTTAAACTTACATCGAAGGACGTTACCATTGTTTGTTTTGTTAACCGCGTTTGCATACCTTATACCCCAGTCTTGTAACAGTTTACTTCTGTGTCTTAACACCTTTGGCCCCCGAAGGATTTTTCCCGAGTATCATTCTACTAGAACATTAGTCTTGTCCTTGTGCCTTGAGCTTGTATGTTTGCAACACTCATTCCTCCTTTGTAACGCAATATTCCTTTATTCTTTTTCCACAATTATTGAAAAGAACAAAAAAATCAAATATACCCCAAAAAGAGGAAGGGAAAAGTATTTTCTTTATTAGCAGCATAATGAGTCGCCCTTGGATAAAGCATATCTGTCTGTTTGTTCATCAAACTATGGGATGTAGTACGACCTTAGGAAGTTTTTATTGCTATATAGAGTTGTGTCCTCCACCGTTTGGTTATTCTTCCAAACATATGGAGAGTTTGCATTGCCTCCTGCTTCGTAGACTTATGATTAATGCCATGCTGCCTGAGTCTCATCAGTTGTCATGTTATTATCCAAGGGAAGTTTGTCACCAAGCCTGAATCGACCCCTCTGCAATATGTCTCTTGTCCTCATACTCGGCCATCCTGAACATCCAATCAAGTCCTTGTTCAAAATCACTGAAGCTTTCAGTTTGATCATCAAGATTATCAAGTCCATGACCGACGAGCCGTCAAAGACCTCTGGGTAGTGCAGTCGTACACTCATATTACACTCCTACCCGAGTTTTGAAGATTTTGACATTGTTGCTCGAGCTTTGAAGATCTCATCTCCAGCCATCAGGCTGAATCAGCTTCTTGAAGATGGATACTCTGTATCTATATCTTTTTTATTTCGAGATGTAGCTCCGCTGTGTGTTGTTTGCGGCTACTCTTTATAGTTATTTGAGATGGATCTACAGTGTATTTGATTGGTAGCCATGGTTCTATTTTATCCCAAGCATGTGTATGCCTGCCTCAGTGAGACATTTGTTATTTTGCAGATGGCACCTCTCGGTTCTTGATCCTTGGGCTCAATCGTTCGGCACATCAATAAAGATTGGTAATGTATTTCGGCCATCAGATGCTCTTCTGACTTCACACATTAGGGGGCATCTGTTATAACCCTAAATTGCACCACACATGCTTACCTGGCATCAGGCCAACTCATATCCCTTCTTTACCAAAGCACTATTGAACAACTCCTTGAAAATCCTCTTTTATAAAGGCCCACGCACCCTACTCCATTACTGAACGCGTGTACACGCTGGCTGACCCAAAACAGCCCGTGTGGACCAACAAAAGCACGAAAAAAGGAAAGTTGTCGACGGAACACAAAAGCTATGGGTGAGTTAACTGAAACTCTCGGCCATGCATGGCCGAGAGTTCATCCAAATACCTAGCTCCTTCTAGCCAATAAAAGAAGGGGTAGGGGTCCCATTTGGAAGGAGGAAAAATATAGCAAAGAAACTATGCCCATTTGCATATCCCCATTGTCCCAACCCTTTAGCCTTTCCTTGTGCTAAAGGAGATTCAAAGCAAAGCAGTTGGAGAACAGTAGAAGAGGAGCCCATGATCAGGTTCGAGGAGCGGTGGCTGGTCTCAACTTTTGTAAGTTGACTCATTCAAAGTAATAAAGAAAATGTTTTTCCCGTCCCAATTCATGAACTTCTATAGTTAGATTAGTATATGTTTGGATTTCTAACCTGTTAGTATATAAGTAGGATGCATGCGTAGTTGTTGCTTGTCTTGGATGCAGGTCAGCTTTGGAAGGAGTATTGCGAACAAGTAATCAAGTACAAAGGAGGATCGACATCAAACGTCGGGAACGAGGTAGGTTGATCTTTCCATGCATTTACTAAGAAAAGGGGATTTAAATCTAGGGATGAAGGTAGAAAGTAGTTTCTCTTCGATCATATTTGCATGCAAAGTCTGAACTCTATTTGCTAGTCCGTAGGGAGATTTCCCTCACAACACTCCCTTAGAAAAATAATGAAGAAAGCGCTCCTCTTATTGCACTCATGATTACCTTGCGATAAAAGATTCTACAGTTTGAGAATAAGAGGAGATCCTAACCTTTTTCTATGTGCAACTAAGGGATGTTGAGTGTGTTAGCAATTTGATTTTAAAATGGAGAAAAAATTTATTTTATTAAACATATCAGTTTACCCTTGCTACCCCTAGATTTTGATATATTGCTCCAACTATAAGCCACGTGTAACTTATGGTATATTTATATATATGGGAAAAATGATTATTATTTTTGTTGTAATACTCCATTAGCAAGGAATGTGGGACATGTTATTTCGGTGCTAAGTGTTAAATGGGCATATTATTGCTATTAAATTCATGAGGGAGGCCCGATTCAATTTCAAATATGGGAATGATATCTTTTGTTGGTTGATATCATATGTTTGAAATAAGGTATTGGAGGTTAAGTGCGCTCCATATGTGGATGTGGTTGATGGAATTTAATGTGGAAAGAGGAGAAGCGATGTGCATTTATCGCACATCGTTATTACCCTACCTCGAAGCCACCACCTTCGCTATTCCACTCACGCTTGTTTTGATTGCTCTGTTTAGCAGCATCTCCATTGTGCTCGGCCTTGGTGGTAAATTAATTGTGCTCTGTTAATGGTTTTAGCATTCTTCTTACAAGTATGGTATTTTACCTTTTCGTTCATGAAGTGTTAGCTCTGCTCCAGATAAAATCGTATTGTTGGTTCTAAGAGTTTGCATTTAGAATGTGTTTGTTTTCCAAAGTTTACAGTGGATTTCTTATGGGTGTTATGCTCGTATGATGCATATCGATTTGGGTTTTCTTCCTTTTAGCATTTAATTGTTTCAAACCAGAAATATTGTTCGGCATTCTCTCATGTTTGAAGTGTATGGTTGTATTGCGCACAGAGAAAATGTTGGTATACTATGACTATTTGGTGAATATGTTTGGTTCGCTCATTTCTTGATATTAATTTTTAAAGGTTTTTCCTCTATAAAAGGAAGATAACAATAGGGTTTCACCACTATTGTATGATACCCTTAACCCCATATCCAGGCCTTGGAAAATTGCAGTCCTTTTTTATTATTATTATCATTGTTTGAAGAGTCACAAAAGCCTGTGTATTATGTCTTATTGTCACCTTGAAATTTTGTAAAGAATATGTGATGGGAATGGATTGCTTTTTCTTTGCGTATAGTCCACACCTTACGCCCACTATGTCTGCTCGGACCATGTTTTCCCATCCGATACGAATGGGCAAGTAATAAGTTAAACCTAGATTCTAAATTTTTTTTAGTGGTATCTTGGCCCAACAACGAGAAATATTGATCATGCCCACAAAATCATGGCTCGTTTTGTTATCTATTCACGAGGGAATTTTGTCAATTTTGAATTTATTATGGATCTGATGAAATAGTGACTACCGGGTTCACATTGGGGTTTCGAACCTGTTTGTTTTCACAGAAACTATTTTGGGGTTATGGTGAAATTTTTATGATGGACAGTTGAATGGTCTTATGATTCTTTTATGAGTTTTTCAGGATGACTTTAAGCATTATTTTTATGATTATGATAGAGTCAAATTGGCTTTGTAACTAGTCTCATGCAAAATACTTTTACCAGTTTAAAAGGATATCTATATTTTAAAGAAAAAAAAGGAAAATGAAACTTAAAGTTTGGCAATCCTAAAATTTCCGTTGAGTTTTATATTGAACAATTTAAAAGCATTGTTGTCATGTCATGGATTATGTGTGTTACAGTTTAAAAAGAATGTTATGGTACAAACAAAATTTGGTGGGTTTAATTTCGTCATGTTAGTTTGAAAATAATTGGCATGATAAACAACGAATATCCAAATTTTTTTGGGAAAATGATGTTGAATATTATTTCATGTAAGAGAACAGTAATCATCTCACTCCCGTCCATTGTCTCATTTTTCACTCATTACATGTCCATCACCTTCCTAATAGCATTTAATTCATCCCTTGTTCTCTTACCTTGAATTTCATTGTTAAGGAGGAAGGATTAAAAAGGATTGAATGATGATTTAAGTTGGAAATTTTGATATGGAGGCATTGTTGTTAGAGGAAAAGTGTTGGCAAATTCAGTGGATAGAATGCAGTGATGGTTGTTGTCATTAATGGCAACAGTGGAGTCGGCAGGATAAGAAGAAATTGTCCATCGCCGAGGAACAGCCTTGAAGAAATCGCGCGCAGCAAGAGCTTACAGAGGAAAAAGGAAGAAGAGTCAGTGACCGTAGGATCTCATACAATTTTCCCGAAAGAATGAGGGCTGTCAGATCTGTAAAAGCTGCGAGAGAGATAACCCAAAGGAGAAAATCGGGGATCGGGACTTTGAAATGTCTTGTTCACTCGACAATGAAAACCCTGAAATCGCGAGACGCGATTTCACGATTTAATCACAGTCGTTAAAAACAAGCAGGGATCTGGACTGTTTATTTGTGTGGACACGTGGCAGCCTGGAGGCTCCATCGGAGAATCGGCGATCGAGAGTTTGAAATATCCAAATCACTTAACATTGAAAACCCCGAAATCGCGATATGCGATTTCGCGATTTGATCGCAACCGTTAATCAAGCAGGGATCTGGACCATTCATTTGTATGGACACGTGGCAGCCAGGAGGCCTCATCGGCAATTCGGGGATCGGGATTTCATAATGCAAAGTTCACTCTACAACGAAATCCCCAATTTCGCGATATGCGAAATCCCGATGGAATCTAAACCGTCAGATCAACATCGACTCGACCCACGTCAACAGACCACGTCAGCTAAGCGACACGTGGCACAACCAGGTAGTGACAAGTGTCAGACAGATTCAACTCTTCAGACACATACAAGTAATGAATCAGAGTGACACGAGGCAGTGTTTAATACGTGTTTGAATCATGTGTGGTGACAGCGCAGAGGACAGGTGGCATCGGAGTTTCGGGGATCGGGATTTCATGATACAAAGAACACAATGCATCAAGAACTCCGAAATCGCGAAATGCGATTTCGCGAAGTAATCACAGTCGTTGGATAAGAATGAATCTGATCCGTTGATCATAGCCCTGTTCGGAGTTTCAGGGTTCGGGTTTTGATATTGACAAGAACTTTGAACATCAGACATCGCGAAATCGTGATACGCGATTTCCTGATAAGAGGTATAGGCTGTGGGCCACCCAGGAGTTAATGCAGGACAGGTGTAAGGAGTACAGAGGATGTCGGGAATCGGCATATCGCAGCTCCAAGGGACGTATGCACATTATCCTTGTAAACCCTGAAACCCCGATGAGAGGATTGGTAGCGGTCACATGATAGTTGGTCACATGGACCTTTATGTAGCCAGAAGGGGCTAAAGCTCGGAAAAGAGCAAATCGGGAATCGGAGAATCGGAGGTTCCGAGTACATGTGCTCTCGACATCGCAAATGCCGAAATCGCGATGGGTGAAATCCCGATGGGATCTGAACCGTTGGATCAAACCTTAATCGGAGGGTTGTTGTGCTTACTCACTCATTAACGCTTCAGTTGTAAATCCGTTAAGCAAAACCGACTGGGAATGATGAATTGGTTAGCGTTTCAGTTGCCAAGAATGATGTCGTTGGATTCTTCATTGAAAGGGGAAGTGGAACCGTTATAACAGATGGTATAAAAGAAAATGAATGAGACCGAATTGGGTTGATCGTTCTGAATGAAAAATGTGTAAACAGTAAGAAAAAGAAGATGAGCAGAGGAATAGTAAACAATGAAGGAACTGTGCAGAACGAGAACAGAAGAAGAGCAACATGATGGAAAAAACAGAAGCAGAGAAGACATGTTGAATAAGAGAAGAGTAGCAGAACAGTGAACAGAAGCAGAAGTAAAGAACAAAGAAAGACTGGTAAGAGTTGATTTATCTGTAAAGTTTAATGTGTATTTAATTATTGATATTCAAGGGAGGTTGGGAGGTGCTTGGGAGGATTGTTGTCCTCAGAAGTTCAAGTGGGTGCTTGAACACAGGAAGTTGGAGCTTCCATCTGGTTGCAGCCAGAGAAACTAGGGTGGCAGGGT
>ML789993.1:86551-139491 GCA_009831015.1 Picea engelmannii | reverse complement strand
GAAAAGATTGCCTATCATTTCAAAGAAGAAGAGGTTTTCTCCCTTTATGGGTTTCCTCGTGAAAATCTGTCTCTGTGTGTATTTTATGTGTGTCTGATGATCTTTACTCTTACTGTCCATATGATGTATGTTGCTTGATGACATAAGAAGAATTCTTTATAATTATTTAAAAGGCATAAAATTGTTTAAGCTTATATACAACTGATTCACCCCCCCTCTCAGTTGTATTAGTATTTCCAACAAAAAGGTCCCTGCATTTTTCTTGAACAGTATGCATCTATTGGTTCCCATCCATAATATCATTTTTCATTCATTACAAAGCCTCCCATCTTCCCAATGACCCTATCATTCCCTGTTCAATTGTAATTGATTATTGAATTTGATATGTGGTGAGTTGTATCGATGGATGGATTGCATATGCTTATGTTATGAATGTTAGAGCCAACATTTTGATTTTATTTAGGTGGATTATTAGTGGATAGCAGAGGTGCAAACAGAGGTAGAGGAAATAATTGGCAAAGAGGCCATAGAAGCCCATGATTCTCAATACATTTTGATCTTGATCCACAACAACTAAATCAACTTTTTCAAGCTAGGTTTTTTAATCTAGTTGGCCAAGGAATTATGCAACCTATGCCTAAGAGGCCTCCTTTCCATCCACACCAAAATTTCTCTGGTATTTGTGTTCCCCCTTGCGCTTCTATGCAGCCAGAACCACATGTCAATGATGGCTAGCAAGATATCGTCCACCAACCTGTTGCACATCATAATGGGTGGCCTACAGTATCGTTTCCATTGCCTCCTCCTCCACTGCCATTTAATCCAAATGCACAAATTTATCACATTGTTTCACCAGCCTAGTCTTCACGTGCAAGCAAAAGGATTAAAACCATTATGCCTGAACCAGAGATTGGAAAAGGGAAAGAAGTGGCCAATTCCCCTAACTCTTTTGAAAATTCATCTGAATCAGTGTCCTCCCATCTCCACCTCAAGGATAATTTCTCCCACGTCATCAGTGAAATCCATCCTCAAGGTTCCAATCAGCCTAAAGCTTCTATAGAAGTAAAAACAATAGGAATATCAAAAGAGAGCAGTAGTAAAAAGAGGCAAACCACCTCTCATAGAAAATATGGGTTTTAATGTTGTTGATGTTATTTTCTTTTGAGGACAGTCTTTTTATTTGATATGACATAATTTTGGACAATAAATACATATTTAGACAAAATTTTGGATAGCATGGATATAATGTTATTTTTGGATATAGTCATGTTTTATTTTTTATATTAAAATGTTTGACTATTAATATGAGGATGGGAGTTATAAGGCAGATGTTTCAATCAAATCTTTGGGATATTATACTTCATGTTTTGACGATTATTAAAGAATTGAAAATGGGAGTGACAAGGGGTCCCACCTATTTAGTTATTATTTAAATAAACCCTTATCTATATATATTATTATTGATTTGTCTCAACTAATTAGTTAAGCTAATTAAGCTTAACAAAAGAAAGGTAGTTGAACTACCATAACTTATTGAGAAAAGAATAAAAGCTCAATCATTTGAAGAGACAAAGGGGAGGAGAATAGAAGGAGAAATTATGATATAAGGTATGCTCTATACTTGTGAGATGTTTTCTTTTTCTTCATTCATTTTGAGTTTACTAGAAATTTAAACCATCTTGATGACAACATGGTCTTATTGAAGGCAGCAAGATTCAAAACTTAATCATATCTTTCAGCAGCTTGTTTCTAAAGGTGTATAATTTATCTTTGGTAGTATGTGTGTTCTCGTTTCTTTATGGATTAGATTTCATGATTGATAAAGAATATTTTGCAGAGTCAAGTGACAACATTTTTATGGCAAGCTAATCCATATCTTTAGCTTCAGTTTTTTTTTTTTGTCAGAGACTTTTTGTATGGTTCCCATCAAAGATTTCTAAATTTGACTTTCATCCCACCCTTGTAGGGGTTTGTAAAGAGAGTTCAGCTTTGTATCTCATAATGAAGTTAATATAAAAAACAAATTTATGATTTCAGTCTCACATGTGTATCTTAATGATTGTTGGGTATGTGTTATATTCTTTGCATGAGTAGTAGTGTCTGAGTGTCTGCGTCGGGCACACAAGGGGGTTAGAGGGGGGGGCATTAGGCCCCCCCTTTGGGGTGTGTAGGGGGGCGAAGCCCCCCGTGTGGGGGCTCGGGGGCAGTGCCCCAAAAAAAAAACTGCCTCGAAAAACATGCCACCTACCTCGAGAAACGTGTCACGTATTTAGGTGGTTTTTTGGCACATGGTTTTTGTCGATGGTTTTCTATTTCTGGTTAAGGAATTAGGGTTTTGGACTAATCCAGGTCTTTGGGTTAGGGTTTTGGATGCCGCTGGCTCCTATATGTATATTTTATTGTAAACAATGTATCACACATGAATGAGTATAGAATATGCTGGTTTTCCCGATTTGGGTTTCCAGGGGAAAAAGCTCTATGTAATATTTGTATTTTCCATTGTATCTTTTATGTTCTTTTATTGAATATATGTTTTCAGTAGATATTGTACAAGGTTAGAATCTACATTTGGTATCAGAGCTTTATTGGCTTCAAGGGGATGCCTTTGTGGTAAAGAGTTTGGCTTGGGACTGTTATAAGCCTTGTTACAATGGGAGATATGTGGTATTGATTTTTCAGGTGAAAATAAATGGAAAGCAATTTGAAGCTGGAGATCGAGAAGTTTAATGGGCAAAGTTTTCAGTTGTGGAAGCTCAAGATGGAAGATCTATTGGTGGACAGAGATCAGTGGATCGCGGTAGATCCAGGTACTTCACCTACAGGAACTTCAGCAGATGACTGGAAAAAGTTGGATCGAAAGGCAAAGAGCACAATCCAACTGTGTCTCTCTGATTCAGTATTATTGAATATGTCATAGGAAGCTACAGCCAAGGATTTATGGGAAAAGTTGGGGAAGTTGTATCAGTCTAAGTCCCTGGTAAATAAACTATTCCTGAGAAAGAAGTTGTATAACCTGAGGATGAGAGATGGAGACTCAGTGGCAGATCATTTGAACGCCTTCAATACTGTGGTAAGTCAGTTAGTATCTGTTGAGATTAAAATTTCATATGAAGATAAATGTATCAATTTATTGTGTTCTTTACCAGACTCCTGGGATGGTCTGGTTGTGGCCATAGGTAGTAATACAACTGCCTTGAAGTTTGAAGAAGTGGTCTCATCATTGTTGCCGGAGGAGATGAGACGGAACAATATGGAAGGATAGAGCATAGATGAATTATTTGCAAGAGGACATTCCCAGGAAAGGAATAGATCTAATTTCTCAAGTGGGAGATCTAAGTCTAAGGGTAGATCTAAATCTCCCGGAAAATTTGTAAGGGTATGTTAGAAATGTGGAAAAGAAGGGCACTACAGGAAGCAGTGTAGATCTATAGTTGAGAAAAAGAAGGGATCTGAAGAGTCTCATTCTATAGAAGAAACGACCTCTAAGGAAGAAGGAGGGGATGTGTACTTGGCTTCTTCAAGAACACATGTAGATCATGATGCATGGTTGGTTGACTCTGGGGAATCCTTTCATATGAATCCCCACAGGGAGTGGTTCTACGAATATGAAAGGTATGATGGAGGTAATGTTTTCTTAGGTGATGATTCGACAACTAGAATCATAGGATGAGGAAGAGTCAAGATGAGGCTCATATATGGAAGGATTAGAACACTACCTGGTGTTCTGCACATCCCAGGTTTGGCCAAAATTTTGATTTTTGTAAGAAAAATGGACAATGTAGGGGTAAAAACAATATTTGAAAAGGAAACTTGCAGGATGGTTCGAGGAGCAATGGTGGTGTTGAAGGGAGTTCAGTTTGGAACTCTGAATAAACTGCAAGGAAGCACTATTAGTGATGGGTGTAATAGTTCCATTGTTCCTGATATTGGAGTTGAAGAAGAAAGAACTCCTACAGTCTCTGGAGAAAAGGTTATGCTGTGGCATCAAAGACGGGGGCATATCAGAGAGAAGGGTCTTCGACTACTACACAGTAAAGGTATGGTTAAAGCTATGTCTAACTTCTCTCTAGATTTTGATTTCTGTGAACATTGTCTATATGGGAAGGAGAATCGGGTAGGATTCCCCTCTAGTGTAACGAGGGCAGAAGGAATTTTACAGCTAGTTCACAGTGATGTTTTTGGACCTGTGTCGGTCCCATCATTGGGAAAATCTGTGTACTACGTCTCATTTATTGATGACTTCTCGAGGAATACTTGGATATATTTCCTTGGGAAGAAATCTGAAGTCTTTGACAAGTTTAAAGAGTTTAAGGCTCTTGTTGAGAATCAAACAGAGAAAAGAATTAAGGTGTTGAGGATAGATAATGGCGGAGAGCTTTGCAGGAATGAATTTGGAGAATTATGTAAGAAGTATGGTATAGCAAGGTAGAAGACTACTCCATATACACCTCAACAGAATGAAGTTGCAGAAAGGATGAACAGGACGTTGATGGAAAAATCAAGGTGCATGCTTAGTGGTGTCAGGTTAGGGCAAGAATTTTGGGCAGAGGCACTGGGTATTGCATGTTACCTGGTCAACAGATCACCCTCATCAGTGTTGGATGACAAGACTCCACAAGAGGTATGGACTGGTAAGGAACCTTCTCTCACACATCTCAAGGTATTTGATTGTGATGCATATGTTCATGTTCCAAAGGAAAATAGGAGTAAGATGGATAAAAAGGCTGAAAATTATATGTTTATTTGATATAAAGATGGTCTCAAAGGTTATAATCTTTGGAACCCAGAAACTAAGAAGGTAGTGTACAGCCAAGATGTGGTATTTAGAGAAATGAAGGATGTTTTTAAACAGGAAGTCCTACCAAGTAAGGAAGAACCAAAGAAAATAGAGTTTGATTTAAAGGATGATGAATCAGACTCTATAGAAGAACGGGAATCAGAAGAAGAAGAAGAAGAATGGGACAGCGCACTTGAAAAAAAAATCTGCCTCGAGAAACGTGTCACGTATTTAGGTGGTTTTTCGACACATGGTTTTGTCGATGGTTTTTTATTTTCGGTTAAGGAATTAGGGTTTTGGACTAATCCAGGTCATTAGGTTAGGGTTTTGGATGTCGCTGGATCCTATATGTATATTGTATTGTAAACAATGTATCACACATGAATGAATATAGAATATGTTGGTTTTCCCGGTTTGGGTTTCCAGGGGAAAAATCTCTATGTAATGTTTGTATTTTCCATTGTATCTTTTTTGTTCTTTTACTGAATATTTGTTTGCAGTAGATATTGCACAAGGTTAGAATCTACAATGATATTGTTTATATTTTACTTTTATTATTGTTTCTTATCCTTGTACACACTTATGTATGTCTCTACTTCTTTTTTTCACAATTACATATAACATATAAAAGCATCCTTAGTCTCTAGTACATATTACCTGTGGATTAAGATATTATTCTGAATTAAAGGCTATAAACTTCGAGTAAAAATCCCAAGTATCTTACCTTAGCCTAGCAAGATCTGAAAATGCTTGAGCAAGATTCTTTGTACCTTTTACTCAACATTTGTTTGGCGACCATACTAGGGAGATCTTTCATATCTCTCTAGTTGATTGCGTCATGATTATATTTCATTTTTCTATTTTGTATGATTACTCTTTGACTGATTTTTTCCATGACAGTACTTGTTACGAGACAACCCAATATTGGAAACGGACTTGATGACCAAACCAGCATTACATTGACTTTATTCAACACTATTTTAGAAACTGCTAGTACTCGTGCTAAACTTGAACGCTCTTGGGAAGTAATTGAAAGGGGCATAAATATTCATGAACATTGGGAATCCAGGAAAAGGCAGCTCAGAAGTCAACAATAACATTTCCTCTTACCTATTTCAATATTTTTTGTTTCATGTACTCTAATTCTCGTATTTGTCGAGGAAGAAGAGGATTGTCCCCTGAAGTTACTCCTATTTCTGAAATAGGGAGGAGAAAGTTTGTTTTAAAAACATAACAAAGTTCTCTTAGGCGAACCTTATCTGATTCTTCCAATTCATCTTCATATCCCATACTTATAAGCTTCAATACGACGTCTTCGGGTAGTGGTAGTGGCACTAGAGGTTCCTCCTCCTCGAAACCTTTCGCTTCATCTACGATTGCTAGTATTTGTAATCATCAAATCCCTATTCAATCTACTACCAATCCTGCCAAGGTCATCAAGAAATATGGGCTTTTCCAATTTGAGGAAGATGCTACAACCACCCCCTGGCATGTGTCTTCCCCCTTGAATCTAGAACCAGCCACCCAACCATTACCAAAATTCAAAGATCACTTACCTAAGTTCTTGCGAAATGGTATTGTTACCACAAATGAACACCCAGTAGCATTTTCTAATGTTTTTCATAACATAGGGGTTAGCGATAATGATACTTGCATGTGTTTATTTGTCAATTCTCTTGAAGGGAAAGTTGCAGCTGATTTTTTTTATCTCCCGCCTAAAATCCTTTCAAATTGGGAAGAATTGGTTTGTTGGTTTAAGTCCACTTATGGACAACCCAAGAGTTTGGATGATCAGTTAAGGGAGTATAACAATATTGCCTATAAATATGGTGAAACCATTAATTATTTTAACCTTCGCTTCAGCAAGCTATATAATCAAATTCTTGAACTAATCTGTCCTCAAAATCAAGTTGTGTTCATCCATTATTATAATGATTTACCTTCTCCTTATCGTCATAGACTTGAATAAAAGGATTGAAAATCTTGGTTCCTCCCTTCAAACTTCCTTAGAATACGAAGAGAAACTTGAAAGGATTGGTCTTCCTAATGGAGACTTGGTCAAGCAAACAGACATGTCTGTCATTCTACAGCTCATGCAAGATATGAATAATATGATGATAGCCTACGAACAAAAAGGAATTTCCTCTTCCTCTTCCCTCGGGGCTTCTTCTTCTTCCCTGGCACCATTTAGAAATACTAATGAGAACACTCTTCATCCAAATGCCATAATGACTCGAACTTGGTGTAAATTTTGTGAAGAAAATCATGATGAAAACACCTGTGAAGTTAAAATAAATGCTAGAGATAAGATATTTGGAAAAAGGGTCGATAACACGATCATTTTTTTAGATTCAATCGAAACAGTGAATGTTATGGTAGTCAATACCAAGAACAAATCTTACACTGCCAAGAGCTAATTCGATCTTCCCCGCACTCCTTCTGCCCCAAGCTCATCTTCTCCAAATGTTGATACGCAAACCGTTAGAACTTCAAGTGATCAAGGAGTATCTTCTCTTCTTCCCTCTTCTAAATACAATATCCTTAAACAATTGGCTAATATCAAAGTTGATGCTACCCTTTTAAACATGGTTTTCATCCCTGAACAATAGAAGCATCTTAAGAATTTTATGCAAGGTAAAGTTTCCACCATAGCCAATATATTTGAAGAGTCAAAAGAAGAGGATTCAACTATAAATAAAATAGGTGTAAATAACTTTAGGAACCCTATAAAAAAAAACCCTTTCTATATTTTAGTAAAAATCATGGATAAAATAGCTCATTGTTGGCTAATTGATGGTGGATATGGTCCAAGTGTGATGTCTAAAATTATCATGGAAGAGCTTGGCTTATCTTGTACCAACGAAAATTCTAGAAGCATGGTCTCTTATAATAATTTGCAACAATCAACTATGGCTGAAATCAAGGATGTAACCCTAGTTTTGTGTGCACATCCCGAGATAAGGACAACTCTCAATATCCAAGTAATTGACATGTCAGTGAGTAATTACTCAATTATTTTGGGAAGGGACTGGAAAGACTTAACTGGTGGATACCTTTCAATTGATGGCACACGTTTGTCTATTCCTCGAAACAAAAACAACATTATAGTTCTTAGGGAAGGAAGAATTTCACCTTATATAGACAGTGTCCCTCAACCCAATGTAAATTACCTCGAATAATATTTAGGGGTGCACTCTACATTTACCGATGTAGGTGATGTTATACTTGAACTAATTGATTTTGATGATGGCATGTGGCACATGAATTTCGATGGCTCGTGTTCTAATGAAGGGAATGGAGCTGGAATCATTCTATATTCCCCTATAGGGAAATTTCACAATTTCTCTTATAGGTTGGAATTTGCTTGTACAAATAATGTTGTTGAGTTTGAGGCCTTATTGTTGGGTATTGAAAATGTATATAACCTTGGTTGTGGCCACCATACAGTATTTGGTGATTCTGAACTTATTGTGAACCTTGTGCGGAAGATTTATGTACCAAACAATAAGTTACTTAAGCGTTATACACAAGTTGTTTGGATGTTGATTTCAAATCTGTTATCATTTAACATCACTCATGTTAAAAGGGAAATTAATTCAATGGATGATAGATTAGTTGTTTTTGCGGGTTCCCCTACTCGACAAATTTTACCTCAAAGACCTGATTGTACGTTCCAATCTCTATATCATCCTCACCTCCCTGACAACGTAGAATCATGGTAAGTTTTCCCTAGTGACGAAGGCATTTGCGCTTTTATACAAAATGAACATTTTAAGCCCAAGGAAATCATCTCTGTTGAAGATGACAAATTTTCTAAAGGCTTGACTCCTCTCAAAAGTTCATTTTCGTTGAGTGATGTAGGCAACAAAGAAACACATAAGGAAGAGGAGTCAAAAAGGAAATTTGGTGATACCATTTCCTTTAATATTGGGACATATGAATCTCCAAAGATCATTAAATTAGGTGCCCAATGTTCTGATGAAGAGAAAGAAAAATTCATGGCATTACTCCATCAATTTCAATATGTTTTTGCCTGGTCATACGAGGATCTTCATGGTTTTGATCCTGCTCTCATACAACATGCCATTCCTATCAAGGAAGGGACAAAACCAGTTAGGAAAAGGAAAAGACCTATTAATCATGCGCTTGAAGGCACTATTAGAAAAGAATTGGAAAAATTGTTGAAAACTAATATAATATTTCCAGTTAAGTATTCTGAATGGGTTTCAAATCTGGTCCATGTTCAGAAAACAATTGGTCAGATCAGATTATGCGTCAATTTCCATGTGTTAAATAGGGCAAGTGTCAAAGACCATTTTTTCGATTCCTAATATGGAAATTGATTTTTCAACAGGTTGCAGCATCTCAAATGATGTCCTTACTTTACAGTTTTTTCTGGATATAATCAAATCAAGGTAAACATGACCGATAGATATAAAACCACATTTACCACACGCTAGGGCAAATTTGCTTATGAAAGTATTCCATTTGGTTTATCTAATGCAGGTGCCACCTTTCAAAGAGCTATGCAGATAGATTTTGACGATCTAATAAGTAAGATTATCCAAGTGTATCTTGATTATTTGACTGTTTATTCTAAAAACCATTTCGATCATTTCGACCGTGTTAGAAAAGTTCTCATACACTGTAGAAAATTTGGCATTTCTTTAAATCCTTCCAAGTCTATTTTCGGTGTCACCAAGGGTAACCTTCTCGATCACATTGTTTCCAATCCAGGGATAAGTATAGATCCTGAGAGGATTACTTCCATTCTAAACCTCCCTACCCCCACCTCCAAGAAAGAAATTCAAGCTTTCATGGGCATTATTAATTTTGTTCCTAGATTTGTTCCTGATTTTGTTGTCATGGTTAAACCAATCCATAATATTTTGAAGCAAGAACGTTCTTTTTCTTGGACAGATGATGTCAAGAATGTTTTCCTTAGGATTAAGAAGGCGATCAGTTATGCGCCAGTTTTAGCGAGACCAAATTTTGAGAAAGATTTTGTAGTATATACCAATGCCACTGAGGAAACAATTTACGTTGTCCTCTTACAATGTGATGACCAAAACAATGAAAAATATATAGCTTACATGAGTCAAAGTATATCAAATGATGAGGTAAAATATTCTTATATTGAGAAACATGATTTCACTCTTGTCAAAGATATAGAGAAAATTTGCCATTTTATTTTGGGCAAACATACGCAAGTAAAAGTCCCTTTTCCTACTGTCAAGTTTCTAATTTCACAAACTTATCTTTCAGGAAAACTTACACATTGGCTTGCAAAAGTTCAAGAGTGTGATTTGGAAATCATGACTTCAAAGAAAATAAAGGGACGAGACTTATCCCTTCACTTAGCTCAGCATGTTGAGCCAAGTGAAGAACTTGATGATCAAGATAATCCTCTTTCAGCATTATTTTATATTGAAAATCAAAATCTCTCTATATCTAAGAATCCTTGGTATAAAAATTTGGTGCATTATTTGCAGTATCAAAGTTCCCAGATGAGTTAGATCCTCATCAAAGAAGGAGACTCTGCCTTGAAGCTTCCAAGTATATCATTTTAGGGGACTCCTTGCTTAGAAGATATGTTGATGGTTTTTTGCTACGATATGTAAATGATGAAGAAGCACATAAATTATTACACGAAGTACATGGATCATCAACATATGTCATCCATATTGGTGGCCAATTTTATGCTAAGGCTATTGTCTTTAAGATCAAAAGAAATGGTTATTAATGGCCTTTGATCTTTCACGATTCTTATAAATTTTCAAGGTCTTGTGATAAATGCAAAAAATTCACTCGTAAAAAATGTCTTTTTGCCATGCCTTTAAAGCTTGTCCTTCCAGATTTCCCTTTTTCTAAGTGGGGTTTAGACTTGATTGGTCCAATCAATCCTTCATCCTCTGCGGGACATATATTTATCTTTAGAGACACTTATTACTTTAATAAGTGGAATGATGTTGCCCCTCTTAGACATGCACAAGATGAGCAAGTAATATCTTTTATAGAATCTAATATCTTTTCCATATTTGGTCTTCCATTAAAAATCATTACAGACAATGGTCCAACCTTCATTTCAGTGAAACTGACTCAATTTCTGGGTAAACTAGGTGTCAAGAATTTCACTTCAAGTTCTTATTATCCTAAGGGAAACCGACAAGCAGAATCTACTAATAAAAACCTGGTCAGAATTATAAAGAGAATCATAGAAGACAAACCTCGCTAGTGGCACACACTTCTAACTTATGCTCTTTCGGCATACCATACAACCACCAAAGCAAGTATAGGCTTTACTCCCTTTCATCTTGTATACGGCCAAGAGGCTATTATGCCTATTGAACTAGAGCTTTCTTCCTTACGGTTTATGCTACAGACTGAAGAATTAAATTCCTCCGATGTTTCTCAAAGTATAAATACACTACTGGCCCTGGAAGAACAAAAAAAATTTGCCTTAGAAAATGTAAAAAGGACGCAGTAAACAGTAAAGAAGTATTTTAAGAAAAGAGAGAAGATTGTTGAATTTAAAATTGATGACAAGGTCTTATTGTGGGATTCAACCCATGCTGAGAGAGGGAGACATTCTAAATTCCAAAAGTTATGGCTAGGTCCTTTCAAAATCGCTTTTATCCTTGGCACAAATTCATATCTTCTTAAACACATGGATGAGCGATTATTTTCTTACAGTACCAATGGTTCCCACTTGAAGCATTATGTGGAACCATCTTGACCACTGGTTCTTTTTTTGTGTAAATGTGATCGTTGTATATATTATTGTCTTACGTTTTTTTTTTGTCACTTTGGTTTATCGAGTTTGATTTTCTGTTGTTTATTTTGCATAGTCATCAGAAATAAAGTTTGGAACAATTTTTCCATAATGATGTCACTCTATAAGTATTGTTGATCAATAAAAACAAGATAAACACAGTTGCTACGATATCTTCTTTTTTAGACATTGATGGAATAGCTTTTTGCTTTCAATATTGTTGTAGTATAGTTGTTTTTTTTTCTTCCCAGTTTCTGCTATCCCTTTTCTTCCCTCCATTCTGAGATCTAAGAGCATATCAGAAGCATTATCCTTGAAGTTTCAAGAAAAAATTGTCATTAGTTGTGAACCTTGTTGATTTGTATGCATACAAGACCACTTCCCCTCATACATCTCACTTTCCATAAGTTATTCCCCGAAATCCCATCTCATCATTTCCCTTAAACCATCATTCTCCCCATGTTGCATAACTATTTTCCAAACACTCTCAATCACCTACTTCTATTGGTTCGCGGAACCAAGCATTCTGAGTTCTAAATCTGTTGAAAATAGATTTCCCTGTGGAGTCGCCAGTTTGTTGACGCCCAAAAGCGCAACATAAAATTCATGCATGCAAATGAGTTGCAATGAATTATTAATTATATATATATATATTAATAATAATACTAGGTAGGTGGGACCCCTTAGAAAAATAATGAAGAAAACACTCATCTTATTGCGCTCGTGATTACCTTACGAGAAAAGATTCTACGGTTTGAGAATAAGGCGAGATCCTGACATGTTTCTATGTGCAACTAAGGGATGTTGGGTGTTTTAGCAATTTGATTTTAAAATGGAGAAAATGTTTATTTTATTAAACATATCAATTTACTCTTGCTAACCCTAGATTTTGATATATTTCTCTTTTTTATATGAAGTTTAAATTTTACCCTTTAAACCTGAAGCTTTGCTTTTTCCTAGTCATGGAGTCGCCCTTAGTCCTAAAACAGAGTCAAAAATATTTCGATTTTTCAGGTTTCGGGATTTGGCCTTTCATAAAGCATGATTTTGTAACTAACAACTCCAGAGTCTCGGTGCCGAAATCCCGAAAAGGATTTATATTAAAGTAATAAAAAAATAAATGGGTGTTATAAGTCCCGATGCGCGTTTCACAAAGTACCCTTTAGTCGTGATTTATTAAACCCTTAAACACAATCAACAATTCATTAATCTTTCGTGATTCGGGTTTCCTTGTATCAAAGTGTTTTCAAAGCGTCGGCCCTTGAACTCCTGATCCCCGATTTTCCGAAAAGAAGAAATTAATTACTAATATTGATTGATTAAATCATTAATAGAAGTAATTAGTGTCTAAACTAATCCCATCGCGATTTCGCGATTTGGGGTTTGCGTATGACATTTTTTTTTGGAGACTGGATCCCCGAAACTCCGAAATGTGAAATCACGATTCTTTAAACAAGTCTAAAACTAAATTAATTTAATTTAAAACAGGATTAATGATGACTAAACTACTTTTCGCATTTCACATTTCGGGATTTGTTGAAAGCAGTCCTTTCGAAACTCCAGTTTGAAATCGCCAATATACGGTAATATTTGTAACGGACGAATAGAGATATTTTAACTTAACTATGTATCTCTGGGCATATCTTCCTCATTAAAACATTAAAGTTTTACCGCCTGTCTCAGTATGTCCGTCATAAGAAGAGTTAAAGGTTAATAGAGGCTTGGTTTTTTCGAATTTCATTCTTATTATTTAGACTCAGAAGTGAATTTCATTCAGCAAACTTATGCATTTTTCTCTGCGACAGGAATTCATTCTAAACATGAACATTATGCCACCTAGAAAGGCACCTAAGAAAAGTGAAGAAGCAGTCGAAAGCTCAAGCCCAGAAGGAGATGTCCTGTTTGATACTACACCGCATGCCATTGATTCCATCAAATCATGGAGGCAAATTTTCGAAACCTTGGACTACGAAATCAAGAATTTTCCCAACGATTCTGAAAACAAACTCTGGGACATAGCAGAGTCCAAACTTCACAAAGTAGCCACGCGCCCACGACTCATGACATACAACAATATGATCAACTGGGCTTTATTGAGGACATATGTGCAGACGAGAAGCATTTCGGACAACCAAGGGGTCATCATCGGCTCTTTCAGACCAGAGCATATACAAGTAATGTACAAACTGTCTCCCAATTCTAAGTACATTTATAATAAAGAGTTTGTAAGCGAATTTCAAAGGAAGGAAGGCACAAAGGCAGAGCAAACATACCTTGGCATAATCAAACACTAGTGGAGACACCCAGCAAAGTTCAGGGCTGATACCCATAATGTTTATGCCACAGCCTCATTGAATGAGTACATGGTCTATGTGGCTATGATGTTATGTAGACTTTTCGGGAAGAAAAGTCCTACCCATTTCCCTGCAGAATGGGTGCCCCTTTTACATGAAGCAGTCGAAGGCTATAGCTTCAATTGGAACAAAATTCTATTAGATAACATAGCTAAGGAGGTTATGAAGTATCAAACTGTGAGATCCAATGGTCAACCAGTAGCCTTTTATATGTTGGCATATATCATGGACGCTATATGTTTCATGACTCCTTTTCCTTTGATGAGTTGGAGTTGGAACCCAACCTGCACTGAACCGATTCATGAATATCATTCTAAGTTGTGAGATGACAATGCTAAGGATTCTTTTTACGAAATTTGTCATTTCATGGTGATATCGGTGCATCAAATGTTGTATGGTTGTGCACCCCCCCGTATTTCAGAGTCGGTCATAGGAAAACTCAAGGCGGTTGTCGATTGGTTTATTGAGGAGAATTTCTCCTATATCAGGGTTTCGGATGTTCTATCCCTCCTCATGCACTTCCTAAATTCCTCCCTGACAGACTGGTGTGCAGGGAGGTATCTCATCAGATAATAACAGGCGGTATTGGGATAGAACTGAAGATAGCTCAAAAGAATTTTTGGCCAGTCTTTCTCGTACAGATTGGAAGGTTTTCACTACTCAACCTGGGTCATTCCAAAGTTGAATTTGCAGCTCTAGAGGAGGTCAAGTTGGTGAATCTCAAACATAGGAAACACGACCCTTATCAAACAGTGGGAAGCCACATGGCTCATTGTGGCCTGAAAGCATTTGAACATGAGGAATCCCCCCGTGATGACATTTTCAAAGGGGTCAAAACCTATGAGGAGGTGTTAGACAGGGTACATACATTATCATCTGACTTGCAAACTAGTCTCCTAACCTTCCAAAGACACAGACGAAGTGGTTTTCCCAAGGTATTGCAGAGTGAAGCAACAACATCTCCTTCATAACAAGAAAACATTCCCCTGGGCTTCAGACAAAAAGCCTAGGATAAAGCAGACACCGAGGAAAATCCACAGAGGGCAGAAGGATCTTCACAAAACAAAGAAGTCCCACAGACAGAGACTCCAGGAGCAGAAACAGAAAGAAGGTTTGGGACACCTCCCGAGTCTAGTCAATCTACCCCCCCTTCATCATCTGTTATTCATGTTGACACCCCCAAGACAGCAGGGAAATAAAGTCCACAGAGTTGGGTAATCCCATCACTTCCTTGACCCCTTTACAATCTACTTTTGGGTTCCCTCAGATAGGAGTCATATATGCTAGTGACCTCAACCCTATCTCCAAAGAAGAAATACCTCCCTCTGATTACTTCTTCAGTAAAAAGAGGAAGGTTGTATTAAAGCAGGAGATGTATATGAGAAAAGGTGGTATGGTAAAGAAACACATGGTGCTAGTGGATGGGAAAAACTTGGAAGAGGGAGATTTCGCTACAGAGGTGATGGGCTCCATGGGAGCCCTAGCAATGGCAAATCTATTCATCATTGACAATATGAGAACAAGGTTGAAACAGAGTAACCAGAGGATAGTCCAATTGCAAAACCAACTAAAAGATGAGAAAAATATCAAAGCATAAATAAATAAAGGTCTAGAGCATGCTAGAGATACTGACAAGAGAGAAATTCAATCACTTAAGTCAAGTCTAGACGAGATGAACGAGAAGATGTAGACTAGACAAATACAGGTTATTCGGCAAGAAGAATTGGTAAGACAACTACAAGCTAAATTGAATTCAATAAAAGGCCAGGTTATAGATTTGAAATTTTTTCAGGACCAATCACTGGAAATACATGCGAAGATAGAATCCAAGCAACAGAGAGTAATCTCCCAAGTAGAGATTATTCAGAATTATTTTCAAGAAGTAAGCAATGCTCTTGATAATATTATTTTTAAAGAAAAAGAAGATAAAGCAGCAAGGGCCACTTTTCAAAAGGCAGTTGTATGTTCAGAAAATGAAGAAGTATTGAAAATTCCAAAGCTTTCTGTCACAGAGCAGATCAGAGGCGATATCATGCTCAAGGTATGGGAAACCAACATAGCAGAAAATAAGAAAATAGCCAAAGAAATCAAAGACGATTGTGAAAGAATCTTTGATTTGTTGGACAAGTAATCATTAGGTATTGGAAGAGACAATTGCATTTGGAAATTAGGACAGATAAACATTGTAAGACACCAATTGAATTTCAAAGAGGGTTTGAACGAAATTCAGATGGAAATTTCACAATTAAAGGGAATGGATGTTACCCTAATAGACAGGTGGCTAGTGAAGCCCAACTTGAAATTTCAATCAATTAAGTTTGTTGGTAAGGGGATCAAAGACCGGCTTCCAAAAATTCAGAGAAAATTCTATCTATTCGAAGCAAAGGATTTTCCAGAGGCTCCCATAAATTTTGTACACTTTCTTGAAAAATGTATTGAATGTATTGGATTGAAAGAAGGAGATACTTCAATAAAACAATGAAGTATCATTTTGAAAACTTATATTATCGAGATGATAGGAAAATAAAAGATAGTCATGCAAACGGTTGAGGTTTTCATTTTTGTCACTGTTTTCCCCTAGGAATTAGGAAATCACCAACCATCAATGTATGGGTGATCTAGTATAAGTATAATTTCAGGAGACTGAAAAGGGGGGGATTTTTTTTCTGGGCGCATTGTAAAGAAGAATTTGAAGATAATTTTTTGAATTAATACAAATACAAATTGAAGATTCCCGATCTGGTCAAGTTTGAGTTATGTGTTTCTTTGTTGTTTTATATTTTTCATATATCTCTTTGATGAAGGATTAACTACAATTTAGTACAACCTCTACTGTGGTAATTAATTATTCTTGCAACGTAATCGTTTACATCCTTTCATCTGTATCGGCTATCAGCAGATACAAAACCTGTAAATGTTTTAGATTTCAATATCATATGCTTCATTACGAGTTTTTCTTAACTATTTTATTCTTCTGTCACAAAGTGAGATTCCTCTTTAATTGATGCCTCACCCTGTTCGGCAGCATTATGTTTTCTTTTCATTTCATGCATATTCCCTTTTCAAAATTTAACTCAGATACCAGAAATGGCCTTTAGTCTCGTCATACCATTAGTTTAAAGTTTTGGAGTTCTTCTTATATGTTTTGAAACAGAAATAGCGAACCCTTAAAAGAAAACACAAGATTTTATCCTTTCAGTCTTTATCCCTCATGATTGTCCCAGTTACAAGATAGCCTAATATCGAACCTGGATTATTGGATCAAACGAGCATTGCCTTAAATTTATTTAACACCATCTTACAGACAACAAATAACCGGGTTGAATTAGAATGTTCATGGGCAGTAATTGAAAGAGACATTAGTATCCAAGAAAACTGGGAAGCTAGATAGAGACAGTTAAGGAACCAGCAATAGCCCTTTTCAATATAACTGACCTTTTTTTTTTTATCCTTAGCTTTTTCTATCTTTTCGGATGCCTTGACGGTGTACTTTAGAGCCTTAAAGTACAAACTCGGGAACAACAACTCCAACTATAAGCCACATGTAACTTATGGTATATTTATATATATGGGGAAAATGATTATTATGTTGGTTGTAATACTCCACTAGCAAGGAATGTGGGACATGTTATTTCGGTGTCAAGTGTTAAATGGGCATATTATTGCTATTAAATTCATGAGGGAGGCCCGATTCGATTTTGAATATGGGAATGATATGTTTTGTTGGTTGATATCATATGTTTGAAATAAGGTATTGGAGGCTAAGTGCACTCCATAGTTGGATGTGGTTGATGGAATTTAATGTAGAAAGATGTTACACATTATTTTCGTCACCCCTATGACTGTGAATGATGTACACCTATCCTTTGTTTTTAGAAGGATTAATTTCCTTAATCCCTGAAGAAGAATGAAGATGAACTTTCCCAGAGAAATGAAATTATATTTTCCTTTTAAAAATCCTTGTAAAGAAGGATTGTCACACCTTGCTCAGTGTTAAGGGTGCAACAATGTAGGATCAACGCAGGTTGCACCACAGTGGCCTGCGACATCATCGTAGTTTTCTTAGTGTTAAGGGTGCGACGATTTCCCGTATGAAGAAAAGAGAATCTTCTCGATGCTTCTAGAAAAGAAGTTTCAAGGGTGAGGTGGCCTTCGATCAGTTTGGATCTGAGTCACATCCATGTTCTAGTGGGATCATCCTAACCTCCTCACCCTATTCTTTTCATCTTATAAAAGGAGAGGAGTTCTCATGGGGAAAGTTAGTTGTTTTGAAGCTTGGTGAGCTTTGTGAAGAACTTTTGAGAACAGTTAATGAGATATTAGTCTAGCCAAGAGTTTGGAGTATTTGGGCCTATGTTGGCTATGAGATTTGCTTTATTAAGATAGATTGTGAGTGACTTTCAAATCTACATTCTTAGAATCCATGGAGCAGAAGTGTGTGGGAAGCAAGGAACTGTTGGAAGGAACCTAACAACATCAAGGCATTTGGTTGTATCTTTCTTCCACATTCTTTAATACCGATATACTTTTTCTTTCCTATATAAACGATATTTGTCCATATTGTAAGATTCCTTCATCATGTACATAGTTTCAGATCGAATAGACTATGTTATTCTTGTCTTCGTTGGCTTGTGTTTCTTTGCAGATATTTCTCCAGAAGCCCTACAACAGAGCTGGGATCACATTGGTAAGGTCAGGTACAACATTTAAAAGGTATGTTTTGGATCCTCTTCATATTTGGCAACTGAAATATAAGGAAAGTTTAGTATATTGTCTTGTTTTGTTCTAGTTTTTGGGTGAAACTAGGGAGATCGGTTTGTGTCTGCACTTACCGATTTGTTCGATAACAAAATTGGCGACCATACTGGGGAACGAATTGTTTTCCTAGTAGTCTTTTTCCTTGCTTGTTTGCTTGAGTTTCTGATTTTCTGAGTCACTGGAAGATCCAGTATGACTCTCTGACTCTTTAATTTCATATAAAAAACTTTATCATTTTTTAATTTTTCCATTTCTTAACTGTTCGACGCACCCTTCTTTGAGACACAATGCGACATCATCGCACTGTAACGTTCTCTATCCTATGTCAATCCAGGAATGTCACACTATGTTGGATTGTAGCCTGCAGCGAACTCTTGGAAAATTGACTTTTGATGGTTTTTCCTTGCCTAGATCTTAGATAAGTGTTTGGGGTGATTTGTTGGATCTGATTACAGTTTGCTTTACAGCTTTGAATCTGCTTTTAGCCATATTTTTCTTTGTTTTAGTGTGTTTGCTTCTGAAAGATTTGAGATCTCTTGCTTTGAGTTTCTTTCAATTTCAAAGCATTGTTTTTCTTTAGAATTGTTTAGTGAAAGAACACTTCTTTTTCTGAATAGTTTGTTTTAAAAGAAAAAAATTAGTTTGGGTTGCTTTTGTTTTGAAGAAGCTCGTTATTTCTTTTAATGTATCTTTGAAAACAAAAAAAATTGATTTCTTTATTTGCATTAGATTGGGGGAATATTTGCATTTGAAGTAGCGAAATTTCATGGCTTTTTGGCATTAGATTGGAGGGCAATAATCGTGTATTGGTGTACAGTCTCTTTGGACTATTTCTTGAAGATCTTGATATCGATGAGTTTAAATAAAATTTTGGGACATTGTGCATCTAAGAATGATAACCATTTTCTCCTTCTCGTAATATAGCTTTCATCGAAGTGAAATATTTGCATATTCATTCCTTTGCATAAGTTCAGAGTCGGTCAAAACATCATTTAGTCCACGCGATTTTCCTCTTGAGTAACAACAAATTAATAAAAATTACGTGTTAATTAAAATCTACCTAGAAAATTTCATTTCTAGGGCTCTTTGCAACCTACATTAGATTAGTTGTAGGGATTTGGAATAGGTGTGAAAGATAAATTTCCAAAGTTGTAAACAAGCACAGAATCTTGAGTTAGGGAGCGGTGAAATCCATTTTCTACATTTTGTCCTGGGAATCCCTTCTCACACAAGTGTCAATCACGAGGTCGCATTAAGGCCAACAGAGTTACTAACCCTGCTTTGTTGGTCTTGGTGTAGCGGTTGCGCATATTACTAAGGGTCACTTGAGAAAACAACCCTGTGTGAGCCTTCTCAAGTCGAGTTCGGGATCTCTTACCCTGCCCTTGCGCGTATATAAAATTGTCGACTGTTTCCCCAGACATCATTGTTGTATTTGGTAACCTTAGTGGCCTTTCTTTAGGGTTAATACACGAGGTGACTGTGAAGGGGAAAGTCTTCGATGTACCTGAAATCAATGTTGGCCAAATTCACTTGAGCTCCTTGGAGGGTAAATCCATGTTTATTGTGTGGAAGCTTGCACCAAGGCGTAAGTCCATTAAGAAGGTCGTCAACTTAACTTTTCCACCCACTCTATCTCATCCCCTTCTTAAATTGTTCCCGCGACGTTGGATTTCATCACCAACTAGTACATTCATTGTGAGAAGGTTTTGTTTGTTTGCTTGCCTCCTATATTTTTAGCGTGTGTAGTTTGTTTTCCCTAGAAGCCTCTAGGTTGGATCTATGTTTAATGGCATCAGTTCTTGGAACGACCAATGAAGCAACCCTTGCTCCAGGGGAACCTTTTGTTTTTCCTTCTTACGGAAATGTCTGTCCTCCTTACATCGCTACTTGGAGCCTCCTAGGTCTCACAATTGGGTTATCAGTATGGTTGTTTTCCACTCCGGTAATCCCGAATGTAGCAAGTGCTTCGGTTGTAAGAACTTCCCCCCAAGAACATAAACCTCATGTTTATCCTTAACCTTCTTCACCAGTAAGATCTTCTTCACCTTCTTCACTTGCAAGGTCTTCTTCTGTTTCATCTTCTTCACCGAGCGAAAGCTCTAAAGCTAGTAACCTGGTGGATAAGAAGAAGAAGAAAAGGAAGATTAAGAAGAAGAAAAATAATCAAGGGTCAAAACTTCCAACCACTACCTTGTTGGTTGTGGAGCCTGATTATCTTCCTGATTCAGAGGTCCTTGTTTTCATCCATGTTTATACCCCATGAAGACTTTACACCCCAGAAGTATGTATACTCTTCCACGCGGGGGAGTGCAGAGGGGGGTTTCATTGTAAATCTGAACCATTCATTATAAGGTCGCAGATCTAACGGTAGAAATTATGTTAGGGTTTTTTTCCCTAGAAGGAAACCCTCTATTATGAGGGAAATGTATTATGGCTATGTACGAGAGCGAATATTTCATTCTGAGATTAGAGACTGTGAGAGAAAGAAGAGGAAGTTACAACGGGTTTGTTGTAGGTTGTATCCTTTCATATGCTGGAAAATAATAAAGCAAGGACCTGGCAATTTCTCTGGTGGACGTAGCCCACACTGGGTGAACCACGTAAATCTATGTCTCTATTGTATTGTGTATCTTCTATGTTTTGTTTCCACATTTGTTTTATTTTATTGCTCCACGGTCATGTTTTTCTAACATACCTGACATGTTGGAAAACAACCAGTTACTAATAATCGTGTTGGGACTGTTGATGATGCCAAGATCACTCAAACAACTTGTAAGCCCAAGTACCCTTACAGACTTTTAAGGGTAGCCATCTTCTTAAGGATTACCCTGGTCTATACAAGGTTATAGAAGCATGGTCTACACACCCTCGCCAGCCCATGTCGACAGCCTCTGAATAACATGTTGATGACCTTCTGTCAACTAGTCAGGATATTGTTGGGAAGAAGAAAAGTAGAGTTAAGTTCTCGTGTAAGTTTATGTGTAGGTTATGGTTATACAAGTTTGG
This sequence comes from Picea engelmannii, assembly GCA_009831015.1. Lineage (NCBI taxonomy): Eukaryota > Viridiplantae > Streptophyta > Pinopsida > Pinales > Pinaceae > Picea > Picea engelmannii. Next base: position 117,821 of record ML789993.1, on the reverse strand, counting down.
TTGTGCCCCAATATCTCAAACCACATGCCCTCTCACAATTTACCTTCAAAGATTCCTTGCCATGCTAACCAATCCCCTACACAAGTGAGCATTTTGTTGCACCATGTTAGCAACATGATGGTACCTAAAGTAATTGAAAGTTTATATTGATGCTTGCAGTTGTTATGGGACAGGTTCTTGAATTCTTCAACTCGATGCCCTTATTGGATAAATGAATGCATACTTGTAAATTCCCACAAGACAACCAAAGGAAGCATTCATTGGCGAATGGTTCAACTTCAAGTTTCGATAAACCTATCAATCAATAGAATGCTTCTGGAGCCAATGCCAAAGACCTGAAAAAATTGAAAAGCAGAGCACGACTGCAAATGCAGTGGCTAATGATAATAAGGGTTCTCCATTTATGAATGCAGTAGTCCAAGTTTTGGTGTGTATACAAAGCGAGATTTTTCACTTCCATGGCAACGAAAGCGTCAATTTAGCTCGAATAACAGTGGGGTTATTATTGATAGACGTGGAGTGTTGACCAATGCCCATTTTGTAAAGCATTATACGCAAGTGAAGCTCAAAGAAACGAGGATCAAATACAAGTATTTGGCTATTGTGCTTGTGATTGGTATTGAATGTGATATTGTGATGTTAATTGTAATGACAATGATTTTTGAGAAGGAGTATCTTCAGTGCGATTTGGAAGCCTTCCCACTTTGCAGGATGTTGTCACTATTGTGGGTTATCCAATCGGTGCAGACACAATCTTCGTGACTAGTGGATTTGCATCACGCACTTAGGTTATTTCATACGTGCATGGAGCCACAGAGCTGCCAGGAGTGCGGATTGATGTTGTTATAAATGTTGGATATTCTGGGGGTTATGCTTTTTAATGATAAGGGCCACTGTGTGGAAATTGCATGTCAATCATTTAAACATGAAGATGCAGAAAATATTGGATACCGACTCCTATTATTACACATTTTATCACGGATTATGAGTGCTCAGGAGACTACACGGGATTTCCCATACTTGGAAAAAAATGGCAGGAGATAGAGTATCATGATTTGCATATTGTGATGGGACTGAAGTCTAACTAGAAAGGAGTGGTGAGAGTATAGGTTTTAGCTATCTTGTTGCACAGAAGTACACAAAAGAACACACCAGAGTCAAAACTCTACATGATTCTGAGTGTCATGAATTTAATATCGATCTTTCTATTCACAAACGCTTGGTCCCTGCACATATAAAGAGGAAGCCTCCATCTTATTATATCACAATGGACTTTTATTTTCAGCTATCTTTGTGTCATACCTTCATTCTGAATGCAGTATGGAAAGGATTATGACTACGATGCTCCAGTCAAACTATTGGACAAGCTATTGCATTCTATGGCAAGAATGGAAGACGAACAATTGGCAGCAATTTCTCATACATTGGGGAAATCAATTGAGTTATTTGTGACAAGATACATACAAAATCGAATGGAAAATAATTTTAATACATGAAGAAAACACAAACAAATGCCACGGGACTAATAAAACAAATTAGTTTTGTTAAGTAAAGTGTTATGGAAAGTTTAAAGTTTGGTTAAAAAACTACTTAAATGAAGGAAACATTTGGCAAAGGAGATAAAAGAAAGCAGTGCACAGCCAATTGAAGAGGGAAAATTCGGAGGAAGAGATAAATTTTCTAAAGGAGATATTATCTCAGAAATAAAATTTAGAGAGAGAACTTAGGAAGAATTTTAAGAGGATAGTATGATGTGAGTGTTGGGAGGACTTTTTCATTTCATTTGTTTCTTACATCTTCAACAGAGACTGACGGAATCGTCGACATTAGGGGGTTTTTCATAGCAGTGAAAGGGATAAGTGAGGATGAGCTTGTTGGCCTTCATAAGGTAAAGGTTTACTTGTTAGTTGTTGTATTAAGGCTTGATTATATTCGGCACTAATCGGTTACTGTATGCAGGTTTCCTCTTTGGGATTCGCCACCATTGCTTTATTCCACTTATGGCTCAGCTTTCTTTTTCCTTTTCATGCTTGGTCTTTCTATTGTGCGTTGCGTCTAGAAGGGCTAAAGACCATATACCTGGCCCTAGTCTACGCAGAGACTTGCATATTTTGACGATTTATGATTTTGTATGGGAAGCTTTTAAATGAAAATGAGTTATTTTCGCTCTGGAATCTCTTTGATTTTTTTTTAAAGTCCTTAGTTTTCCTCATCTTTATTTATTTAACACTTTGATTCTGAATTTAAAAAATAAAAAATAAATAAAGCATTTTATTTATAAAGTTTTATTCACTAGTGATTAGTGTGCATAAGCTTTTGTTTATTTTATTATTTTAATTTTATTGTTATTTAATTACATCCTAACTTAAAAATAAAACATAAAAATATTATATCATAAAAAAATGTAATTGCAACTAATGTTAGGTAATAAACTTTTCATGTAATTAAAATACTTTAAACTAATATAGTTTCTTAACTTACGCTAGCTTTTAGTTTGTTTGTTTGTTTTGTTAAAATTAAACAAAAGCATGGCTTTTCCATTTTTTTGATTTATTTGCATTTCTTTTATTAGTTTTATTTGCATTTCTTTTATTAGTTTTAACTTTGATTACTTCAAATGTATAAAGTATTAAATTGTAATAGCATAAAGGTCATAAATTGAATAAAAATTAAATATTGTTAAAAAGTTAAATTACAAGGCAAATGAATTCATGCTTGGACTATGGGTTAAGGAAAAATTAGTCTAGAGTTTAATGTGCTTTCTTGAGTGAGGCTTAAATTCTAGGGTAACATTCTCGTCTCTTCTCGCCTAGCCCCGCGAGAGGTTGAAAATGTTGATGTTAAAGATTCTCTAGTCTCTTGACGTCAACATATTTTTGGCGAACGTACTGGGGAGAACCGTTCAATGGTTCGTTCCTAGTTTTTGTTTTAATTCTTTCAATTTTACTTTTCCTAGACCTCAATGTCTCCACCGATTGGAAGCTTGTTCGGTGGTTGTAACCATGTGGTTTCTACTACTAACCCTAGGAAAGTCGTTCGCAAGTATGGATTGTTTGTGTTTGAAGAATACCTAAACAATTCTCCTTGGTTTGTGCCCACTCCCTTGAAGTTCGCTCACCCGGTGAACCCTTTACCTCACAAATTCAAGAACCATTTGCCTCTCTTTCATGGCAATGGAACTGTTACGGTGATTGAACATCTTCATGCGTTTTTGAATGCTTGCACCGTTCTCGGAGTAAATAATAATGATAGCTGCATGCATTTGTTCATGAATTCACTTCAAGGCAAAGTCACCTCCTTATTTTCCAGCCTTCATGATGGATGCATCTCTACTTGGTTTGAATTGTCTTACTGGTTTAATTCTACCTTTGGGCATTTGGATAATCCTTACGAACATCTTAAGAGGTTTAATCAATTACGCATGAGGGATAATGAGAGCATTCTTACTTTTAATCTTCATTTCATTAAGTTATACAATCTAATTCCTACTCCCATTCACCCTACCAACTTGGTTGCTTTGTTGCACTACTACGAACTTTTGCCCCCTCTTTACCAATGGAAGTTGGAAGAAAAGAATGTTCAAAACCTAGAGCTAGCCCTATTTACTTGCCTCGACTTCGAAGAGAAAATTCGTAGAACAGGTCACTCCTTTGGCATTTATGATTCACACAAGGAGTTGTCTTCTTTAATCCCTATCATTAAGATCTTACAAGATCGCATGTTCTTTCTCGAGTCTCGATCTTCAAATCATGTTGGGAGTATATCTCGGGAACCCTCTCTCTTAAGGACTAATCATAATGAATCAAATACTTATGGTCGAGAGTGTGAATGTGAAGAGGACCATGATTATATCATGATGCTTAATTACCAATCCACCTCTCACACCCTTCTTAAATAAACTCAACCCCAAAATCATCTTTCAGCTTCTTATCCGCACGCACACAATGGAAATTTTGATTATGCGAATGAAGAAATCAATTCTAACTATGTCAAACCAAATTATGATACATTTGTATTTGATGATGATGCTAATGAATGGTCAAATGGTGTAGACCAGCATGACTTTAATTATGTGGTTGAGGAGTCCTCTTTTGAAGATATCTATGAATTCAATCAAGATTTTAATTTGTATAAAACTTTCTCTAATCCTTTGTTTCAATCAAAAAAGGTTAAGGAACTTGACACCATCGAGCATGTCCCTCCTAGGTGAAATTTTTATTTTAATGATAATGATTATTCTAGGGACATTCATATGTTTTTTAATCCATGTTATGAATCTTCCTTACATCATGACAACCTTGTTCCTAATATAAAGATCCATAAAAATGATACTAATTTGTTTGTTGAATTTATGGATCATTCCTTTGATGTACAAACCCTAAATCTTAAATCTAATTCAGTCAATACCTTCATCATTATTGGCAAAGCATCTGTTGGTTGGCATATTGGTTGTTCCTCCACGTATAAATTTATCAAACCCATCAAATATGCATGCAAAGCAGGTGATGCATTCCTTTATGCTAAATTTCATCCGACATAAGTCCAAGCTAGTGGTTTCTTTCCTCTGTAAATAAATAAACAAAAAAATGTATATATATATATGATAAAAAATAAATAAAAATCTCGACTTATTTTCTCGCTTTTATTTATTTTGCTTCCTTTTTTGTTTTTCCCTTTCTTACGTTAAGAAGTGATGGAGTAATGATTGGTGATATTAAAAAGTAGGTTATCTGTATATTTTTAATTGATTGACCAAATGTGTTTTGGTGGACAGCAAACTTGCAGGTGAACTAAGTTGCCTTCCTTTGTCATAATTCCTTGCTTGTCTACCATTCGCTCGTTACACGGGACATCCTCATTCGTTAGTCTTATCCCCATCTTCCTTATTTCCCTTTCTTCGTCCCCTTCATTTTGAGATGTCTTCAGCATACACGTTGTGGATGCTCGGTGTTAAAATTGGGTCTTCCCCTCAACGCACATCCACGAAATTTTTCTAGCAATGTAATCATTTTGTCAAGATCTAAAGAGTCGTCTCTTCAAGTTATACAACAAGACCAAACCCCCTCATACTTACCACTTTCCATCATTTATTCCACGAAGTCCCGATCCATGAATCCCTTGACCTCCATCATGTCTCCCCTTGTTGTATAACCTGGTTCACCTAACCCTATCAACCTCTTCTTGTTCCACATCGAGTCACCCTCAATCATGCCATTACCCTTCCATTCCCCTTTCCTGCAGAGAGTCAAGGATCGTATGTTATTGTTTAAATCTTGCAAGCCACTAAAAGCAACGTGCATCTGTTGCTTGGAAATTGTTGACGATGATTTTTGTCAACAAGACTTAGCCGGCAAATCGTTTCCAGGCTCCCTCTCCAGTCACACTACTTGCGCAAAGTTTCACTTTTTCTCGTTAAATATTGGCGAATTGTTCGTAAGTGAATTTATTGTGACGCTTGATTTACTACTAAGCAGAGCATGTTACTCACGCATCGCATTATTCACATCGTCTTATTCTACCAATGACACACATGTGTAAAGACTCGTATATCACCATTGTTGATCTATGCACCCACCTTATTCGCAGTTGCTTGCGCAAAGTCTCACATGCTCCCACTGAGTTGTTTCTACACATTCAAGGAAGTTGTCTTTGGGATATCTTATCATTCAGGAATATTTTATGATTATGGAAAAGTATTGTCGATGATTGTTGGTCGATATATAGGTTATAGTTCACTTGGATGAAGGTTGGTTTTCATGATGCTTGAACAAGAATGGTGTGGTTCCCGATCTATGATTCGAAAGGCTTGTTATCCCGTTTTTTTTCACATTCTTAGCCTTGTCATGATCACCTCATAAACTTCAAGCCCTTTCTCATGTCTATGTTTTCCTAGGTATGATTTAATTACCATGCCTTTTGGGTATTGACTTTGGCATTTGTTTTCCTACTACAAACTATACCATATTACCTTATTCCATAACAATTTTATTATCTAAAATATATAAAAACAGATCCTTACTTATTTTTTTGGAGGTGGATTAAAATATGAAGCTCTATGGGCTAAATACATACATAGCCTTTGTCTTTTTTCTACATAGAGAAATAATGTTACCCTTGAAAGTTTTTGGCTTAAGTCATTTTAAGTATTATGGAGATAATTTATGCCAAAATCATAAGGCGCAAGGGATTGGTAATACAATACTTATGGTTATATAAGTTCGGTTGTGCCCCAAGAGCCCAAACCCACGTGCCCTCTCACAATCCACCTTCAAATATTCCTTGTCATGCTAACCAAGCCCCTACACAAGTGAGCATTTTGCTACACCACGTCAGCAACATGATGGTACCCAAATTAATCAAAAGTTTATATTGATGCTTGCAATTGTTACGGGACATGTTCTTGAATTCTTCAATTCAATGCCCTTATTGGGTCAATGAACGCATACTTGTAAATTCCTACAAGACAAACAAAGGAAGCATCCATTGGAGAATGGTCCAGCTTCAAGTTTCAATAAACCTATCGATCAAGAGAATGCTTCTGGAGCCAATGCCAAAGACTTGAAAAAAAATGAAAAGCAGAGAGCGACTGCAGATGTAGTGGTTGATGATAATAAGGGTTCTCCATTTATGAATGCAGTAGTCCAAGTTTTGGTGCGTATACAGAGCAAGATTTTTCACTTCCATGGCAACGAAAGCGTCCATTTAGCTCGAATAGCAATGGGGTTATTATTGATAGATGCAGAGTGTTGACCAATGTCCATTCTGTAAAGCATCATACGCAAGTGAAGCTCAAAGAAACGAGGATCAGATACAAGTATTTGGCTATTGTGCTTACGATTGCTATTGAATGTGATATTGCTATGTTAACTATAATGACAATGAGTTATGGGAAGGAGTATCTTCAGTGCGATTTGGAACCCTTCCCACTTTGCAGGATGTTGTCATTATTGTGGGTTATCCAATCGGTGGTGACACAATCTCCGTGACTAGTGGAGTTGCATCACACATTCAGGTTCTTTCATACGTGCATGGAGCCACAGAGCTTCTAGGAGTGCGAATTGATGTTGTTATAAATGTTGGAGATTTTGGGGGTCCTGTTTTTTAATGACAAGGGCGAGTGTGTGGAAATTGCATGTCAATAATTTCAACATGAAGATGCAGAAAATATCAAATACCAACTCCTATTATTACACACTTTATCACGGATTATGAGCACTCAGGAGACTACACAGGATTTCCCATACTTGGAATAGAATGGCAGGAGATAGAGAATCTTGATTTGTGTATTTCCATGGGAATGAAGTTTAATGAGAAAGGTGTGGTGAGTGTGTCGGTTTTAGCTATCTTGTTGCAGAGAAGTACACAGAAGAGCACACCATAGTCAAAACTCTAAGTGATTATGAGTGTCGTGAATTTAATATTGAGCTTTCTATTCACAAACACATGGTCCCTGCACGTACAAAGAGGAAGCCTCCATCTTATTATATCACATTTGGCTTGTATTTTCAGTTATCTCTATGCCATACCTTCATTCTGAATGTAGTATGGAAAGGATTATGAATACGATGCTCTAGTAAAACTGTTGGACAAGCTATTGCATTCTATGGCAAGAATGGAAGACGAACAGTTGGCAGCTATTTCTCATACATGGGGGATATCAATTAAGTTATCTGTGACAAGATACATACAAAATTGAATGGAAAATAATTATAAAAATACATGAAGAAAACACAAACAAATGCCACGGGACATATAAAACAAATTAGTTTTGTTAAGTAATGTGTTATGGAAAGTTTAAAGTTTGGTTAAAAAACTGCTAAACTAAAGGAACCGTTTGCCAAAGGAGATAAAAGAAAGCAACGCACAGCCAGTTGAAGAGGAAAAATTCGGAGGAAGACATAAATTTTCTAAAGGATATATTATATCAGAAATAAAATTCAGAGAGAGAACTTAGGAAAAATTCTCAGAGAATAGTATGTTGTGAGTCTTGGGAGGACTTTTTCATTTCATTCTTTTCTTGCATCTTCAATGGAGATTGACGGAATCGTCGGCAACAGGGGGTTTTGCAAAGCAGCGAGAGGGATAAGAAAGGATGAGCTTGTTGGTCGTCACAAGGTAAAGGTTTACTTGTTAGTTGTTGTATTAAGGCTCAATTGTATACGACGCTAATCAGTTTCTGTATGTAGGTTTCCTCTTTGTGATTCGCCACCATTTCTCTATTCCACTTTTGGCTCAGCTTTCTTTTTATTTTTCATGCTTGGTCTTTCTATTGTGTGTTGCATCTAGTAGGGATAAAGACCATATACCTGGCCCTAGTCTACGCAAATACTTGCAAATTTTGAAGATTTATGATTTTGTATGGGAAGCTTTTTTAATGAAAATCAGTTATTTTCGCTCTGGAATATCTCTTTGATTTTTATTTAAAGTCCTTAGATTTCCTCATCTTTATTTATTTAACACTTTGATTCAGAATTTAAAAAATTAAAAATAAACAAAACATTTTGTTTATAAAGTTTTATTCACTAGTTGATTAGTGTGCATAAGCTTTTGTTTATTATGTTATTTTAATTTTATTGTTATTTAATTACATCCTAAATTAAAAATAAAACATAAAAATGTTATATCATAAAAAATGTTATTGCAACTAATGTTAGGTAATAAACTTTTCATGTAATTAAATTACTTTAAAACTAATACAGTTTCTTAACTTGCGCTAGCTTTTAGTTATTTTGTTTTTGTTAAAATTAAACAAAGGGATGGCTTTTCCATTTTTTGATTTATTTGCATTTATTTTATTAGTTTTAACTTTGAATACTTCAAATGTATAAAGTATTAAATTGTAAATAGCATCAAGATCATAAATTGAATAAAAATTAAATATTGTTAAAAAGTTAAATTATAAGGCAAATGAATTCATGCTTGGACTATGGGTTAAGGAAGTATTGGCCTAGAGTTCAATGTGCTTTCTTGTCTGGGGCTTAAAGTCTAGGGTAACATTCTCGTCTCTTCTCACATAGCCTCGCGATAGGTTGAAAATGTTGATGTTAAAGATTCTCTAGTCTCTTAACGTCAACGTATTTTTGGCGACCGTACTAGGGAGAACCGTTCAATGGTTCATTCCTAGTTTTTGTTTTAATTCTTTCAATTTTACTTTTACTAGACCTCAATGTCTCAACAGATTGGAAGCTTGTTCGGCGGTTGTAATCCTGAGGTTTCAGCTACTAACCCTGGGAAAGTCATTCGCAAGTATGGACTGTTTGAGTTTGAAGAAGACCTAAACAATTCTCCTTGGTTTGTGCCCACTCCCTTGAAGTTCGCTCACCTGGTGAACTCTTTACCTCACAAATTCAAGAACCATTTGCCTCTCTTTCATGGCGATGGAACTGTTACAGCAATTGAAAATCTTAGTGCATTTTCGAATACTTGCACCATTCTCGGAGTAAATAATAATGATAGCTCCATGCTTTTGTTCATGAATTCACTTCAAGGCAAAGTTGCCTCCTTGTTTTCCAGTCTTCCTAATGGATGCATCTCTACTTGGTTTGAATTGTCTTACTAGTTTACTTCTACCTTTGGGCATTTGGATAATCCTTGTGAACATCTTAAAAGGTTTAATCAATTACGCATGAGGGATAATGAGAGCATTCTTACTTTTAATCTTTAGTTCATCAAGTTATACAATCTAATTCCTACTCCTATTTGCCCTACCAACTTGGCTGCTATGTTGCACTACTACGAACTTTTGCCCCCTCTTTACCGATGGCGGTTGAAAGAAAAGAATGTTCAAAACCTAGAGCTATCCCTATCTACTTGCCTCGAATTCGAAGAGAAAATCCGTAGAACAGGTCACTCCTTTGGCGTTTATGATTCACACAAGGATTTGCCTTCTTTAATCCTCGTCATTAAGAGATTACAAGATCGCATGTTCTTTCTCAAGTCTCAATCTTCAAATCATGTTGGGAGTATATCTCGGGAACCCTCTCTCCTAGGGACTAATCATAATGAATTGAATACTTGTGGTCGAGAGCGTGAATGTGACGAGGACGATGATTATATCATGATGCTTAATGACCAATCCACCTCTCACACCCTTCTTAAATAAACTCAACCCCAAAATCATCTTTCAGCTTCTTATCTGCACACGCACGAGGGAATTTTTTATTAATCCAACGAAGAAATCAGTTCTAACTATGTCAAACCAATTTATGATACATTTGTATTTGATGATGATGCTAATGAATGGTCAAATGATGTAGACCAACATGATTTTAATGATGTGGTTGAGGAGTCCTCTTTTGAAGATATCTATGAATTCAATCAAGATTTTAATTTGTATAAAACTTTTGTTAATCCTTTGTTTCAATCAAAAAAGGTTAAGGAACTTCACACCATCGAGCATGTCCCTCCTAGGTGGAATTTTTATTTTAATGATAATGATTATTGTATGGACATTCATATGTTTTTTTATCCATGTTATGAATCTTCCTTGCATCATGAAAACCTTGTTCCTGATATAAAGATCCATAAAGATGATACTAATTTGTTTGTTTAATTCATGGATCATTCCTTTGAAGTAAAAACCCTAAATTTTAAATCTAATTCAGTCAATACCTTCATCATTACTGGCAAAGCATCTGTTGGTTGGCATGTCTTGTAGGTGGGTGATCGCTTCTTTTGGGTATTGATTAATCAGTTCTTTGCACCATGCACTTTTGTTGGTTGGAATTTTGGTTGTTCCTCCACGTATAAATTTATCAAACCCATAAAATCCGCATGCAAAGCAGGTGACGCATTCCTTTATGCAAAATTTCATCTGACCTAAGTCTAAGCTACTGGTTTCTTTCCTCTGTAAATAAATAAACAAAATAATATATATATATATATATAATAGTAATAATAAAAAAAATCGGGAAGGGCTAGATTAGTTTGGGGTTGATTTCGCTTTTACTCAGTTTATTTTCTCTCTTTTAGTTCTTTTGCTTCCTTTTTGGTTTTACCTTTTCTTATGGTCAGAAGTGATGGAGTAATGATTGGTGATATTAAAAAGTAGGTTATCTGTATATTTTTAACTGATTGACCAAATGTGTTTTGGTGTACAGCAAACTTGCAGGTGAACTAAGATGCCTTCCTTTGTCATAATTCCTCGCTTGTCTACCATTTGCTTTCTACGCGGGATATCCTCGCTCGTCACATTCGTCAGTCCTATCCCCATATTCCTTCTTTCCCTTTCTCCGCCCAATTCATTTTGAGATGCCTCCAGCATACACGTTGTGGATGTTCAGTGTTAAACTTGGGTCTTCCCCTCAACGCACATCCACGATAGTTTTCTAGCAGTGTAATCATTTTGTCAAGATCTAAAGAGTCATCTCTTCAGGTTATACAACAGGACAAAACCCCCTCATACTTACCACTTTCCATGAGTTATTACACGAAGACCCAATCACTAAATCCCTTGACCTCCATCGTGTCTCCCCTTGTTGTATAACTTGGTTCACCTAACCCTATCAACCTCTTCTTGTTCCACATCGAGTCACCCTCATTCCTGCCATTACCCTTACATTCCCCTTTCCTGTAGAGAATCAAGGATCGTATGTTATTGTTTAAAGCTTGCACGCCACTATAAGAGATACGCATCTGTTGGTTGGAAATCGTTGACGATGATTTTTGTCAGCAAGACTTAGCCGGAAAATTGTTGCCAGGCTCCCTCTCCAGTCACACTACTTGTGCAAAGTTTCACTTTTTCTCGTTAAATATTAGGGCATTGTTCATAAGTGAATTTATTGTGACGCTTGACTTACTACTAAGCATAGCCTATTACTCAGGCATCTCATTATTCACGTCGTCTTATTTCGCCAATGACACACATATCTAAAGACTCGTATATCATCATTGTTGATCTATACACCCGCCTTATTCGCAGTTGCTTGCGCAAAGTCTCGCATGCTCCCGCTAAGTTGTTGCTACACATTCAAGGAAATTGTCTTTGGGATATCTTATCATTCATGAGTATTTTATGATTATGGAAAAGTATTGGCGATGATTTTTGTTCGATATACAGGCTATAGTTCACTTGGATGAAGGTTTCTTTTCATGATGCTTGAACAAGAATGGCGTGGTTCCCGATCTATGATTTGAAAGGCTTGTTATCCCATTTTTTTTTACATTCTTAGCCTTGTCATGATCACCTCATAAACTCCAATCCATTTCTCATGTCTCTCTTTTCCTAGGTATGGTTTCATTACCATGCCTTTTGGGTATTGACTTTGGCATTTGTTTTCCTACTACAAACTATACCATATTACAGTATTCCATGACAATTTTATTATCTAAAATATAAAAAAAAAACAGATCCTTACTTATTCTTTGGAGGTGGATTAATATATAAAGCTCTATGGGCTAAATACATACATAGCCTTTGACTTTTTTCTACATAGATAAATAATGTCACCCTTGAAATTTTTTTGCTTAAGTCATTTTAAGTATTATGGAGATAATTTATGCCAAAATCATAGGGCGCAAGGGATTGGTAACACAGTATGTATGGTTATATAAGTTTGGTTGTGCCCCAAGAGCCCAAACCCACGTGCCCTCTCACAATCCACCTTCAAAGATTCCTTGTCATGCTAACCAAGCCCCTACACAAGTGAGCATTTTGGTGCACCATGTCAGCAACATGATGGTACCTAAAGTAATTGAAAGTTTATATTGATGCTTGCAATTGTTACGAGACAGTTTCTTGAATTCTTCAATTCAATGCCCTTATTTGGTAAATGAACGCATACTTGTAAACTCCCACAAGACAACTAAAGGAAGCATCCATTGGAGAATGGTTCAACTTCAACTTTCGATAAACCTATCGATCAAAAGAATGCTTCTGGAGCCATTGCCAAAGACCTGAAAAAATTGAAAAGCAGAGCACGACTGCAGATGCAGTGGTTGATGATAATAAGGGTTCTCCATTTATGAATACAGTAGTCCAAGTTTTGGTGTGTATACAAAGCGGGATTTTTCACTTCCATGGCAGCGAAAGCGTCAATTTAGCTGGAATAGCAGTGGGGTTATTATTGATAGACGCGGAGTGCTGACCAATGCCCATTTTGTAAAGCATCATATGCAAGTGAAGCTCAAATAAACGAGGATCAGATACAAGTATTTGGCTATTGTGCTTGCGATTGGTATTGAATGTGATATTGCGATGTTAATTGTAACGACAATGAGTTCTGGGAAGGAGTATTTTCAGTTGGATTTGGAACCCTGCCCACTTTGCAAGATGTTGTCACTTTTGTGGGTTATCCAATCGGTGGCGACACAGTCTCCGTGACTAGTGGAGTTGCATCACACATTCAGGTTCTTTCATACGTGCATGGAGCCACAGAGCTTCTAGGAGTGCGTATTGATGTTCTTATAAATGTTGGATATTCTGGGGGTCCTGTTTTTTTAATGACAAGGGCCAGTGTGTGGAAATTGCATGTCAATCATTTAAACATGAAGATTCAGGAAATATCGGATACCAACTCCTATTATTACACACTTTATCACGGATTATGAGCACTCGGGAGACTACAAAGGATTTCCCATACTTGGAATAGAATGGCAGGAGATAGAGAATCATGATTTGTGTATTGTGATTGGAATGAAGTCTAACCAGAAAGGCATGGTGAGCGTATCGGTTTTAGCTATCTTGTTGCACAGAAGTACAAAGAAGAGAACACCAGAGTCAAAACTCTACATGATTCTGAGTGTCATAAATTTAATATCGAGCTTTCTATTCACAAACGCCTGGTCCCTGCAAATATAAAGAGGAAACCTCAATCTTATTATATCACAGTCGGCTTGTATTTTCAGTTATCTCTGTGTCATACCTTCGTTCTGAATGCAGTATGGAAAGGATTATGACTACGATGCTCCAGTAAAACTTTTGGACAAGATATTGCATTCTATGGCAAGAATGGAAGACGAACAATTGGCAGCAATTTCTCATACATTGGGGAAGTCAATTAAGTTATCTGCGACATGCTACATACAAAATCGAATGGAAAATAATTATGATACATGAATAAAACACAAACAAATGCCACGGGACTAATAAAACAAATTAGTTTTGTTAAGTAATGTGTTATGGAAAGTTTAAATTTTGGTTAAAAAACTATTAAAGTGAAGGAATTGTTTGCCAAATGAGATAAAAGAAAGCAGCACACAACCAGTTGAAGAGGGAAAATTCGGAGGAAGACAGAAATTTTCTGAAGGAGATATTATCTCAGAAATAAAATTCAGAGAGAGAACTTAGGCAGAATTTTCAGAGGATAGTATGATGTGAGTGTTGGGAGGAATTTTTCATTTCATTTGTTTCTTACATCTTCAGTAGAGATTGACAAAATCGTCGACAGCAGGGGGTTTTGCAAAGCAGTGAAAGGGATAAGCGAGAATGAGCTTGTTGTCCTTCATAAGGTAAAGGTTTACTTGTCAGTTGTTGTATTAAGGCTCGATTGTATTTGACGTTAATCGGTTTCTGTATGCAGGTTTCCTCTTTGTGATTCACCACCATTACTCTATTCCACTTTTGGCTCAGATTTCTTTTTCCTTTTCTTGTTTGGTATTTCTATTGTACGTTGTGTCTAGAAGGGCTAAAGACCATATACATGGCCCTAGTCTACATAAAGACTTGCATATTTTGAAGATTTATGATTTTGTATGGGAAGCTTTTTTAATGAAAATCGATTCTTTTCGCTTTGGAATATCTCTTTGATTTATTTTTAAAGTCCTTAGTTTTCCTCATCTTTATTTATTTAACACTTTGATTCAGAATTTAAAAAATAAAAAAGAAACAAAACTTTTTATTTATAAAGTTGTATTCATTAGTTGATTAGTGTGCATAAGATTTTGTTTATTTTATTATTTTAATTTTATTGTTATTTAATTACATCCTAACTTAAAAATAAAACATAAAAATGGTATTCCAACTAATGTTAGGTAATAAACTTTTCATGTAATTAAATTACTTTAAAACTAATACAATTTCTTAACTTGCACTAGCATTTAGTTTTTTTTGTATCTTAAAATTAAAGAAAAGCATGGCTTTTCCATTTTTTGATTTATTTGCATTTCTTTTATTAGTTTTAACTTTGATTACTTCAAATGTATAAAGTATTAAATTGTAAATAGCATAAAGGTCATAAATTGAATAAAAATTAAATATTGTTAAAAAATAAATTACAAGGTAAATGAATTCATGCTTGGACTATGGGTTAAGGAAAAAATGGCCTAGAGTTCAATGTGTTTTCTTGTCTGGGGCTTAAAGTCTAGGGTAACATTCTCGTCTCTTCTCGCCTAGCCCCATGAGAGGTTTAAAATGTTGATGTTAAAGATTCTCTAGTCTCTTGACGTCAACATATTTTTGGCAACCGTATTGGGGAGAATCGTTCAATGGTTCGTTCCTAGTTTTGTTTTAATTCTTTCAATTTTACTTTTCCTAGACCTCAATGTCTCAACTGATTGGAAGCCTATTCGATGGTTTAACCCTGTGGTTTCAACTACTAACCCTCAGAAAGTCGTTCGCAAGCATGGATTGTTTGAGTTTGAAGAAGACCTAAACAACTCTCCTTGGTTTGTACCCACTCCCTTGAAGTTCGCTAACCCGGTGAACCCTTTACCTCACAAATTCAAGATCCATTTGCCTCTCTTTCATGGCGATGGAACTGTTACAGTGATTGAACATTTTCGTGCATTTTCGAATGCTTGCACCATTCTCGGAGTAAATAATAATGATAGGTGCATGCTTTTGTTCATGAATTCACTTCAAGGCAAAGCCGCCTCCTTATTTTCCAGCCTTTTGATGGATGCATCTCTACTTGGTTTGAATTGTCTTACTGGTTTACTTATACCTTTGGGCATTTGGATAATCCTTACGAACATCTTAAGAGATTTAATCAATTACACATGAGGGATAATGAGAGAATTTTTACTTTTAATCTTCAGTTCGTCAAGTTATATAATCTAATTCCTACTCCCATTCGCCCTACCAACTTGGTTGCTCTGCTGCACTACTACGAACTTTTGCCCCCTCTTTACCGATGGTGGTTGGAAGAAAAGAATGTTCAAAACCTAGAGCTAGCCCTATCTACTTGCCTCGACTTCAAAGATAAAATCCATAGAACATGTCACTCCTTTGGCATTTATGATTCACACAAGGAGTTGTCTTCTTTAATCCCTGTCATTAAGAGCTTACAAGATCGCATGTTCTTTCTTGAGTCTCAATCTTCAAATCATGTTGGGAGTATATATCGAGAACCCTCTCTCTTAAAGACTAATCATAATGAATCAAATACGTGTGGTCGAGAGCGTCAATGTGAAGAGAACCGTGATTATATCATGATGCTTAATGACCAATCCACCTCTCACACCCTTCTTAAAGAAACTCAACCCAAAAATCATCTTTCAGCTTCTTATTCGCACGCACACGATGGAGATTTTGATTATGTGAATGAAGAAATCAATTCCAACTATGTCAAACCAATTTATGATACATTTGTATTCTATTATGATGCTAATAAATGGTCAAATGATGTAGACCAGCATGACTTTAATGATGCGGCTGAGGAGTCTGCTTTTAAATTTATCTATGAATTCAATCAAGTTTTTAATTTGTATAAAACCTTCGCTAATCCTTCGTTTCAACCAAAAAAGGTTAAGGAACTTGACACCATCAAGCATGTCCCTCCTAGGTGCAATTTTTATTTTAATGATAATGATTATTGTAGGGACATTCATATGTTTTTTAATCCATGTTATGAATCTTCCTTGCATTATGACAACCATGTTCCCGATATAAAGATCCATAAAGATGATACTAATTTATTTGTTGAATTCATGGATCATTCCTTTCAAGTACAAACCCTAAATCTTAAATCTAATTCAGTCAATACCTTCATCATTACTACCAAAGCATTTGTTGGTTGGCATGTCTTGCAGGTGGGTGATCGCTTCTTTTGGGTATTGATTAATCAGTTATTTGCACCATGTGCTTTTGTTGGTTGGCATTTTGGTTGTTCCTCCACGTAAAAATTTATCAAACCAATAAAATCCGCATGCAAAGCAGGTGACACATTCATCTACGCTAAATTTCATCCAACCTAAGTCCAACCTAGTGGTTTTTTTCCTATGTAAATAAATAAACAAAATAATATATATATATATATATATATATATAATAGTAATAATAATAAAAAATCGGGAAGGGCTATATTAGTTTTGGGTTCATTTCACTTTTACTCGGTTTATTTTCTTTCTTTTATTTATTTTGCTTCCTTTTTTGTTTTGCCCTTTCTTACGGTCAGAAGTGATGGAGTAATGATTAGTGATATTAAAAAGTAGGTTATCTGTATATTTTTAACTGACTGACCAAATGTGTTTTGGTGGACAACAGACTTGCAAGTGAACTAAGTTGCCTTCCTTTGTCATAATTCATCGCTTGTCTACCATTCGCTTGCTACACGAGACATCCTCGCTCATCACATTCGTCAATCCTATCCGCATCTTCCTTCTTTCCCTTTCTTCATCCCCTTCATTTTGAGATGCCTCCAGCATACACGTTGTGGATGCTCGATGTTAGACTTGAGTCTTCCCCTCAACGCACATCCATGACATTTTTCTAGTAGTGTAATCATTTTGTTAAGATCTAAAGAGTCGTCTCTTCAGGTTATACAACAGGACCAAACCCCCTCATACTTACCACTTTCCATGAGTTATTCCACGAAGTCCTGATCTCTAAGTACCTTGACCTCCATTGTGTCTACCCCTGTTGTATAACCTGGTTCACCTAACCCTATCAGACTCTTCTTGTTCCACATCGAGTCACCCTCAGTCCTGTCATTACCCTTCCATTCCCCTTTCCTGCAGAGAATCAAGGATCCTATGTTATTGTTTAAAGATTGCACACCACTTGAAGGGATGCACATATGTTGTTTGGCAATTGTTGACGATGATTTTTGTTAACAAGACTTAGCCAGCAAAGCGTTTCAAGGCTCCCTCTCTAATCACACTACTTGCAGAAAGTTTCTCTTTTTCTCGTTAAATATTGGCGCATTGTTCGTAAGTGAATTTATTGTGACGCTTGACTTACTACTAAGCAGAGCCTGTTACTCACGCATCACATTATTCACACAGTCTTATTTTTCCAATTAAACACATGTCTAAAGACTCGTATATCACCATTGTTGATCTATGCACCCGCCTTTTTCGCAGTTGCTTGCGCAAAGTCATGCATGCTCCCGTTGAGTTGCTACTACAAATTCAAGGAAGTTGTCTTTGGGATATCTTATCATTCATGAGTATTTTATGATTATGGAAAACTATTGGCGATGATTGTTGGTCGATATACAGGTTATAGTTCACTTGGATGAAGGTTGGTTTTCATGATGCTTTAACAAGAATGGCGTGGTTCCCGATTTATGATTCGAAAGGCTTGTTATCCCATTATTTTTCATATTCTTAGCCTTGTCATGATCACCTCATAAACTTCAAGCCCTTTCTCATGTTTCTCTTTTCCTAGGTATGATTTCATGATGCAGTGCCCCTACCTCAGCAGGGTCTGCTGACCTCCCAGTCTCTAGATCTTCTCAATCTCTGAGCTGGAGCAGCTTTTAGATTCCATGCTTGAATATTCAAGAAATGTCCACAGGTCCTTTTCAAGAAACTCGATCGTGCGAACAAGCACTAGGTGCAATCTCCTCTCACGTGACCACTGGTTGTGACCACGAGCCTATCCCAAAAGGCGTTTCGCGATTTCGCGCATTGGGTCTTTGCATGTGAATCACCCTGATTCTCCCGACCTCTGAAACCCTGACAGGAGCCTACCGTGTACTAACCCCTCCTTTATCTTCCCTCAATGTGACCTCCGATCATGACCTGGGGCTCAACTCTCAAGCTTGTTGGGATTTCACGTATCAAGAACACCCGATATGATTAGATCTACGGTCCACGATCTACCCTCGATCGACGGCTATGATCAAGTCACGATTTCATGTTTCGCGACTTTGGAGGTTGGTTCACCTCTGTTCTGTCGATCCTCGATTCCCGATATTTGTGAGCATCAGATCGACAGCTCACAACTCCCCATGATCTAACAGCTCAAATCGATTCATGATTTCACGTTTCGCAACTTTGGGAGTCTCCTTACCTCCGTTCTCTTGATATCCAAAATCGCGATGGCTCTAGCTCGACGACCCAGATCTCTCCTTAGATCAACGGATGTGATCAAGTCAGCATTTCACCTTTCGCTCCTTTGACTCTTATGGAGTCCCTTCGACACTTATCCAAATTCTAAATCTATGTGCTCCTTGCAGCACATTCTTATGCAAGACTTGGTTCATTTGGGTGACTGTGCACACCTTGCAGCAGTTGCTTTGCACTCCTTGCAAAGGGAAAGTTTCGTGCTATCTCTTCTGAACTTCGGAATCGAAACAGATCCCATCACGCACTCCTTGTATTCCATGTGCACACCTTGCACTCACTCAACAGAAGAGAAACAATTGAAACTTATACTAACATTCATAGTTTCATCCATTCATAATGAAATTCATTCATTTATGAAAACACAATTACAGAAAATTACAAACAGTAATAGTGTTATGCGTTTGACTCAATTCTCTTCTGTCATATTCATTCAAAAGTAAATGGCTATAACTAATATCAAAAGAATAACTCAAAACTCGAAAAATTCCTACTAACTCGCAGCAGCCTCATTTGGGCATACAAAACCTCTATTTATCTTTGAGGGTCCTTTGGGTTCCCCCTGACTACATCGTCTACTCGAAAAATGAAAAAAACTCTAACTGCTACCTACGTTCATTTACATTCAAGACTCGGAGTGAAACTCCCAGATCACTCGTGATCATCCACTCACAAGCATTTGATCTTCTTCTGTTTTTCCAAACAGCTCCAAAATATTCGCAGTAACTCCCAGCATTTGAGATTTCAAAATGATTCCCAGGCACTGAGTTATCCTGCCACACGTGCTTGTTGACGATGCTCCTGCATCATACTCCCCCTGGACAAAAATTCATGGACTCATGTCCATGAGCTCCTGCATCGACTTTCCATGCTTCTGGATATCAACTTCATTTTCCTAATTGGCATCCTCTATTGGGTGTCCCTTCCGCTTAACCAGATATTCAAGATAGGTCTTCCTCCTAGTCTTCTTGTCAATTCTCTGATCAATCATCTTCTCCATTTGTGGTTTTTCTGCTAGAGGCATTTGTTTCTCCCATTGAATCTTATCTTGATCTTTTCATCCCTCTGCGTCATCTTTCCAATAAGGATACAGGTCTGAAATGTTAAATATGGGTGATATGCCCACATCATCTGGTAGCTCAATCTCATAGGCATTTGCATCAAACTTCCTCAAGATCTTACATGGCCCTATCTTCTTCATTTTTAACATGTTATACATTCCCCTAGGGAACCTTTCTTTCTTGAGATGTGCCAGAACCTAATATCCTACCTCAAATTAAAGTTCTTTGTGATGTTGATCAACTCTGCGCTTGTACTCTTGGCTAGAGTTATGTAATTATCCTCTGATCTGGCTATGGAGCTTTTGCATTTCTACAACAAAATCTTCTGCTCCAACGCTTCTTATCTCACTATGTCCCAAGTATCTCAACTCGAATACTCACCTGGGTTGCATTCCATACAATATCTGGAATGGGCTCTTTCCAGTGCTTATGTTTGGTGAATCGTTGTATGCAATTTTTTCTTCTGGCAGAATCTGATCCCACTAGTTATGATGCTCAATGACGAGACTCCTCAACAAGTTACCCAAAATTTTGTTTACCACCTCAGTCTGTCCATTTGTCTGAGGGTGATAAGATGAGCTGAAGGACAAATTCATCCCCAACTTCTTCCACAGTGTCCTCCAAAAATGACCAACAAATTTTGTGTCTCTGTCCAAGACGATGCTTCTGGGTAGGCCGTGAAGTCTTACAACTTCCTTGAAAAATAGATTTGCAACATGTGTTGCATCACTAGTCTTCTAGCATGGGATAAAGTGTGCCATATTTGAAAATCTATCCACCACCACAAATATGGAATCACATCCTCTTTGCGTTCTTAGCAGTCCTAACACAAAATCCATGCTTATTGCATCCCAAGGCCTTTTTGGTATTGGCAATGGTTGATACAATCCAGTGTTTTGTCTTTTTCCTTTTGCATGTTGGCAGATTCTACATATGTTCACAAATTTCACCACTTATGTCCTCATACATGGCCAATAGTATGAACTACTCAACTGTGCGAATGTTTTATCATGACCGAAATGTCCAGCCAATCCTCCATTATGCTTCTCCTTCAAAAGGTTGTTCCTCATCGAACATTTTGGTATGCATAATTGATTGCCCTTGAACAACAATCCCTCTTGAATCATATGCTTTTCCCACTAGCTCCTATCTCTCAACACAGGATTCGTGCATGCTTCGTATGCCTCCTTGAAATCTGCATCATCACAATACATATCATTCAGGTGTTCAAACCCCAAAGTCTTCACCTGAAATTCCTGCAAAATCAAACATCTCCTGCTCAATGTATTAGCAACTTTGTTAGCATTCCCAAAAATATGTTTTATAACAAAAGTAAAATCATGCATAAACTCAATCCACTTTGCATGCTTCTGATTCAATTTTTCTTGTCTGGTTATGAATTTTAAAGCTTGGTTATCACTGTACAAGACAAATTCCTGTGGGACAAGGTAATGTCTCCACTTCCTCAGGGCTTGAATTATGGCATAAAACTCCTTCTCATATGTGGAGTATTTCCTCTTAGTCTCATTCAAATTTTCACTGAAATAGGCAACAGGCCTATTATCCTGGCTCAAAACTGTTCCAATTGCAACTCCACTTGCATCACATCTCACCTGAAATGTCTTTTCAAAATTTGGCAAGACCAAAATTGGTTGTTTTGTTATTTTCTCCTTCAACGTATTGAAGCTCCTCTCGGCCTCCTCTGTCCACTTAAAAGACTTGTGCTTCTTCTTCACTGTATCCATCATTGGTGCACAAATTCCATTAAAGTCTCTGATGAATTTCTTATAAAAACTTGCTAATCCATGGAAGCTTCTTACCTCAAACATGCTTCTCAATGACGGCCATTCTTTGATTGCTTTCACCTTTTCTAGATCCATCTTCAGTTCATTTGAAGAGATCACAAAACCCAAGTAAATGAGTTTTGTCTTCATAAAAGAGGACTTCTTCAGATTTATCAGTAGCTTCTCCCGTTGTAGTCTTCTCATCACTAGTGTCAGGTGTCTCAAATGCTCCTCTTTAGTCTTGCTAAAGATCAGTATATCGTCCAGATATACAACTACAAACTTGCCAATGAAATCTTTTAGTATTTCATTCATCAATCTTATAAAAGTGCTTGGGGAATTTGTGAATCCAAATGGCATAACAAGCCACTCGTACAAACCTTAATTTGTCTTAAAGGTTGCCTTACATTCATCACCTTCTCTCATTCTTATCTGGTGATACCCACTTTTCAAATCTATCTTTGAAAAGAAATTTGCTCCACTTAAACAGTCCATTAAATCATCCATTCTTAGCAAAGGAAATCTATACCTGATGGTGATATTGTTAATGGCTCTTGAGTCCGTACACATTCTCCATCCTCCATCTTTCTTTGGACTCAACACAGTTGGTACCGCGCATGGACTCAAGCTCTCTCTGACCAACCCTTTGTCAAACAATTCCTGGACTTGGTTCTTTACCTCCTCATTCTCTCGAGGTTTCAATTTGTACGTTGCTTTGTTTGGCAGACTTGCTCCTGGTATCAGATCAATATGATGGTCGATACTTTTGATGGGTGGTAATGAGTTAGGCAGCTTATCCACCACTATGTAAGCAAAATTATCCAACAATTCCCGAATTTCTTCAGATAAATCATCTATCGAAGTACTTGTAAGGACAACTCTAGGTTTCCTCACCACAGCAAACTGCATCTCCTGTCCTTTCTTAACTTTTCTCAGGAGTTCCTTCCTGCTCATGAGAAGTATGTTTGTGTTGGCTTCCTCTTTCGCTTTCTTCTCCTCTATTGGTAGCAACATGTGTGTCCTACCATTCTTCTCCAAGGTATATGTATTCTTCCTCCCATCATGAATGACATTCCTGTCAAACTGCCATGGTCTTCCCAAAAAAATATGGCATACATCCATGGGAATTACATCACATAGAATTTCATCTCTATATACTCCTATTTTAAATTCAACCAAACATTGTTTAGTAACCATTACCCGATGTCATTTCTGCAACCATGAGACTTTGTATGGATTTGGATGTGCAGTTGTCTCCAGCTCCAATTTCTCCACCATCTCTGTGGATATTAAGTTGTCAATGCTCCCACTGTCATTTATCACTTTCCAAACATTGTCCTTAGTCTTGCAAGCTATCTTGAATAGTTTGTTTCTCTGCATCGGTTTTTCAACTTCTACCTCTAGTTTTAAGAGAACCTTTCTCAACATCAGAGATGTTCCATCCTTTGCTCCTTCTGCTTCAACATTTCTTCTCTGTGCTTATGAAGTGAGAGCTTCATCTTCTCCTTCTTTCTTTCTCTCGAGACATTCCCAAGACTTATGTCTTGCCTTTACACATGTGTAACATCTCACTTCTCCTCCTCTACCTCTTCCTCTTCCTATGGAAGAACTTCTTCCCCCATCTTGTCTTCCTCAGGAACTTCCTCCTCTTTCTGAGTGACTATGTGGTTTCTCAGTCTCATCTTTGGATTTTTGTGCCTTGTCATGGGAAACTCCCTTGCCTTTGTTCGGGACTGGGCTTCTACCTCTGCTTTGTTGGTTTTGTTTTATGGCCAACTTCTCCTCCGCCTTCAATGCAAACTGATAAGCATCCTCCACTGTCCTTACTGACATCATATTGATCTCATTCTGGATTTCATATCTCAAGCCATTTATATACCTGACAACTTTTTCTTCATCGTTCTCTCTTTGTCCAGTTCTGATGTTCAACTTGTAGAACTCCTTTGTGTATTCTTTAACTGTCATACCCTTCTGTCTCAGGTTCTTCAATTTCCTGAACGGATTGATCTGGTAATCTTTGGGCATGAATTTTTCCTTTAGCTTGGCTACCATTTTGTCCCAATTCTTTATCTTTTGTTTGCCCTTGTTTCTCCTCTCAGCTTGCAGTTCATCCCACCATAGTGTTGCATGTCCTTTGAGTCTAGTGAGAGCATGTCTCACCCTTTTCTCCTCATCAACGTCTTCATAGTCAAAATATTTATCCATGGATCATACCCAAACTAGTAGTTCTTCAACATCCAAATTGCCTTCATACATTGGGACCCCTATCTTGGCTCTAGCTCCCAATCTGAAAACTACTCTTAGCAAGCGTTCTTCAGCAACATTCTCCCCTGCAGCTTCTTCAACTTATACTTCTTCACTCTCTTCATCGTTGATGTCTCCAACATCAGGTGCTCTTCTTTGTGTTGCCTCCATCCCCTCCAATCTTGCACGAAGTTCTCACATCTCCCTTTCTACAGCCTAATTGGATAAAGGTTGTTCCACTCATCTTCTCAGTGGCATTGTGTCGACTTTCTCTGACACACAGAGTATAGCTTCGAGTACTTTAGTCTCCTTTATCTCCTTCGCCTAAAATCTAATAACGAAAATCATCTCTGATACCACTTGATGCAGTGCCCCTACCTCAGCAAGGTCTGTTGACCTCCCGGTCTCTAGATCTTCTCAATCTATGAGCTGGAGCAGCTCGTCAATTCCCTCTTGGAATCTTCAAGAAATGTCCAGAGGTCCTTTTCACGAAACTCCATCCCTACACATATAAAGAGGAAGCCTCCATCTTATTATATCACAATCAGCGTGTATTTTCAGTTATCTTTGTGCCATACCTTCGTTCTGAATGCAGTATGGAAAGGATTATGACTACAATGCTCCAGTAAAACTGTTCGACAAGCTATTCCATTTTATGGCAAGAATGGAAGACGAACAATTGGCAGTGATTTCTAATACATGGGGGAAATCAATTAAGTTATCTGCGACAGGCTACATACAAAATCGAATGGAAAATAATTATAATACATGAAGAAAACACAAACAAATGCCACGGGACTAATAAAACAAATTAGTTTTGTTAAGTAATGTGTTATGGAAAATTTAAAGTTTGGTTACAAAACTACTTAACTGAAGGAACTGTTTGCCAAAGGAGATAAAAGAAAGCAGCGTGCAGCCAGTTGAAGAGGGAAAATTCGGAGGAAGACAAAAAATTTCTAAAGGAGATATTATCTCATAAATAAAATTCAAAGAGAGAACTTAGGCAGAATTTTTAGAGAATAGTAAGTTTCGAGTGTTGGGAGGACTTTTTCATTTCATTCTTTTCTTACATATTCAGCGCAGATTGACAAAATCATCGGCAGCAAGGGGTTTTGCAAAGCAACGAAAGGTATAAGCGAGGATTGTTGAAAAGTCAACAAGAAATGTGTGTCTAATTTATTTTTCCCTTAAATAAATTGGACAATATATATTAATCTATTATCTCATAATTACTTGAAATAGTTAACTGAAATGGAAAATCAGTTAGCTATAGGAAATTCGAGTTCAAAGGTTGACTGGTGGGACATGGAAGACGAATTAGTTGTAACTAAGTGACTTGAAGTTGTAACATTGTTATAAGTGTAGTTATGTGAGCTGTCAAGTAGTTTAACTCAATTAAGTGAGTTAAGCGCAGTTGTACTAGTTGTAACTAAACTTACACTAGTGAGAGTTCAGTGAATTAATTATTAATTAATTCACAATCAGTGAACTCACATGCAATTGAAGATTTACCACTATTAACTATATGCATGTCAGATCCAGTGGAGACCCAATTGAGATAACAGGTGAAAGGGACAGTTTGGCTATCAGTTGTGATTTGAGTGAAGTGCACTCATGCAATCACACACAGTGGATGTGCCCATGAGAAATGTGCAGCCTAGGTAAGAGGAATTTGAATTCATTTGTAGGATTTTCATTGTAGGGATTGCGCAGAGGAGGCAGGTTGTCTGGAGGCAGAGAATTGGCACATGTATTTGCTAATTTTTTCATGACAGTGTGAGACGATTTTATATTGTACTGAGAGCTCTTGGATTAGAGTTTTGTATGATATTGTTTCGTGATCCATGATATACATAATATATGATAGTGGGGTTTTTAGCTTTATGCTTTCCTGGTAAAACATGTGTGCTATGTGCAATTGATCTTTGTTCTTGATATTGCAATTGGTGATCGTGTTTTAAATTCCACAAAAATATTTGTAGAAGTGATTTTGTATTTAACAGTGGCATATAATTGTTAGATCGGGAGAATCTAGGTAATACATAATTTGTATTGAAACTTCTACATGGTATTAGAGCACAAAAGATTGAAGAAGTTGAGTTTGTGACTGGATAGAATTCGAATTTGCAGAAAGTCTTTCTTGGTGCTACAGTTGATTCAAGATCGAAATGGATTTCAATGGCTTGAGGTTAGAGTATGCACTTGAGGGAAGCTTGAACTATATTTCTTGGAAGGATAGGATGGAGGTAGTACTCGAAGACAATGGCTTGAAGGAATTCATTGACAAAGATGTTCCTAAGCCAGATGTTGCAAATCTTGATGCATGGAAAAAGAAAGTGGCAAAGGCGAGAAGGATCTTGTTGGAGGGAGTACGAGACCACATTGTCTCAAGCCTCCATGGGAAAGTTACACCATATGCAATGTGGAAGACTTTTACGGATCTCTTCCAAAACAGCAGCGACCATAGGAAATTGGCGCTCAAAGATAAACTCAGGAAGATCAATATAGAGAAGGGCGACTCCATTCCAAAATATCTCATGAAGTTTGTCCAATGTCGGGATGAGCTGGGGAGTATGGGAATAACAGTCGCTAATGATTATTTGGTGAGCTTGGCTCTCCTAGGACCTCCCAAGAGTTGGCAGAGTTATCAAGACTCTGTCAATGGAAGGGAAAAATTGCCAGATTGGGAACGACTATGGTCGGATCTAGCGCAGAAGTTCAGGCAAAATACCAGATATGGATCTTCATCAAAGCATGATGATGAAGAGGATTTTGCTTTGGATACCAAGGCAAGGAAAGGGAAGGGGAATAAATTCCATTCAAAATCTGAGTCTAAAGGCAAGAAGCTGGATTTTTCCAAAGTGAAGTGTTTTCATTGTCACGAACATGGACATATCGCTACTAACTGTCCGCAAAAGAAGACGAACAAGAAGGTTGTTGGAGTTGTAGTTGGTGAGGCCCTTGCCTCGCAATTTGAACTTGACTTCTCTTTGATCGCATGCATGGCTTCAAGTGCATTGGGATCGGTGTGGTATTTGGATAGTGGTGCTTCCTTCCACATGACGGGAGATAAGGAGTTTTTCAATGACTTGGAGGAGAGAGATCTCAAAATGCATATAGAAATGGGCGACGATGGACGATACAGTGCGACTGGAATTGGTACCATTACCTTTTAGAGGGAATCAAGTAAACCATTTCAATTCAAAAATGTTATGCATGTTCCAGGTCTGAAGAAAAACTTGGTCTCAATCGCAATGTTGGAGGACAGAGGCTATGACGTTGTTTTTAGCGGTGGAAAAGCTTTTCTGTGACATAAAACAATGGGTCAAGTTAAGAGGCTAGGGATTCGAGTTAAGAATCTCTACATGTTGGAGGTATATGGTTGTGCTGCCATGATGGGAAAGGCAGAAAAAGTGGTGAGTCAGGATGAGGGCGAATTATGGCACAAGTGATTGGGCCATCTTCATCATGGAGCCTTGAAGATCATGCAACAAATATCTACTGGACTTCCAATGGGAACACTTGCTCAATTAGATCAGTGCAAGGGTTGCACCATGGGGAAGTATGTAAAGTCCACCTTTCATGAAAAGGAGAACCGTGCTTCGGTGATCCTAGAGAGAGTTCACACAGACGTGTGTGGACCATTCTTGGTTGCTTCAACAACAAAAGATAAGTATTATGTTATTTTTGTCGATGAATTTTCTTGTAAATTTCGGTTCTTCTTCATGCAGAAGAAGGATCAAACATTCTCAAATTTTTGTGAGTTTAAAGCATTGGTGGAGAAAGAGTCAGGGAAGCAAGTGAAGGCTCTGAGGAGTGATAATGGTGGAGAATACATCTCTAACGAATTCAAGGACTTCTGTAGCAAAGAAGGAATTCAAAGAGAACTCATAGCGCCTCATAACCCACAACAAAATGGGGTCACGGAAAGGAAGAACAGAACAATCGTGGGTGTAGTATGAGTGATGTCGCATGATTAGGGCCTACCAATGGATTTGTGGGTTGAAGCATGCAACATTGCGGTTTATGTGCAAAACCATTGTCCTCGTAGAGTACTTGGCATGAGTACACCTGAAGAAGCTTTCACTGGTAAGAAACCTGATGTTTATCATTTTAAGATTTTTGGCTCATCTGTTTATGTGCATGTGACCAAGGATGCCAGGAAGAAGCTAGAACCGACTGCTGAAGTTGGGATATTTGTGGGGTACACAGAAACACCCCATAATTATCATGTGTATTTTCCTAATAGTAAGATGACTGTTATGTGACATGATATAAAATTTGATGAGGGGAAAGCCATGTGGTTGTTGCTTGAGAGGGAGCTAGACTTGCATGCAGAGGAGGAACTGTTGGTTCCCAAAGATGAGTCTCAAGATGTGGATCAGACACATGAGGAGGTTCATGGAGTGGAGGAAGCCACTCAAGCAGAGCCATCCATCCGAAATGGCAGAAAGTGCACCACGGAAGCTGATAGATTGAGACTAGATGTTGCACAGAATGTAGGAGACCCTACTTCACAGCACAGACAGAGATAGTCTCATGATCGATTCACTGGATACATGGCTCTCATGAACAAATGTATTGTGACTGAACCATCTTCCTTTCAGGAATTAGTGTAAGATCCCACTTGGGTTGATGTTATGGTGGAGGAGTATGACTCCATTGTCAAAAACAGTGCATGGGAAGTTGTCCCAAGACCGGTCGACAAATCACTAGTAGGTTCGAAATGGATCTACAAGGTAAAGCAAGTTATTGATGGGAGTGTGGAGAAATACAAGGCCAGTTTTGTGGCCCGAGGCTTCTCACAAATCAAGGGGATAGATTATGATGAGACCTTTGCACCTGTCGCAAGGTACTCTTCCATAAGATCCATCCTTGCACTCTCAGCACAGATGGGCTGGCGCATTCATCAGATGGATGTAAAAACTATGTTTCTCAATGGGATCATTAAGGAAGAAGTGTACATTGAGCATCCAGAAGGTTTTGAGACCTTTGACAGGGAGTCGCATGTGTGCAAACTCAAGAGAGCATTGTATGGGCTGAAGCAAGCACCCCGTGCTTGGTACACTCGGATAGACAGCTATTTCACCGGACTGTGCTTCACCAAAAGTGAAGCGGATGCAAACCTATACCAAATTGTGGTGGAGGGTAAGCTTTTAATCATTGTTCTTTATGTTGATGATTTAATATTGACTGGTCATGAGCAGTTGATACACTCATGCAAGGAGGACCTTGCAAAGGAGTTCGAGATGAAGGATTTGGGCCTTCTTCATTATTTCCTTGGATTAGAAATATGGCAACGAGATGGTGAACATTTTGTGTCTCAAGGAAAGTATGCAAGGGAGATATTGGGTAAGTTTCACATGGAGGGTTACAGACCCATGGATACTCCTCTCCCAGAAAACTGGAGGAAAGAGAATGCTACTTTTAGAGAGGTAGTGGATGTTATTGTCTATCAACAATTAGTGGGTTCGCTAATGTATCTAGTGAACATGAGACCAGACATTTGTTATGCGGTTAACTAGCTGAGTCAAGCGATGGTTAAGCCTACCAAGCTCTTTTGGAAGGCGGGCAAGCATGTTCTGAGATACCTGAGGGGCACATCTAAGTATGGCTTGTGGTACAAACAGATGGATGAGGTGAAGTTGCATGGCTTCACGGATGCAGATTGGGTGGGCAGCCCAACGGACAGAAAGAGTACATCAAGGGGGATCTTTAGTATCATATCTACAGTTGTTTATTGGTACAACATGAAGCAGATATCCGTGGCACTCAGTTTAGCAGAAGAGGAATACATGGCAACGAGACAAGTTGCATGTGAGACTATGTGGATGAGAAAGATCTTGGTTGGTTTGTTTGGTTCTCATTTAGATCCAACAATGATTCATTGTGATAATCAAAGTTGCATTAAACTCTCGATTAATCATGTTTTTCATGATAGATCTAAGCATATAGATATCTGGTATCATCATCTTAGAGATTGTGTGCAGCGAAATATCATGTTGCTTCAGTACATTCCTATGGAAGATCATGATGCAAACATTTTGACGAAGGCGCTCACCAGGAGAAAATTCGAATACCATAGAGACAGGATTGTGATGAAGGATAATCCCTTTCTTGTTGGAAGAGAGTGTTGAAAAGTCAACAAGAAATGTGTGTCTAATTTATTTTTCCCTTAAATAAATTGGACAATAAATATTAATCTATTATCTCATAATTACTTGAAATAGTTAACTGAAATGGCAAATCAGTTAGCTATAGGAAATTCGAGTTCAAAGGTTGATTGGTGGGACATGGAATCGAATTAGTTGTAACTAAGTGACTTGAAGTTGTAACAGAGTTATAAGTGTAGTTATGTGAGTTATGAAGTAGTTTAACTCAGTTAAGTGAGTTAAGCTTAGTTGTACTAGTTGTAACTGAACTTACACTAGTGAAAGTTCAGTGAATTAATTATTAATTAATAATTAATTCACAATCAGTGAACTCACATGCAACTGAAGATTTACCACTATTAACTACATGCATGTCAAATCTAGTTGAGATAACAGGTGAAAGGGATAGTTTGGTTGTCAGTTGTGATTTGAGTGAAGTGCACTCATGCAATCACACACACAGTGGATGTGCCCATGAGCAATGTGCAACCTAGGCAAGAGGAATTTGAATTCATTTGCAGGATTTTCATTGCAGGGATTGTGCAGAGGAGGAAGGTTGTCTGGAGGCAGAGAATTGGCACATGTATTTGCTTATTTTTGCATGACAGTGTGAGACGATTGTATATTTAATGCAGCTGGTGTTAGTGAAATGCAATTGGCAGAGTTAAACTCAACTGTCTGTAGCTATAATTGGCGGTTTGACTCTTTTGACAGGAATATTGCCGAATCTGGCGAAAATTGTTTGACAGAGCTAAATTTGGCTGTCTGGCACTATAATTGGCAGTTTTGACTCTGTTGACAG
>ML789993.1:66521-80821 GCA_009831015.1 Picea engelmannii | reverse complement strand
TCCTAACTGCTCCTACAGGTATTACATTGTTAGGATTCGAGATCCTTGACCATTTATTCAATTTGAACTAAATACAACAAGAAAATTAAAGAGCACCCACTCTCTTTAAAATTTGCCTTGGACTTTCAACAACCATAGATTTTCTGGCGCTGAGAACTTATGCCCCTGCATCAATATTGTACTGAAATCTCTTGGATTAGAGTTTTGTATGAGATTGTTTCATGATCCGTGATATACATAATATATGATAGTGGGGTTTTTAGCTTTATGCTTTCCTGGTAAAACATATGTGTTATGTGTGATTGATCTTTCTTCTTGATATTGCAATTGGCGATCGTGTTTTAAATTCCACAATAATATTTGTAGAAGTGATTATGTATTTAACAGTGGCATATAATTGTTAGATCGGGAGAATCCAGGCAATACATAATTTGTATTGAAATTTCTACAAGGATGAGCTTGCTGGCCTTCACAAGGTAAAGGTTTACTTGTTAGTTGTTGTATTAAGGCTCGATTGTATTCGGCGCTAATCGGTTTCTTTATACAAGTTTCCTCTTTGCGATTTGACACCATTACTTTATTCCAGTTCTGACTCAACTTTCTTTTTCCTTTTTGTGCTTGGTCTTTCTATTGTACGTTGCGTCTAGACGAGCTAAAGACCATATACCCGGCCCTATTCTACGCAGAGACTTGCATATTTTGAAGATTTATGTTTTTCTATGGGAAGCTTTTTTTTTATGAAAATCAATTATTTTCGCTCTGGAATATCTCTTTGATTTTTCTTTATAGTCCTTAGTTTTCCTCATCTTTATTTATTTAACACTTTGATTCAGAATTTAAAAAATAAAAAATAAACAAAACATTTATAAAGTTTTATTCACTAGTTGATTAGTGTGCATAAGCTTTTGTTTATTTAATTATTTTAATTTTATTGTTATTTAATTACATCCTAACTTAAAAATAAAACATAAAAATGTTATATCATAAAAAAATGTTATTGCAACTAATGTTAGGTAATAAACTTTTCATGTAATTAAATTACTTTAAAACTAATACAGTTTCTTAATTGTGTTAGCTTTTAGTTTTTTTTTTGTTAAAATTAAACAAACGCATGGCTTTTCCATTTTTTTGAGTTATTTGTATTTATTTTATTAGTTTTAACTTTGATTACTTCAAAGGTATAAAGTATTAAATTGTAAATAGCATAAAGACCATAAATTGAATAAAATTTAAATTGTGTTTCTTTCGTCAAGTGAAGATCTCTTGGAAGTCATAACCGAGTTTTGTCCCTTGACATGGTGTCCTTCCAAAGCATTGTCCTCTTGAAATCCATGATCAAGAATAGGAGTTTTGAGCATGGTTTTCTTATTTCAATCTTGTTAAAAAATGAAACCAACTACGAGGATAGTTTTGCGTCTCTGCAGCAACCTCGTTAAAATTGAAACAAAGCTTACAAGGACAATTTTACGTCTCTGTGGAAACCTTGTTAAAAAATGAAACAAATTTATGAGCATAGTTCTTCTCTTGTGTCAAGCTCGTTATAAAATAAAATAGCCTGTCTTGAGCATAGTCCATGTTCCTGTGTCGATCTCGTTAAAAAATGAAATAGATTTCCCCCCTCTTTGATTGAGTCAAGTACTTCATTACATCTAGTATTTGAAGCTTAATTTCATCCCCCTATGTCGTTGGACAAAATGAAGCTTGGGGGGCAATGCTTATAGCCCTTGGACTTCATGCTGAAGTTAAGTCGCTAGCTTCTTAAGCTGGGGGAAAAGTACAAACTATCCCCAGATTATGAATTGGGAGTCGCAAGCATAGTTTTTCTAGTTTCAAGCTTGTGTAAAAATGAAACCACCTACCTCAAGCATAGTTTCCTCTGGTTCAAGCTTGTGTAA
Organism: Picea engelmannii; assembly: GCA_009831015.1. NCBI lineage: Eukaryota > Viridiplantae > Streptophyta > Pinopsida > Pinales > Pinaceae > Picea > Picea engelmannii. The sequence continues at coordinate 78,926 of ML789993.1, read as the reverse complement.
AAATGAAACCAGGTACAAGCATAGTTTTGTTTAGTTTTAAGCTTGTGTAAAAAAAAATCTATCCCAAGCATAGTTTTGCTTTGTTTTAAGCTTGCGTAAAAATTAAAACAATCTCGAGCCTAGTCTTTGTTCTTTCTCGTGCTCGTAAATACATGAGAATGTAACCGAGTAAACTTTTATCACTTTTTTGGACTCGTAAAGGTTATATGAAAAAGGAACCCCCTAGAGTTCCCTTTAATCTCTTTTAAGACTCTCTAAACATGAAAATATTGTCAAGCGATCGTGTTCTTTTCACGCTCGTTAAGATATTTGAAGAAAACGTTTCTTGAGAGGTAGTTTATCTCTTTTTCGATCTCATCGAACTACTTTACGAAAAAGGAACACTCTAATCAAACATGATCAAAAGAAGTTATGGAGTCCTCTTTAATTTCTTTTCAAACTCCATAAACATGAAAAGACCATTGAGTTTACTTTCTTTGGACTCGTAAAACAAACATTGAAAGGCCCATATGGGACCGAACCACTCCTTCCTAGGATTCATTAAACATACTCTGAGGGACTCATCCGAAGGATGAGCTTACATTTCAAGCATATGTTATCCTCCTCAAGCTTGTGTAAAAATAAAGAGGTACTCGCCAGAAATGGTGGGGGGGAATTAAGAAAGAAATGTGTCTAAACATGTATTCTATGGAAGATTCGCTTTTGAACATGACACCCTTTCACTCGCTTTGTGTCTAGGTTGGAAAATCCTCTTGTCTCTTGATCATACTCCTTTATAAGATTACAAATTGGTATGGGATCCCTATTGTTGAGTCAGTGTTTCCAAGATAGTTCTGTGTCGTCAATATGTTCAAAGAGAAGTTCAACCCAGAAAGCCTTCTATTGTGTCGGTCATTTCTGTAGTCCTTAAGCCTTCTATTGCGTCGGCCATCCCTGAGTCATTCCTTAAGCACTTGTTACTCTGATATACTTCAAATCTTTTTAACCTGTTTCGTGTCATTGATGGGGGATACATTAAGGCCCTCCTGTGACGAGTCTTTTCTTGTCGACTTCGACTCATTATCCAAGAATTAGACTTAGAATCTAATTGGTACCTTGGAACTTGCATGCCTCAATGGCAGGTTTCGCTTTAGACAATGGGTTTTCATTATTGATCCCTGATCGAGAAATTTTGTTGAGTGTTTGACTTCAGCGCATAAATTCACACCCGTTGGATTGTACTAGTGTACCTTGGGAGTCATTGACATTAATGGTGATTTCTCTCACACTTATTAACAATATTCACTAATGACCGACAATCAAGTGGTTTCTACCATGTTCGACTTCAACACATGTATTCGTATGGTTAGATTCGTACTGTAGAGTGGTGGAGATGAAGACCCTGAATCTTTTATGAAAGATTCAAATTGCGTTGGAGTATATTCATATTGTATTGTTGCATAGATCCACAGTGTATGTCTCATGGTTATGTTCAAATTTGAGACTTTAATGCATAGATCCACAGTGTATTTTTGGTGGCTATGTTCAGATTTGAGTCATATTAGCATGGATCCCCAGTGTATGTTTGGTGGCCATGACCTGTCTTACTTGACATGGATCTTTGCATGTCGGCATTTATGCTTTGAGTCATTTGTATTATGAGTATGGTAATGCCTACCTCGGTGATGATATATATTATTGGATTTTATTTCCTTGTTTGTTGGCAAGTTTCCAACCAACGTGTTCCTTGTTCCCAACACACACACTCAACAAAGTATTTCAGCTATCACTATGTTCTATCTTCATACTTTGGGAGGCTTACTATTACACATTATTTTCGTCACCCCTATGACCATGAATGATGTACACCAATCCTTTCTTTTAGAAGGATCAATTTCCTTAAATCCTGAAGAAGAATGAAGATGAACTTTCCCAGAGAGATGAAATTATCTTTTCCTTTGTAAAAAAACCTTCTAAAGAAGGATCCTCGCACCTTGCTCAGTGTTAAGGGTGTGATGATATAGGATCAGCGCAGGTTGCACCACAGTGGCCTACGACATCATCGCAGTTTGCTTAGTGTTAAGGGTGTGATGATTGTCTGTACGAAGAAAAGAGAATCTTCTCGATTCTTCTAGAATAGAAGCTTCGAGGGTGAGGTGGCCTCTGATCGGTTTGGATATGAGTTACATCCATGTTCTAGTGGGATCATCCTAACCTCCTCAGCCTATCCTTTTTAGCTTATAAAAGGAGAGGAGTTCTCATGGGGAAAGTTAGTTGTTTTAAAGCTTGGTGAGCTTTGTGAAGAACTTTTGAGAATAGCTAATGAGATATTAGTCTAGTCAGGAGTTTGGAGTGTTTGGGCCTATATTGGCTATGAGATTTGCTTTGTTAAGATAGATTATGAGTGAATTTCAAATCTGCAATCTTAAAATACGTGGAGGAGAAGTGTGTGGGAAACAAGGAACTGTTGGAAGGACCCTGACAACATCAAGGCATCTAGTTTTATCTTTCTTCCACATTATTTAATACATATAAACTTGTATTTCCTATATGAACGCTATTTGTCCATATTGTATGATTCCTTGATCATGTACATAGTTTCATATCGAATAGACTATGTTATTCTTGTCTTTGTTGGCTTGTGTTTCTTTGCAAATATTTCTCCATAATCCTTACGACGGATCTGGGATCACAGTGGCAAGGTCAGGTACAACATTTAAAAGGTATGTTTTGGATCCTCTTCTTATTTGGTAACTAAATCTAAGGAAACTTTAGTATATTGTCTTGTTTTGTTCTAGTTTCGGGGTGAAACTAGGGAGATCAGTTTGTGTCCGCACTTACCGATTTGTCTAATAACAAAAGAGGAGAAGCGACGTGCATTTACTGCATGTCGTTCTTACTCTACCTCGAAGCCACCACCTTCACTGTTCCACTCGTGCTTGTTTTGGTTGCTCCGTTTAGCAACATCTCCATTGTACTTAGCCTTGGCGGAAAAGTATTTGCGCTCTGTTAATGGTTTTAGCATTCTTCTTAGAGGTATGGTGTTTTACCTTTTCATTCATTAAGTGTTATCTCTGCTCGAGATAAAATCCTATTGTTGGCTCTAACAGAATGTGATTGTTTTCCAAAGTTTGCAGTGAATTGCTTATGGGAATTCTGGTTGTATGATGTGTATCAATTTGGGTTTTCTTCCTTTTAGCATTTAAGTGTTTCAAACCGGAAATATTGTTCGACATTCTCTTATGCTTGAAGTGTATGGTTGTATAGCGCCCAAAGAAATTGTTGGTATACTATGACTATTTGAAAACATTTATGGTGAATATGTTTGGTTCGCTCATTTCTTGTTATTAATTTTTAAAGGGTTTTCCTCTATAAAAGGACGATAACAATCGGGTTTCTTCACTACTGTATGATACCCTTAACCCCATATCTAGGCCTTGGAAAATTGCATTCCTTTCTTATTATTATTATCATTGTTTGCAAAGTTACAAAAGCCTATGTGTTACGTCTTGCTGTCACCTTGACATTTTGTAAAGAATATGTGATGGGAATGGATTGTTTTTGCTTTGCGTAAAGTCCACACCTTACGCTCACTATGTCTGCTCAGACAACAATTCCCCATCCGATACAAATGGGCAAGTAATAAGTTAAACCTAGATTCTAAATTTGTTTAGTGGTATCTTGGCCCAAAAACGAGAAAGATTGATCACGCCCACAAAATCGTAGCTCATTTTGTTATCTATTCATGAGGGAATTTCGTTGATTTTGAAGTTATTATGGATTTGATGAAACAGTGACTACCAGGTTCACATTGGGTTTTCGAACCTATTTGTTTTTGCAACAATTAGTTTGGGGTTATGGTGAAATTTTTATGATGGATAGTTGAATGGTCCTATGCTTCTTTTACGAGTTTTTTAGGCTGACTTTAGGCATTCTATTTACAATTATGATTGAGTCAAATTGGATTTGTAAGCAGTCTCATGTAGAACGCTTTTACCAGTTTAAAAGGATATATATATTTTAAAGAAAAAAAAAGGGGGGGAAATGAAACTTAAAGTTTGGCAGTCCTAAAATTTTCATTGAGTTTTATATTGAATAGTTTCAAAGGATTGTTTCCATGTCGTGGATTCTAAGTGTTACAGTTTAAAAAGAGTATTATGGTGCAAACAAAATGTGGTGGGTTTAATTTCATCATGTTAGTTTGAAAATAATTGGCATGATAAACAACGAATATCCAAATGTTTTTGGGCAAATGATGTTGAATGTTATTTCATGTAACAAAACAGTAATCGTCTCACTCTCGTCCATTGTCTCATTTTTTTCTCATTATATGCCCATCACCTTCCCAACAACATTTAATTCACCCCATGTTCTATTATCTTGAATTTCATTGTTAATGAGGAAGGATTAAAAATGATTGAATGATGGTTTGAGTTGGAAATTTGATATGGAGGCATCATCGTTAGAGGAAAAGGCCCCAACATTTTGCTTGAACAGTATTCAGTTGTTGGTTCCTATCCATACTACCATTTTTCATTCATTACAAAGCCTCCCATCTTCCCAATGACCCTATCATTCCCCGTTCAATTGCAATTGATTTTTTAATTTGATATGTGGTGAGTTGTATCAATGGATGGATTTCATATGCTTATGTTGTCAATGACAGAGCCAATATTTTGATTTTGTTTAGGTGGCTATTAGTGAATGGAATGTTAAAAATTTTATTCTGATTGGAATATTGCTTCAGGACGAGTTTTTTTAGCAGGGGAAACAATGGCAAAGGTGCAAACAGAGGTAGAGGAAATAATTGGTAAAGAGGCCATAGAAGGCCATGATTCTCAATACATTTTGATGTTGATCCACAAGAACTAAATCATCTTTTCAGAGCTAGGTTTTTTAATCTACTTGGCCAAGGAATTATGCAACCTAGGCCTAAGAGGCCTCCTTTCCAGCCACACCAAAATTTCTTTAGTATCCGTGTTCCCCCTCATGTTTCTATGCAGCCAGAACCACCTGCCAATAATGGCTAGAAAGAGATCATCCACCAACCTGTTGCACATCATAATGGGTGGCCTACATTATCATTGTCATTACCTCCTCCTTCATCGCCATTTAATCCAAATGCACAAGTTGATCCCATTGTTTCACCAGCCTAGTCTTCACATGCAAGCAAAAGGATTAAAACCACTATGCCTGAACCAAAGATTGACAATGGGAAAGAAGTGACCAATTCCCCTAACTCTTATGAAAATTCATATGATTCAATGTCCTCCCATCTCCACCTCGAGGATAATTGCTCCCATGTCATCAATGAAATCCATCCTCAAGGTTCCAATCAGCCTAAAGTTGCTACAGAAGGCAAAACAACAGGAAAATAAAAAGAGAGTAGTAGTGAAAAGAGGCAAACTTCCTCTCATAGCAAATATGGGTTTTAATGTTGTTAATGCTATTTTCTTTTGAGGACAATCTTTTTATTTGATATGACAGATTTTTGGACAACAAATACCAATTTAGACAACAAATACATATTTAGACAAAATTTTGGACAACATGGATATAATGTTATTTTTAGATATAGTCATGTTTTTTTTTTAAGAATATTTGACTATTAATATGAGGATGGGAGTTACAAGGCAGATGTTTGAATTAAATCTTTGGGATATTATACTTCATGTTTTGATTATTATTAAAGAATTGAAAATGGGAGTGACAAGGGGTCCCACCTATTTAGTTATTATTTAAATAGACCCTTATCTATATATATTATTATTCATTTGTCTCAACTAATTAGTTAAGTTAATTAAGCTTAAGAAAAGAAAGGTAGTTGAACTACCATAACTTATTGGGAAAAGAATAAAATCTCAATCATTTGAAGAGGCAAAGGGGAGGAGAACAAAAGGAGAACTTCCGATATAAGGTATGCTCTATACTTGTGAGGTATTTTCTTTTTGTTCATGCATTCTGAGTTTACTAGAAATCTAAACCATATTGATGATAGCAGGGTCTTATTGAAAGCAGCAGGATTCAAAACTGAATCATATCTTTCAACAACTTATTCTAAAGGTGTATGATTCATCTTTGGCATTCTGTGTGTTCTTGTTTGTTTATGGATTAGATTTCATGACTGATAAAGAATATTTTGCAGAGTCAAGTGACAACATTTTTATGGCAAGTTGATCCAAATATTTAACTTTAGTTTTCTTTTGTTGTCAGAGTCTTTTTGTATGGTGCCCATCGGAGACTTCTAAATTTGACTTTGGTCCCAACATAGGGGTTTGTAAAGAGAGTTATGCTCTGTATCTCATAATGAAGTTAATATAAAAATCAGATTTATGATTTCAGTCTCACATGTGTATCTTAATGATATTGTTCAGACTTTACTTTTATTCTTGTTTCTTATCCTTGTACACACTTATGTATATCTTTGCTTCTTTTCTTTTTCACAATTACATATAACATATAAAATCAGCCTTAGTCCCTAGTACATATTACCTGTGGATTAAGAGATTGTTTTGAATTAAAGGCTATACACATCGAGTAACATTTCCAACTGTCTTGCCTTAGCCTAGCAAGATATGAAAATGCTTGAGTAAGGTTCTTCATACCTTTTCCTCAACATAGCTAACAATTCTTGAACAATCTCTTCATTTTCATATTTCTTTTAGAAAATGGGTGGAAATAAGGGTGAACATTGTGTGGGAGGCTACCATGTATGAGTGGAATGGAGTGATCATGTGCACCATGGAAGGGTCGAAGGCCTTGGGGGTTTTCAAAAATTGATTTGTGTTTGGATAAGATGAAATTCATGTTGAAATGAATGGATTGGGAAGGGGCCTCAAAGGGTTGAATAACATGGAATTGGGAGATAATGCAAGAATGACCCTTTTAAGGATTTTTCCCATATGGTGTGAGTTGACGATCTTGGGATAACCTGTTGTGATTCCTTGGAATGTGTAGCAATGCCCGACTTGCTGGAAGTTCATGTATAACTCCTTGAAATTCATAGTGACGGGGCCTAGTTTGCATAACCATTCAACACCCAAAACAATGTCACAACCACTCATTTCAATGGCAAATATGTGGGATTTCAAAAAATAATCACAAATGTAAAGGCACATATTTTCACTACCCCCACATTTCATGGAACCTCCATTAGAAATCATAATCTAAAAGTTGTTCACTACATGGATATAGCAATGTGTCTCTTGGGAAACCCATCAATGAATAAAGTTATGGGTGTTACTGCTATCAATTAGGATAATGACTTTATGATTATTGGTGTAGCCAATTAATTTAAGGGTTTGCGGGGATGAAATAAGGCATGTAGGGAGATTTGGAGTTCCACATATGGTTGATCAAAGGAAGGAATGTCATCATCATCATCATCAGATGAAATTTGCTCAGAAAACAGCCATAAAAAGTTTATGCTTCTTACATTTGTGCCGAGGAAAATATTTTTCATCACAATTGTAGCAAAGGTCTTTAAGTTGATGTTATGTCAATTTAGCACAGGTTAATTTATGGATCTTAAGAGGAGGAGAGGGAGAGGGATTGGTGGGATGGAAATGAGGAATAAAGGAGGGATTTTTTATTTGAGCACTGACCACCTGTTGTGCTTCCCTGGATCATTGAGTGGATTCGATCCAAGTGGTGGGGTGAGCCATTAAGACTTGAGCACATATTTCTTCCTTTAGACCACTAATAAAGCATTCTCAGAAGAAGGTATCAAACATACCCTATGTGTGGAAAGCAAGTTGCTTAAAAGAATATAAGTAGTCTTCAACTATACCCAATTGTTTAATCTTGGTCAAGCGACCCAAATGGTGAGTATCAAGTTCAAAACATTCATAAATATCAGTGACAAATTGAGTCCAAGTAATATAATAAGCTCTGTGGGAATTCTCACACCATTGTCACCACTCAAGGTATAAATACAATACATTGACACAAAGTTTCATTAAGTCATTGGTGATGCCATACAATGAAAAATAGTGTTCCAATTGAGTGACCCAGCCAGTGGAGTCAGAGCCATCGAATTTATCCACATCCACTTTAGGAAGGTGTAGATCCTGAACAAAGGTGTTAGAGTGAAACCCCGTGGAATGGGATGATTTCACTCCCTCTTGGGGGAAGGGATATTCCTGGGAGTGAGTAGCTATGAATTTAGCAAAAAATCCGGACAACTGGTTAGGTACCTTTTCGAGTTTGGTGAGCTTGGCATTAATTATAGCAAGCTTGTCATTAACTGTAGCAATTTTTTGTTCAATAACAGCTTGAGCTTGCGCAAATGCAGTTTGCAAGTCGTCACATAGATTTTCAAAGTTAGCAACGCAGTTGCCATAATATTGTTTTTGGGTTGCCATATAGTTGGGGTGCATAAGAAAAAAATTGATTGGAGGGTGAAGCTAGGGATATGGGTGCAGTGTAATGGGGCTAGTGGGTCCAAAAAAAGACTTACTATAGAGTTGTATTAATGTGATTAGTTTGGCTTTCTAGATTTATTGGGATAGGTAGTTGGTAATGAGCCAAGTGGGTCCATGTAAAAAAAACTTATGGAAGAGGGGTGTTGACTCAAAATATCGTCACCTATTATTAAAATCATGCAAATGGTTGCAAGGCCTATCTATATATCTATGATATAATGTTAATAGGTGGGGTCCCCTAGAAGAAAACACATAAATGGTTGTTTTCAATCATTTCCTCATCACAGTTACATATGTGCATATCAGTGGTATTATGATGAAGCTTCAAACATTATGTTGTATGTGATTCTTGGCATGATTAGATGATGATATGGGTTGTTGTACTTCAGTTAGGTGCATGATAGTGATAATTGCTTATCTTTATTCTTCAGATTTTTGTGACATGGCACTTGTGAAATGTGTTACCCTATTCCTATGATTACATGCAAAAAAGAAATTATAATCATTTACAAAGCTCATGAGTTCAAAAGATATAAACTTTACAATTTATATTACCTATACAAAAACATATATGCAGTGGGGTCAAAGTGTGCCAAGTAAAAGCATGGTTACAAACCATATACATGTGGGAAGTTTTCATTCATATACAAAATTTGGTTATATGGTTATGTTATGCACAAAAGCTATGGTTATATGATTCTCAAAACTCATGTTGCGAAAAGTGATGATAAGTATTAAAGTTATGGGAAAAATGTTAAAAACAGTTGCTTTGATATATGGTATCAATTTTAAAACATGCATATGATTTGATTGGCATATAGTATGTCATTGGTTATAATTGTTCGCTTGCTCATATGAGTATACGGGTCAATTCAATTGATGGTCAATAAATGGAATATATCTAGAGTAGATATAGCACATGGTATTATGTTGTGTGATTATTCGATGATGTGACCTGGTAGTGATACACATGGTATAAGTTTATTGTTATTTGACTTGGCATACACATGCTATGGTAAAAGATATGGGCGTGATGGGATGACCATGCATTTATTTTGATTTGATGTAGGCTTTAATGTCGAGTCGACCCACGCCTTACCATATTTCGAGGAGATAGGGTTATGCCCATTTGCATCGCTCAGCCTGTGGAAAAGAGCTTTGCTTGAAGAATGAACCTGCTTGGTCGTTATGGCAATTGTCTTGGCACTGGTATAAACTCACCATTGGACAAAGTAAGTGCATTAGCTCTTATACATCTTTTGCATGTAATTTGCTTGCAAATGAATTAATTTTTGGCTCTGTTTGACTACTCGTGACTATAAAAGTCTCACTTTCCTTATCTTTTGTTCTTGAGAAAAAATATTAAATTGGTGGTTGTTGGATGTTAATGGTCATTTGGTTTCATTTTTTGGGGGTCATTTCCATACTCTCATTTTTCATCATGTATGTGTCATACATGTTGGTGAAGTTTGTAAAATGGAGGAATAATGAAAATGGGTTGAATTTGCCTATGTTGTTTGCATGTAAAAGGAAATGAGATTCAAACCCGGACTTGTTCTTTGCTATTAGTTTTTCGACCTCATTTTTATTATAGGTTAAACCCATCATTATTGTATGCAAAACAAGAAAGGTTTAAACTCGAGTTGGTCCATTTGTTTAACTACATAAGCTCCATTATCTGGAAGTAATGGGACAAACCCATTATCATTTTATACACAAGTATAGACAGGAATTCAAACCCAACTTCATCCTTGGAAGGATGATAAGATTTTGTTTTGTTGAAATAATGATTGTGAGCTCTGGATGTATTTGCTTTTCTAAAGGTTTAAAGGCACACTATTGGCTCATCTCTTCATGCTTATTTTCATCTGGGTCATTCTTCCTCAACCCGAGTTCAAACATGGGCTCATATTTTTTGTTATGGATGAATGGGTAAAACCCATTTTCTGTTGTTCATACAAGTAGGGATTCGAACCCTAGTTCGTTTGAACTGAACCCATGAAAAATTTGTGTAAATACATGTCGAGCCTATCAAGGGTACATTCTTAATTTCAATTATGCCCAGTCTTCAATACAAAAATAAAATATGATCTTGTTTTGTGATGAGAATGGTTAAGCCATGTTTTGTATAAAGGTTCGGGCCTCAACTCTTCTAAGTAACTTGGACTTGAGCAAAGGGTATGCTTGATTGTTGCCTCAACTTGGGTTATTTTTCATATATATCAGATTTTTCACATGGCCTCATATTGTTAGTGATTTATAGTCCTAATTGAATGGTAATGATGAGTTGGAACTTGTTGGGTTTTATAGAAATTATATGTTGTCATGGAGCTTATTGTTCAATAAAAGAGAATGATTATGTGATGGCATAACAAACGTGATGGCCAAGTTTTAAAGGTTGTTATGGAGACTTGACATTTTCCCTCATATATTTCATTTTCCACAAGTTATTTCCTTTAATCCCACTCATATATAAATCCATTTTACATGTTTTTCTCCCTTGTACACATAATTAAAGATGCAAGTTATATGTGGCCTTCAAATTGAATGATTTTTTTGACAGCATGGTACATTTAAAAAAAGAGGGGGCATTTGTTTTAGCATATGAAAATATGGTTTATAGTGAATGGCTTGAAGTGTTATGATGATCATTAGAGATATACATGCATGATAGATTAAGTTAAATGTCGAACAATGATTGTCATTCATTCCCATCATATATATGTCATTTTTTGCAAACTACAATCCTTTAATCATCTTCCCAGTCACATATATATCCCTTTTTCATACATTCCCTTGTTCATATGTTCATAGAAAGGAGGATTGTTACATATGGAAGTGTTTTTAAATAAGTTTTCTAAGTTCAGATGTTGAAGAATGAAATAGAAATTGAATGGTTGTTGAGGCATGAATTTTCTTCCCTTAATTTCATTTATCCCATTCATATTTCCATTTTATGCTTGATGGCTATATTTCTCAAAGCCATAGTTGGATCATGTTCAACAAATTGTAATTGATGTTTGTTGCTACTAAATTGCATTTTACTTTAAGAATTTTCGCTCTAACGAAACAATGGTGTCATATAGATGAGTTTTTTCAGCAAAGGAAGTAATAGAAGTGGCAATAGAGGAAATAAGGGAGATAGAGGAAGAAGAGGAAGGATACATGATGTATTTTGGCAACCCATGAGGCAAAAAAAGATGAAGATTTTGATACATTATTACCTTGATTAAGAAGAATTTCATCGACTGATTCAAACGGGTCACTTGAACCTTGGAGGGAAACCTGTTTTGCCTCAACCTCCAGCTTATCCCAATGTAATTTTGTAGCCACATCCTAGTATTTTGCATGACCCTATACCCTTTGTTCAACTAGAAAATGATGTATGGGGTAATACAACTGTGAAGCCCCCCTCTGGTATTTCCCAATGGCTAAATGATGCCCCTCTTCCTCCTCCACCTCTTATTCATACAACACTATATATTGTTTCAGTTGGTTCTATGGCCCACTCACTTCCTCTAAAAGACCACAAAGTAACCCCTCATGATTCTGATCCAAGTGGATATCGGTGGCCACCCACCTTTCTCGACTGGCTCAAAACAGTTTTCTGGCAATTTTGGCAATTTACTATTTTTAGCAGGTTTTAACTTCCGGGGCCATTTTGAGGGCCTAAATGAAGGTTTTTCAAGATCGAGGTTCTCAATGATATTTGAAGGCATAAGTGAGCCCCCAAAATGAATCTCCTCGACGATACCTTTCCAACAAGCTATCATACACCTAAAACGGAGATCGTATGCAAAAGTTGTGACCCCGAGAAGTTGATGTACTCACTTACCCAAACGGGGCCACATGACTTTTAGCACTTCATCTCCTAGGGTTAGGTTTTTGGATGTCTAGGACTTTTGGCATTCCTGTTTATTGTAAAAAGGCCTTCAAAGCCTCATTGTAATCATCTTCTTGCGAATGCGAGTAGCCGTCACATCTCTTCTCAGAGATACGCTGC
>ML789993.1:36576-66471 GCA_009831015.1 Picea engelmannii | reverse complement strand
GATTATTTTAATTTTGTCTTAAGATAGTGACTTTGACTTTGATATTATTTTTGGAGAGACAATAGATCCATGGTATTTATTATGAAAACTCAAAATATCATGCTATTTTTGGAAGATACAAGTAGATGTTGATTCGATATTTTTGGGTTAGTGTTATATGCTTCGTAATGTTGATTTTATATTGCTAAATTATTTTGGAGTTATAAGAAGTATTTGATATGGAAAATAACGAGGACCTATAGGGGGCCCACCTATTATGTATTATTATTATTTACACTTATCATAAATAAAGTTGTCCTATCTTAACCATCGTTATTTAACTTCATAAGAAAAGGTAGTTGAACCACTTGAACTACTTTTTAAAGAAAAAAAAAGAAGAGAGAAAGGACAAAGAAGAACATGAGAAAATAGGGAGAGATGCTTCTAATAAGGTTTGCCTCAAGTGAGATTACTTATTCATTCATTCATTTCTGAGTTTCTTCAGAGCTAAATTATCTTGTTGATAGTAGGGTTACTCTAAAGATGGAAAAAAAGAAAGGATTGGAAATAATAGACTTTTGATATGCTCCAAATGTCATTCATTCATCTTGATAGTTTGTTTAGTCTTAATTAGAATTTTTGAATTCAGTTTCAGTGTCGATTGATGCTATTTTGCAGAATCAAGACTATGATGTGCTTGTAGCTTGGATTGATCCAATTTATTTTCAGACTTAGTCTTCTTCTTTGAGACATCAATTGTTTATGTATAATTTAAAATTACATGTTCAACTTCTAAGTCTAATTTCCATCCAAACCCTCGCAAGGTTTTGTAAAGAGAAACTTGGTTGTAACTCAGAAAAGATATCAATAAAATTATTTGTTGATTTCTTCTCATTCTTGAGACTTGTTGTGTACTGAATTTTCAACTTTATATTATCTTGCATTTACTTATTCAATTGTTTATAAATTTCATTTGCAAACACTTTTTTTTTTCTACAGCAAAGCACACATATTTTATAATAGCATAAGACCCAAGAACTTATTTCTTGATGGATGATTGATATTTTTGAACAAGCTATAAGCCCACAGTGATAATCATGCCTATGTCACCTTGCCTGGTGAGATTTGAAAATGCTCGAGTGAGGATATAAGCATTTGCCACCTCAACATTTATTTGGAAACCATATTGGGGAGTATCTTTTCTTTATTTTATGTTTTATTCTTTTTATTAATGACTTTGCCTGCCTCACAACAACCTAACTTGAGGTTTCATGATCGAACAAGTATTGCATCATGTCTTTTTTATTTTATTATAGAAATTGCATGTACCTACAAAGAACTTGAACTTTCTCAGGAGACTATAGCCCATGATATTGAGATCTGAGAACAAATAAAATCCCTTCAAGTTCAAAATAGGCCTCCTCAATAAATTGTTTTCTTATGACCACCCAGTCTTATTCGTCAAGATGAAAAAAAGTCCAACCTCCTAAATTCGATCCTTTATTTGAAATAGGAAGGAAGAAGGTGATCTTAGAGAATCTTCAGCCAAGTATTAGAAGATCTTTTTCAGACTTTGAATCAGAGGTAACAAGTGCTTCAATATCCTTCCCTCCCAAGAAAAATACAATGACTTCTTCCTGTGGTTCAGGTGGTACAAGTGGACCTACTTCTTCACAAGATTCAACTTCTTCTATAATCAAAAGCATGTATAGTCACTATAATCCTATCCAGACAACTACAAATCCTCCTAAAGTCATAAAACAATATGGTTTCTTTAATTTGAGGAGGATGCAAATGCTACTACGTGGCATGTGTCTTTTCCTTTAGATTTGGTGGCTCCAGCCACTACTCCTCTTCCAAATTTCAAAGATCATTTGCCTAAATTTGTTGGTAATGGCACTATTTCAATTAATGAACATCTTATTGCTTTTTCAAATGCATGACATAATGTTGGAGCAAATGAAAATGATACTTGTATGAGACTTTTGGTCAATTCTTTGGAAGGAAAGGTTGCAGTTGATTTCTTTGAATTGTTTCCCAAGATATTTACAACTTGGGATGAATTATCATATTGGTTCAAATCAACCTATAGACAACATCAAAGTCCATCGGATTTGCTTATATAGTACAAAAATATTGGCTTTAATAAAGGTGAAACAACTAAATCTTTTAACTTACATTTCACTAAATTATGCAATAGATTATGGAAATCATCATACCTCACAATCAAGCTACATTAATGCATTATTATAACACCTCTTCTACCTATTGTCATAGGTTAGAGGAAAAAAAATGCTAACAGTCTGGGATCTGCATTACAGACTTGTTTAGAGTTTGAGGAGAAGTTGGCAAGAACATGGCTTCATGTTGAATACTTTATCAAATAAAATGTTATTTCAACTGTATTACAATGGGTCCATGATATGAGCAATCGAATGATTGCTTGCAAAAGAAAAGGGGTGATGTCCACCTCTTCTCCAACTGAAACTTCTACCCATGTCGCCTTTAGGAATTAGACTAATAGCTTTCACCCCAATACCAATCTTTCAAGAACCTGGTGTCATTTTCATGAAGAGAATCACGATGAAAATACCTGTGAGATTAAGCTGAGTGCAAGAGAGCGCACTTTTGGAAAAATAATCGATACAACAATCGTTGCCTTAGATTGGGCTCAAGAAGAGGATGTCATGATGGTTGTCACTCAAAGCAAATCTTATCAAAATAAGGGCAAGGGAGGTCCTCCCATGACTACTTTTGCTCCTAGTTTATCCTCTCAACAGGTTAATCCTCATACTACAAGGGGTACCCAAAGTCAAGAGGTTTATACTTCTTCTTCATCTAAGTACAATATTCCGAAACAATTGGCTACAATAAAAACAGATGCATATTTATTGGATATGGCCACCGTCCTTGAACAACAAAGGCATTTGAAAGATTTCATGGAAGGTAAAACTTCCACTATTGCCAGTTTAATTGAAGAAAAAAATGAAGAAGGAATGTACATAAATGAAGTAGGTGTATATAATCCTAGAAGTTATTGAAAAAAACCTCATTTCTACGTATCTCTAAATATTATGGATAAAATTGCACATTCATATCTAATTGATGGCGGATCAAGCCCTAATGTCATGTCTAAGATCATCATGGAAGAGTTAGGGCTATCTTACACAAATGAAAACTCAAAGAGTATGTTGTCTTACAATAGTTAGCAACAAGATGCTATCGGTGTTTGAGCAGCTCAAGGCTGCAGTAGAAACTCACTTCAAGGAACTTCATAAGGAAGAAGGCTCTGGCTCTGAAGAGGTTATCTCATATTTCCTCTCACACATTCCCTCTCTCGTATGCAGGAATGACAACTCATCACTCATGAAACCTTTTTCTAAAGAAGAAATCAGCAACGTCATTTGGTCCATGGAACCTGACAAAGCCCCAGGACTAGAGAGATTCACAATCCGTTTTTATAGAGCATTTTGGGACATAATCAAGACTGATCTTTTGAGGATGATTAAAGCTTTAGCAAGGGATGTTGATAAAGCTTGACATGGCAAATTCTTTCGACAGGGTAAACCTCTCTTTCCTGTACAAAGTTATCCTCTCTTTTGGATTTTGCACTAATTTCGTCAAGTTGATAAAAGCCTGCACTGAAAAGCCTCGGATAACCCCTCTAGTAAATGGCAAGCCAACCAACTATTTTCAGGCCTCCAGGGGATTAAGGCAAGGATTCCCTCTTTCCCCCTTCTTGTACATCCTGATGGTTGATACTCTAAGCAGAAAGTTGATCGCTGAAAAGAGGACTGGTACAGTCCCAGGCATTAGGCTGACGAAGGGAATTGACCCAATCAACCACGCCCTCTTTGCAAATGATTCTCTCATGCTAGGTGAAGCTTCCGTAAAAATTGCAAAAAACTTCAACGAAACACTTCAAAGCTTCTGTGGCATCTTCGGAGTGCTTATCAATAAAAGAAAAAGTACAGTGTTTGGGTGGAACGCAAATCAGCAAACTATTAAACTCATAGGCATGTACCTGGACTTCCCCGACTATGCTTCTTGGGAAAAAATAAAGTATTTGGGACTCCCCTTAACCCTGGGCTCCAACAAAGCCTCTCTGTGGGAAGAAATCATAAGCAAAATCAAAGCTAAAATCTTAGCCTCGGGTGGACAGTGGCTCACCAATGTTGGGAAACTCACCCTCATTAAATCAATCATGTCCTCCCTGCCAATCTACCAGGCTTCCTTTCTCCTAGCCCCGAAGGCGATCACGAATCAGATCACAAAGATGCTCAGAGAATTACTTTGGTGTCGAGGCAAAGGCAACCAAAAGAAATACCACTTAGTCAAATGGGAAACTGTCAAACGCCCCTACGTTGAAGGTGGCCTACAGGTAAGAGACCCTGAGCTTGCCAACCTAGCTTTGGGAGGTAAAATCATCTGGAACCTTTATGAAAACCATAGACATCCAGTAAGCAATCTTTTACAAAAAAAATATCTCAATGGAGCCTCTCTAAGCAACCTCCAGGCAGCGAACATCCCCAAAGGAACCCTGATCTGGAATCTTTGCAGGCACGAATTAGAACCCTTTCATAAGCATCTAATTCAAATCCCGGGGAATGGAAAAAAAAACTAAGATGTGGGAAGACAACATTATGGGCAACACCCCCCTCATCAAATCAGAAGATATCATGGAGATCCGTGCATGGCTCTCTCAGCGTGGTATCAACAAACTCATAGACATCTCTGCATGGGATGACGCAAGAAGATGGCAAAGTTGGGATCTCTCTGGCATTCCAAACCAAATGCATTCACAAAAATCCCTCCTCCTTGCTGCGTTGACGGACTGCGCACCTATACATATCCTCTCAAGGGATAAATGGGGATGGGGCAATTATGGCTTCTACTCAGTAGCCCAAGGCTACAACACTCTGCAACTGCCTCAAGCTCTGAAATAGACAATGACCCTCTGGAAGCAGATCTAGGACCCCCTCGGTCTTCCAAAAGTAAATTTCTTCAGTTGGGTTCTAATGCACAAGAAAACTTTAACAGGTGAAAATCTGGCAAAACGAGGCTTCATAGGTCCTCATAGATGCCCCATGTGTTGTCATGCACCTGAAACGATGGAACATTTATTTGTAGACTGACCATTTGCACAAGAAGTATGGAAAATATCCCTTCAAGGCCTCAATGCCACAACTCTGAGACAGATCTCAGTGAATGATTTATTCTCCTCATGAAAGGCGCGTTATCCTCAAGATATCCAAAGTAGTCCAACCTGAATAAGAATTTGGTAGGCCATCCCCAAATACATTTGTTGGAAACTATGGCTGGCAGGAAACGATCATATCTTCAACAACAAGTTGTCTTCCCCCACAACGGTGGCTGCGAAGGCAAAATCTCTCCTTCTCAAAACAGTAGAAAATCACTTCACCATGAAAGAAATTACTCTTCCCCTCGAATAAAAGAAATGGACTGGAACCTTCACCTTCTGAGACAGAACTCGAACCATTTTTCACCCTTCAAAAACTCCAAGTTGGTGGTTGTGAGACAAAGATGTAGTTTTTCAAGATTGGTGGAGGTAGCAAGGCTTAGCCTCAATCTTTTTCGACGGAGCCTCCAAAGGAAACCCAGGAAATGCAGGAGCAGGTGGAGTGATTTACTCCTGAGATGGAAGCCGAAAAGACAATTTCAGTTGGGGTCTGGGTCAGAGAACAAATAATCAGGCTGAAATTCTCGGGCTGCTAAAAGCTTGTCAAATAGCGCGAGAAAAGGGCGCCAAAGAAATACAAATCTTTGGAGATTCTGAAATCCTGATTAAGATTTTAAACATGAATGATTAATTCAACAACCTAGTAATCAACAAGGCCTTACAAAGACTTCGTCAAGTACTGCAATATTTCTCCTCCCCTCGCTTTTACCACATCCTCCGTGGATCAAACAAGGAAGCAGATGCAAAGACGAATATGAGTTGCCTTCTGCCCTCAAAAACTCTGAGGATAAATGATGAAATCCCCTTGTGGACCCCCATCCCATAATAAACGAGATGAAATTCCCTTGTGTTATACACTTGTGTTGTTCCTTTGGGTTGTTCCCTTGTGTTGTCCCCTCGTGTTGTTCACTAGTGCTGCTCCTTTGGGATGTCCCCTGGTGTTGTTCCCTTGGGTTGTTCCCTTGTGTTGTTCCATGGGTTGTTCCCTTGTGTTGTTCACTTGTGTTGTCCCCTGGTGTTGTTCCCTTGGGTCGTTCCCTTGTGTTGTTCCCTTGAAACTGTTTCCATGGGTTGTTCCCTTGTGTTGTTCCCTTGTATATTAAGCAAGATGTTGCTCCTATGTAATGCCCCCTTGCGGGAAGGTTATCACTAGTGCTGCTCCTTTGGGATGTCCCCTGGTGTTGTTCCCTTGGGTTGTTCCCTTGTGTTGTTCCATGGNGCTCACCGGGAGATAAGAACCACTTGAAATATTCAAGTGATTGGAATTCTAGTCATCAACTATTCCATCATTTTGGGAAGAGATTGGCAAGCATTGATTGGTGGATACATTTCACTTGATGGGACACACATATCCCTTCCCAAGGATGGAAAGAATATCATTGTTCTTAGGGAAGGATGAATCTCACCCTATATAGAGTCTTCCACAACCACATGTCAATCATATTAAGGAAGACATTGGTGTATACTATGTTTTTCTAGAAGAAGATAATGATTGTGTCTCACAACCTCTAGATCCCGAAGATGAAATGCGACACATGCATTTTAATGGTGCATACTCAAGTGAGGGTAATGGAGTTGGCATAGTACTATATTCACCTGTAGGAAATATTCATAATTTTTCTTACAGATTGAAATTTGCATGCACTAATAATGTTATAGAATTCAGAGCCTTGGTTCTTGGAATTGAAAATGCATTCAATCTTGGTTAAATCATATTTTTGTTTTTGGGGATTCTGAACTTATTGGGGATGCTTGATGTACACCCAATGACATAGTAGGGTGATGGTGTGGTAGAATGATGAGATGGATAGATTATGTGTCATGTAGAGAATGGATGAGTTCAAAAATAAGGTAGTCATATTGTCTAGAAAAAAAAATGGATACTTGAGGCCTCATCTTAGTGTCGAGGGTATTGAGGAGTTACACCAAGCCACCCATGGGGATGATCCCTAATGAGGCCCAATGACACTACAAAATATATATTATAGTTGGGGACTCCATTATAGATGACACTACAAGATATTTGCTTGGTAATCACCTACCACAATATTCATTGGTAACTATGAGTGACTCCACTAGATTTGAATAAGTGACATATGACATCCTTATGGGAAACATGTTTTGAGCAGATGGCTCAATCAATTGAGCTAACCCCTATAACTCTATCTAGGAACTAATTTTTCAAATTTCTTGTCCCTTTAGGCCAATTTTCCAAATTTATTGTTCTCTTCTTTATGTCACCTAGACATTCTTCTACAAAATGCATCTTTCTCCAACTCTTCAAGTGCATTTGATAAAAAATATTCCACTGTAAGCATAACAGTTCTTCACATTGATCAATAAATAAATTTTTTTTTTTTTTATTTTTTTTTTTATGCTAGCGGAATCGGCAACTGGG
This sequence comes from Picea engelmannii, assembly GCA_009831015.1. NCBI lineage: Eukaryota > Viridiplantae > Streptophyta > Pinopsida > Pinales > Pinaceae > Picea > Picea engelmannii. The sequence continues at coordinate 58,894 of ML789993.1, read as the reverse complement.
TCGGTCTCGTACTCGCGTGACACGGGGTCGATTCCAACCGCTACCACTATAACCTCCAGGTGCCATACGTATGCCCCTTCCACAGGCACGGGTAAGTCGGGGGGATTTGAACTTGGAACCTCATCGTACATAACACGCTATATCACGGCACTTGCCAATTGAGATGCCCCCCGGGGGCTATCAATAAATAAATTTTCATATAAGGAGGTAGGTTTAGTTTGGAATCATTAATAGTAACTTTCTCAATGAGCTTGAAAGGTCCATGTCTCAAAGGCTTCAACATCTTGGATGCCCCTTGTAAGTGTTCTTTATTGAGATAAAGCCACACTATGTCCCCAACACAAAATTCGGGATCAATCCTATGTTGTTCATTTCTAATCTTGTACTTCTACTAACTTTCCTCAAGTTGCTTCTACACTTTCAAATGTACTTGCATGATATTCTCTATGAACCTATTTGCTTTATTTGCTTCCTCTTACATTCCATGTATGTTTTCCTTTGGTTGTCAATAAATAACATAAAATGGTGAGGGTGGAAAAAACCCAAAACAAATATCAAAAGGATATTTCTAAGTGGAAGAATGAATTGCCCAGTGGTACGAGTATTGAATATAAACTACTTGTCCATCCCCTACCTTTGTATGCTTATTGTTATATCCTCTTAAAAATTGGACCAAATTTGTGTTCACAACTTCAATGTACCCATTAATTTGAGGATGAGTAGAACACTTCAAATTTGTATCCATTGTTTTTCACGATGTTGTCGAAAAGTTGCTCATAAATCTAGAGCCTTGATCAGACACAATTGAGCTTGGAAAATGAAAATGTACCCATACATTTGCAAAGAACAATTGCATTATTTCATGAATTAAGATGGTCTTCTTACAAGGAACAAGGAATAAGCACACATATCTTATTGAGTCGGTCCACAACCACAAACAATGATTTATGGCCTCTCCTTGACATAGGAAAACTTCCAATAAATCCCTAGAGATAATTTCCCAAAGCTTGTTTGGCACTTGTAATGGCATGTATAGCATGAGCTTCCTATTGTTTGGCTTACTAGTGCTACAAAGAGCATAGCCTCTAATAAACTTGGAAACTTGTTCTTGCATCTTAGGCCAATAAACATACCTCTATAGATTTTCAATGGACTTCCCAACACCAATGTCCAACAATTTGAGAAGTATCAGTTTCCCTCATCAACTGAATTCTCCTTCCCTGTGTTATATACAACTTTCCCAACTTATAGAGTAGCACATATTGAAGATGATATTCATTTCCTTTTGGATCAACAATGGTTTCTCCTTCAACTACTAAAAACATCCCCAAAATTAGCATCCTCCCTATAATGTTCACTTATCAATTCATGTGAGAAGGGCTATAGTTGCGTAATAACTCCTACAATGAGAATTTTTTGCATGGGTGGCCTCAACAAGATATCAATCAACTTATTTGTCACACCTTTATTATATTTGAAAAGCAAGTGGAATTGTTGAAAAAATCCAATCCACTTATAATGCCTTCATTGTTTCATTTTGCTTCGACTCTGTAAGCACTACAATGGCCAATGGTCAATGTGGATTATGGTTCCCTTCCCATGAGATAGTGTTTCCATTTCTCGATCGCTTGACCTAGGGAATAGAGTACATTTTCACATGTAGGGTAGTTAAACACTCTTCCATGGAACAACTCTGAATGGTAACAAATTATTCTTCCTCTTTACATAAGCACCACCCCCATGGCATACCTACTTGCATCAATTTCAATCTCAAAAGGTTGTTGCAAATCAGGCATGGCCAACAATGGTGCATCACTATTTTTTCTCTTCAATGCTTCAAAATACCTCTAATTTTGTTTCCCCCAGTGAAAACTCTTCCTTTAATTCAATGTCATAACATACATCATGAAACTACTGTTAAAAATGTTAAAATGAACTTCCTAAGATATTGAGCTACTCCTGTGAAATATCTTACCTATGTCACACTGGTAGGGGTAGGGCACTTATTGATGGCTTCAGTATTAGTTGGATCAACCCTCAACTCTCCTCCATTGTTCACATGTTCAAGATAAATTGATGACTCCTTTCTAAACTCACACTTCTTTAGATTATCAATCAACTACTCCTTCTTGAGTCCAATTCTTGTTTTATATGTGAGATGTTCTCTTGCCATGTAGCGATGGAGATCAACTGTTATGAACCAACACCTTGATAATGATAAAAAGTCAATGAATAATAGTCCACTTCGAGGGGGAAACCTCATTTTACAATATATTCAATGCACAAGACAAGATAAGATGATCCTAAGACTAGGTCTCATATATATATATATATATATATAATAACTCAATATCCAAGGCTTAATAAGGGGTTTAATGCTTAACATGGGACTTTTTCTAGGGCTTAACATGGCCCTTCCCTTCAAACAAGTGTTGTCCTTGACACTTAACTAACTGCATGTGTATCTACATGAATAAATCATATTCCCATGTTGCCTCTTCCTCTGGTAGGTTCTTCCATTTGATGAGATACTCAATAATTTCTCAATTTTGCAACTACTTAATCCTTGTTTCAAGGATTGTTTATGGTTCTAGTATGATTTTCCCTTCTCTGTTAATCTCTAGTAAATAGATTGGATTGGGATCTTGTCACTGATTAAATTCTTTAAGCAAGAAACATGGAAGATTGGATGTACACATCTTGGTTGAAATGAATGGCATGGGCATGATATTGAGCAAGTGGAAGACCCTTAAGCATCTCTCAAAATACCTTGGAATGATTGTTGATAACCTTTGGACATCCATCAGAGCAGAGGATATAGATGTTTAAACATCTAGTGAGCACAATTGCACAATTACATCATGGTCTCCATTTTTGAGTAATTTTGTCACTCTGTTAGAGCTTATCACTTTAGCAGGTTTCCCTTGGATACCTCTAAGCTCAATTTCCTTACCTTTTAAGAAAAATCTCATGAAAATATCTTGAAAATTAAGGGTCATTGTTCCCACTGATTGTAACATTAAATCCCTAATACAACATCAACACCGCCCATTTGAATTGCAATCATGGGACTATCCAATAAATATTCACCCATATCGAGCTCAATGCTATGGCACTTCCCTGAACAATTTATGATACCTCCATCTACAATCATTACTTGAAACTCTGGTGTTGGAAATACAAATCAATTGATGAAGTTACGAGTACTACCATAATCAATCAACATTGTTACCTTTTTATTTTTGATATATCCTTCTATCTTGAGGGTTTGTGGAGTATTTATGTCAGTCAATGCATGAGAATATATCATTGGAGTAGTCTCTTCTAGCTCTAGATCTTGTGATGGTTCCAATTCTTTATCTTCTTCCTCTTCACTATCTTTGTAGAATACTTTCTTCTTACAACATTTGTGCCCCTTATTGTACTTTCTATCACAAATGAAACATAATCCCTTTGTTCTTCTTTCGTCCATTTGTTGAGGTATCAACCTTGTTGGTTGAGTGAGGTGAGGAGAGGGAGCATGATGCTCTCTATAGTTGTTAGTGACCACTCTTCTAGTAGCCATATTTTACTTTCAACTTTTCTTGTATCGATCTTTGGAATGAAGTAGTTCCTTGGTGCCAACTTGAAGACCCAATGATGTGGAACTTTGAGTGATGGATGATCATGATTCTCAGAATCATTATTTGTGCTCTCCAAATGTGATAAAATACTCCCCCTATGTGATTGAGTCTCAACACTATTGTTCTCCTTATTCTCATGATTTCCTTGGATCTGCGTTTTTATTTTTGATATATCCTTCTATCTCGAGGGTCTGTGGAGTATTGATGTTAGTCAATGCATGAGAATATATCATTAGAGTAGTCTCTTATAGCTCTAGATCTTGTGATGGTTCCAATTCTTTATCTTCTTCCTCTTCACTATCTTTGTAGAATACTTTTTTCTTACAACATGTGTGCCCCTTATTGTACTTTCTATCACAAATGAAACATAATCCCTTTGCTATTCTTTCATCCATTTGTTGAGGTATCAACCTTGTTGGTTGAGTGAGGTGAGGAGAGGGAGCATGATGCTGTCTATAGTTGTTAGTGACCAGTCTTCTAGTAGCCATATTTTTACTTTCAACTTTTCTTGTATCGATCTTCGAAATGAGGTAGTTCCTTGGTGCCAACTTGAAGACCCAATGATGTGGAACTTGGAGTGATGGATGATCATTATTCTCATAATCATTATTTGTGCTCTCCAAATGTGATAAAATACTCCCCCTATGTGATTGAGTCTCAACACCATTGTTCTCCTTATTCTCATGATTTCCTTGGATCTCCATATCCCTTTTAGGGATCCTTTGTAAGAGAGTGGTTTCTATGGACTTCATGGATTTTTGTATTTCTTCCTTATTTTCATCCATCTTCTTTTTCATTTCACTCGTGGATTTTTATATTTCTTCTTTATTTTCATCGATATTCTTTTTCATTTGATCTTCCATTTAAAATTTATTCCAATTGTAAGTTACATATTCTTAAAACCCTAATTTGGAGATTGTATGGATGGTTGATTGTTGTCCTGGTATATCTCTGAAATCTGAACCCTTTTGAGTTTCAATTTCAGCATGTCGTACTATGATATGACTTCTTGAACTATTGAAAAGTTCACAGTCTGCGCCTTCACTGATAAAAAGATATAGAAAAAATACCAAAATGACTTGTTTAAAACTAATTTCAAGATTAGTAAAAAATCCCAACTTCCACAAGATATTAAGATCCAAGTCAAAAAAGATGAAGGTAGATACTCTATTCGCTTTCGGTTCATATGTCAACCTCATAGCAACCAATTTGGTCAAAAATCTTGGGTTGGTGGTTCATGATCATCCTAGCCCGTATACATTAGGATGGGTAAATAAGGATGCAGAGCAAAAGATCATGAAACAATGTAAGATCGAATTTTCCACTAGTGCAAATTTTATTGACGAAGTGGAGTTGGATGTAGTACCCCTTTATGTGTGTGGTGTAGTGTATAGAAGCCCTTGCATGTATATGAGGGATGTGATCTTCATGCGAAGAGAAAACCAATACCGCTTGATTAAGAATGGGAAGTCTTACATCATCAATGCACACAAAGGTAAATCCAAGATCTTTTTCGTAGGTACAAACCAAACTAAAAAAAAAAATTGATCAGTCTTAGTAAAAAGTATGTATTGCTAACACTTCAAATCTGCGAGGCCACTACGCGCTAAGACGATCTAGAGCTTCCTGCTCTCGCTACATGCCATGGCTGCTCAGGGAGGAGGGGGGCCTCCAGCCCCCCCCCCCCCCTCTCCTTCCTCCTCCTTTCGTAACCTCATTGAAGCCTGTGGAAAGAAGCACCAGACATCAGCTCCCCAAAGCTTCGTAAAGAAGCTTGACTCAATCCCTGAGGTCGAGCTTCCACCGGACCAGCCAATGAAGGTCGTGATCTTCCTGTCAAAACGAGGACTGGTAGGGCAATTTATGGGACTCTGGCCCTCAGCCCGATCCACAAACAACTGGATCCAAAGGAATTGGAGACCACTGATAAAAAATAGTGTAACCTGTTACGTAGTCGGAAGGGGGTTTTTCATCTTTGAGTTCATTTCTCAAGAGGACAGACATCTCATCTTTAGGAACATGTTGTATTTCATGGGCACTCAAGGATTGTACCTAAACCAATGGACTCCAAGCTTCGATCCAACTTAAGAAGTCCTCAAAGACGTCCCAGTTTGGGTCAGACTGTCGAACCTACCAATCCATTGCTGGAATCCCTCTTCACTTTAGGCGATAGGCAATGGGTTGGGTCATTACATAGACAGAGTAGATCTGAAGGATCAATACTCATGCGCACAAATTTGTGTGGAAGTAGACCTGGAGGTAGGTCTACAAGAAGCAATAAATTCAAAGGTAGGGAACTGGTACCACTAACAGAAATTGGACTATGAACAACTCCCGTTCAAGTGTAGGGGATGCCATGAATATGGACATTTCATGAGAAACTACCCTAAAACCCCAACAATGGAAAAAGTGGGAGAAGAAGGTTGGCAAAAACCACGAAGAGGACGAACTAGATTCAAATCCAAAGGCCCAAGGACTGAAAGAGGAATCCCTGCCCAAATCAAGGACCGAGGAAATCATTCCGACAAAGGAGAAGAGAACTCATTCAGGATGCTAGCCCAAGAAAACTCGGAGGAAAAAGAAGAAGAGAATGGGTGAGAAGAGATCCAAACAGAAGAAACAAATGGAAATCAGGTCCAGGAAGTCGAAGGGAACCAAGGACCGACAGGAGAAGAAGAACAATGAATATCCTCCCCAACAAAGGAAGCAAGCCTCGGTATAGAGGAAGGAGAGGTCTCATTAGAAAGTGAGGATGAAGACGCAACAGATACTAGAGTCACGCCAAAGAAAATAGGAAGAGGCAAAAAATCTAAAAAAGAGGAAAGAGATAAGGAAACCTACAGAGACATCCTAAAAGGATCGTAGCCTACAATCAGACAACTAATAAATGTAAGGCAAACAAGGAAGCACTCCAAGGTCTCCCAAGGAGGCCAATCCTCCCCTCAAGGTTACTAATGAAAATAATCTCCTGGAACTGTAGAGGTTTCGGAAGCAAAAAAAAGGAAGAAGCACTAAAGGACATAATAAGAACCTCGAAAACAGATGTAATACTCCTTCAAGAGACCAAAATGGACAGCCATGATCTACTCAAAGCAATGTAGGTAGTTTGGAGAAGCAGCCAAGGAACCGCAGAAAATGCAAGGGGAGCCTAAGGCGGGCTAGGCACCCTGTGGAATACCAACAATTTTGAGCTGATCAGCGCAGATACGACCACGCACTGGATCCACACCAAACTTCTGCACAAAGCCACGGACAAACTGGTAAGCCTTTTTAATATCTATGTTCTGCAAATTTTAATGGAAAAGCAATAGTGTTGGGAGCTGCTGAAAGATTATTTGCAGCAACACGATTTAGATAATATCATCCTTGGGGGGGACTTCAATGTGACCCTAGCTTAAGGAGAAAAGAAAGGAGGATCTATTGTGAGAGACCCGGCAAGAGAGTGGGTGGAATATCTAATGTCAGAATGGGATCTAGAAGATGTCAAGCCTACCAAAGGAAGATACGCGTGGTCAAACAAAAGGGTAGGTCCGGGGCATATAGCCACCAGACTGGACAGATTCCTAGTTCAGAGTTCCTACCTGTTGTTAGGCCTCAATACCAATTCTGCAATCCTTCCCCACAGTGTCTCAGACCACAAGCCAATCCTCTTAGAAATCTTAAGTGATAAAGCCCAGGGGCCCATTCCATTCAGATTCAGCCCAGCCTGGATCCAAGACAAAGGCTTCCAGAAATAGTGACCACAGTATGGAATGGCAAAGTAAAAGGTTCAGCCTTCTATGTGTGGGAAGAAAAACTAAGAAGATTAAAGACAACTCTCAAAGCGTGGGCAAAAGGACTGCCAAACCTAGCCAACACTAGGCAAGAAACCCAAAAGCAACTAGAAAAGCACCAATTGGAAATGGAAAATAAAGAAATCACCCAAGAATGCCTTCAAAAAGAAAACTATTTGCAAAGGCAATGGCACAAAGCCTGTCGGGAGGAAGAGAACTACTGGAGGCAAAAGTCCAGAAGCCTTTGGTTAGAAGGTTGAGCAAGCTGAGGCCAGAAAGCATTTTAATACAGTAACAGAAATTCAGATCCAAAATCAAACAATCACTGATCCAAAAAGAATTAAAGCAGAAGCAGTGGCAACCTTCGAGACCCTCTATTTAGAATCGCAAAGGACAAATATAGACCCCAACAAGTACCCACTCTGGCTCATCCCAAAGCTCATAAAGGAGGAAGTTAACAATAGTTTAACCAAAGAAGTCTTGCAACAAGAAATAAAGGAGGCACTGGATCAGATGAATCTTGACAAGGCCCCAGGACCGGATGGATTCACAACTCGATTCTATCAGCATTCCTGGGACACAATAAAGTCAGACCTAACAAAGATGATCCGAAAATCCCAAACAAGCAACAAACTGGGAGGAGGAACGAACTCTTCCTTTATAGCTCTAATCACAAAAGAAAAAGTAGCAGCTAATTTCAGCAGATTCCGACCGATCTCTCTTTGCAACACTAGCTACAAAATCCTTACAAAGGTCATAGCCAACAGAATCAAAGAGATCCTACCCCAGATTATTCCAGAAAACCAAGGAGGGTTCATCAAAGGAAGGCACATAGCTAACAACATAATCTTGGTTCAAGACGCCCTTCACTCAAGTATCTGATGGAAAGACAAAGGTATGATAATCAAACTGGACCTAGCAAATGCCTTTGATAGAGTTAGACATATTTTTTTTATTTAAGGTAATGAGACAATTTGGGTTCTCCTCAAACTTTGTAAGCTGGATCCAAGCCTATATTGGCTATCCTTGGATTGCCCCTCTTGTGAATGGAAAGGTAACAAAGTTTTTTCAAGCGACCAGGGGGCTGAGGCAAGGATGCCCCCTCTCTCCCCTCCTTTATGCAATTCACGCCTCAGTTATGAGCTTTCAATTGGAGCACTCTCAGAGCCACAACAACCTGCATGGATTAAGAATAGCACCAGAAGTAAAAGACATAAACCATGCCCAGTTTGTGGATGATACTTTGCTATTGGGTGGAGCAAGCCAGCATTCAACAAGAAAATTCAAGTCTGAACTGGAAACGTTCACGGAAATCTCAGGCAGTGTCATAAGTTACACCAAAAGTAAGATCTATGGATGGAATGTAACGCCAAATGAAATGTTGGGAATAACCAGAATTCTGGAAATTGAAGGTAGTACCAAATGGGAGGCCTTCAAATATCTTGGAGTTGTGATCTTTAAATCTGCCCCAAGAGTCTCTCATTGGAATTTGCTGATAGAAAAAATAAAGAACAAGATTTCATCTTGGGGAGCGAATTGGTTAACTCTAGCAGGAAAAGTTGTACTCATCAAGGCAGTCTTAGCTAGCATCCCAATTTACCAAAGCTCTTTGCTCCTAGCCCCTACTTCCATCATTCAGAAAATCAAAACAATGCAGAGAAGGTTCCTGTGGGAAGGGGGTAAGCAGACAGGAAAGAAGCTTCACCTCATAAGCTGGGAGAAAATATCTAGACCTATCTTGGAAGGGGGCCTCAATTTCAAAAATGCATGGGTACAAAACCTGGCACTAGGGGCAAAGATACTCTGGAATCTAGTCACAGGGAAGCCAACATGGAGCAAAACAACGCTGTGGAAAAAGTACTTCAAGAGCCCAAGGGAAAGATGTATAGAGCGCCCATGTTCGGAGAAAAAAGGCTCCACCATCTTCGCCCTCTATCAAAAGTCAATGCCACACTTCAAAACTAACCTAACTTGGGTGCCAAGGAATGGGAAAAAAACCAAAATCTGGAAAGACTCAATTATGGGAGACATCCCTCTTGAATCGAGACAGGATTTGACACGAATCAGAAATTGGATGGAAACTCAAAGACTATCCTCTCTTTAGGACATCTCCATCTGGGGGAATGACCAGCAACGAATGTGGCTTGGATGGGGAATAGGTAACTACCCGCCTGACTTAGCAGAGGAATGGGAAGCATTGAAGCTCTACCTACAAGGGAAAGCCCCCCTAAAGAAAAGGGGAAAAGACAAACGAGGTTGGGGAGCGAATGCAGGGGCCTACACGACTGTAGCAGGGTATCACCTCCTCAAAGCCATCCCAAATGTCCCTCTTAACCCAAGAATCTGGAAAGCGATTTGGAGCTCCAAAACCATCCCAAAGATAGACATGTTCGCTTGGACTCTGGCTCACCAAAGCATCCTAACAGGAGAAAACCTCAGGAAAAGGGGATGGGAAGGCCCCTATAGATGCCTGCTCTGCTGTCTATCAGAAGAAACAATAGATCATCTCCTCATTAACTGTGATTTCTCCAAGGAATTCTGGAGGAGAGCACTAGGAATGCAAAGAGGGGTAGCTATCCCTAAAGATATAAGTAGCCTACTCCAAAATTGGGCCTCCAACTTCCCTTTTCAGCAAAAAAAAAGTAGCCAGACATTTGCTCTGTTGAAAATGCTCCCCAAGTTCATTATATGGGAAATATGGCTGGAAAGAAATAATAGACTCTTCAGAGAGCGCAAAAGAACCCCTGGCCTAGTAGCAACCAAAATCCAGGCCTTCCTGGGGGAAAGCGCCCCCTACCTCAGTCAGTCCAAGCGCTCCAGAGTACCAGGGGAGGAAAATGAACAGTGGCTGGCCCAATTTAAGATTCAAAGCGTTGAGGAGGATAAATCCTTTTCCATGGGCCAGGATCCCTGGGAACTCAGAAAAGACGAACAAGAATTTGATAAATGGAAAACAAAGGAGCAAAATCACATTTTGTTCTTTGACGGAGCCTCCAAAGGAAACCCAGGTTTGGCAAGGGGAGGAGGGGTAATTGAAAACCCAAACGGCTCAACTTTATTAAGATTTGCTTGGGGTCTAGGAACCAAAACCAACAGCAGAGCCGAATCCCTAGCACTGTGGCAAGGACTAAACCAAGCAATCAGCAACAACATCCAAGAGATGGTGATAATCGGGGACTCCAGGATAGTAATCAAAGCCTTGATCCATCACTCCACTCTCCAAAATGCAAAGCTGAACAACCTTTTGGACAAAATTCACCTTCTTCTGAGAAAACTACGGAAGTTCAAAATTTATCACGTTTTGCGAAAGTTAAATGAAAGAGAAGACACCAAGGCAAATAAGGGAGCCCACCTCAATGATGGAACTATGCACCTAAATGGAACCACGATCAGAGCAGATGCACCATGAGCCAAGGAAAAGAGACCACGGAGATGCAAAGGCACGAGCTAGAAAATAAGGACAGATGGGGATGGGGGCAACACCCAAAAAACATCATCGCGCAGGCACTACAGAACAAGACAGGGTACAGAAGGGACAACACAATCTTCATGAAGTAGGCGAATCTGGTAAGGAAGGGATTCAAGCAGCAGACCGCCCATACCTCTCTGACCAGGGAAATCGAACAACAGATACGCGCAGGAGTAAGAGGAAGCATCATAAGAAAGGGGGAACTATTCCCCATCGACTTCATATCGCAAGAGCCAAGCAAGGAGGAGAGCGAAGTAGAACGAAGGGGACGCGAGCCAGCAAACAACGAAGAGAGGAAACACAAAAGGAAGGAATGGCGTCCAGTTAGGGAGCAAAGCCGACTACAGAAAAGAGGCTGAATGCGATGGATGAAACGCTGGAAAAGCTGAAGAAGATGCTGCAACACCAACTTGACTTCCTCCAAAATCTTGATGAAGAAGGAGGAAGACGAATGGAGCAGCTGGAAGGGGATATCACTACCATCAAGTTTGGGATCTCTGAAGAACTAGGAAAGCTGCATAAGGAGCTGAAGAATCCTAAGAAGGAATTTGAAGACAGAATAACCCAGCTTGAAGAAAAAATGGCCAAGCTGAACAGCGATTGGAACCAACATCCAGAGAAGTAGCTCAGCTTTCAGCCAGGAAATCGAAGAAGGAAACAACCCAGCAAAAATGGCATTTTGTATAGAAGCCATGGCTGTAAATAAATTTGTAAAAAACCCCTCACTGGAATGCCTCCATAGTCTCCAGAAGGGTACTCGGCTAAGTAGAGTTGTACTCAAAGATGTATCAGAACCAGTGGTTCAACCACTGCCTTTATATTAATATACCATTTACCGTTTTCGTAAAAAAAAAAAAAGATGTATTGCTTTTCTTAAGAGAGAATCAATCGGGTGATGAATCAATAAGAGTAAAAGCGTCATTGGAAGGATGTACTAAAGAGTAGAAACAACAGTTGGGGGAGTTGTTGCAGGCATAAAGGGGAGTGTTCCAGGAGTTTAAACGAATTACCACCTAAGAGGGACGTGGAGCATGAGATACAATTATTGCTTGACTCCCCATTACAAAATATTGGATTGTGTCGATAGTATGTTTTGGAATCAGATGAAGTGAAGAAACAATTGTAGCAGCCATTGGAGCAAGGAGTAATTCAACTAAGCACCTCACCCTGTGGATCACCTATCATCATAGTACCCAAGAAGGATGGGACTTAGTGAATGTGTATTGACTACAAAGCTTTGAACAACATCACACTTGAGAATCAACACCCTTTGCCTGGGATCAATGATTTGTTAGATCAATTGCAGCATGTTCAATACTTCACCATGTTAGATCTCAAATTGAGATACCACCAAGCACATGTTAAACAAGAAGACACCTAGAATACCACCTTCAAGATAAGGAAAGGTATATATAAATGGTTAGTCGTGCCTTTTGGTTTATGTAATGCACTAACTACATTTATGTGATTGACGAATGATGTATTGTGTCCCTAATCAAATTCACTTGTAATAGTGTATTTGGATGATATATTGGTTTATATCTCTACCAGGGAAGAGTATATATCACATCTCAAGCGGGTGTTATAGACTCTGAAAAAGCATCAGCTTGTGGCTAACATTAAGAAATGTGAGTTTGCTCAACAATCACTAATATATTTGGGGTATGTGTTTGGTGCAGGGGAACTCAAGATAGATCCTACGAAGATGGAGACCATCATCAAGTGGCCAATTCCTACTAATGTCATTGAAGTTAGGAGCTTTGTTGGGGTAGCGCAATACCTACTAAAGTTCATAGCATCCTTTACATTGGTAGTTGCGCCACTACATGCCATAACAACCAATGGTATGAGTTTCCAATGGGGAAAGAATTGGCATAAAGATTTCAATGAGCTGAAATAGAAGATCATTAAAGCACTATTTCTTGCATTGCCTAACTTGCAGAAGCCTTTCAAAGTGGAGATAGATGCAAGTGGATATGTTATGGCAGTAGTCTTGATGCATGGAGATAAGATGGAATGATATCATTTTGAAATGTTTCATGGGGGAGTCTTTAAATACCCTATGTATGATAAGGAACTTTGTGCCTCAATTCAAGTTGTTAAGAAGTGGAAGCATTATCTGATGGGTAAGGAAACCATTATCCGCATTGATCACAAGCCACTATAGTATTTGGAGGCCTAGAGTAAGCTTCAATAAACCAAACATTCCAAGTGGATGGGGTTTTTGCAGCTATTTCATATAGTCATCAAATATAAAAAGGGTAACACTAATAAATTGGTAGACATGCTTTCAAGGCCACCCACATCCAAGATTACGACGTTAGGAACTCTTATGCACATGGAGCCTTTTACCCATGATGCATATAAAGAGGCATAAACCAAAGATGAGGACTTTAAATGGGTGTTTCAATAAGTACAAGACCAAATTTGTGTAGAAGAAGGCGACAGTAAGGTTGACTATCATCTCCAAAATGGGTTGCTCTACAATCTTGACAAGCTCTGTGTCGCTAAAGGTGAAATATTGTAGTTTATTAAAGAGGCTCACACTTCAAAAGTTGCAAGACATTTTGGTGTTGGGAAGATAGTTGCCAACTTACAAAGGTAAGTGTTTTGGTCCAAAACGCAAGAAGGCGTAGCTCATTATATTCGAGGATGCATACTTTGTTGTACTAGAAAGCCTAGTGATAGAAGCAAGGTTTATACCATCCCCTACTTATACCCACTCGACCCTGGGTAAGCATTTACATGGATTTTGTGGGTGGTTTTCCAACAACTAGAAAGGAACATGACTATCTATTTGTGGTAGTTGATAGGTTTAACAAGATGTGCATACTTATGCCTTGTTAAAAGGACATCAAAGGACAAGAAGCAACAAGCATGTTCTTTGAACAGGTTTGGATGCAATTTGTGATACCAAGGAGCATCATTTGAGATAGAGATACCAGATTTCTCAGTGCATTTTGGAATACACTTTGGGAAAATATGGACATCAAGTTGAAGACATATATTATCCATGGACGAATGGGTAGACAAAAATAATCAACAAGACATCTGTTCAACTTTTGAGGGGTTACAATTAGAAGCATCCAAATACCTTGGATGAAAATACAATCAATATTCAACATTGTTATAACATAACAGTCCATACTTCCATCAACAATTCCCCTTTCGAAGCTTGATTTGGGTATTTGTTTCCTTCACCCTTGGATGTTGTATATGGACAATAAGGATGAGTGAGGGAAGATGTCACATGAGAAGCATTGAAAGTAGAGAAATTTGTTGGAAAAATTAAGCAGATCCATTTGAAAATGCATGATACATTGAATAAGTCACGACAAAGCTACAAGGCTTCACACGATCAACACATAATTGAGAAAACATTCAAAGTGGGAGACAGAGTTTGGTTGCAACTAAACAAAGAAAGGCTACATGGTGTTGGTAAAAATATCAAGGCTTTGTGGTATGGGTATGGCCCTTTTGAGGTATTGGAGAAGGTGAGTGATAATGCTCCTATACTTGGTCTATCCCCATATCTACTTATTTACTTAGTAGTGAATGTGGCAAATTTGGAACTCTACGAGCCTTCCATGTTGGATGAAGAAACTGGGGAGAAAGTCCTACTTAGCATAGAGGACTTATCACTAGAATCTTAAGTAGATTTGGCAGAAGATAAAAGTTTGTACAAGAACTCCATAACTACGAGATAGGGGTAGCATGACCTTTGGCAAATCGGGTTCAAAGGACAACTTCTAGGAAAGGCAAAATGGTACTCCAGGGTGAAGGTGGAGGAAAATTTTCCTCTCCTCTTTTAGTAAAAAGTTTTGGGGACCAAACGCCTCCGTAAATGGGAATGTATGATCCAAAATGAATCATTATATAATTTTTCATCCATCTTGGTATTTTCTGAGTGGAAAATTTGGAGGAATTGGCTTGCAAGGCCCATTTTAGTGGCAATTCCCAATTTGGAGATTTGGGGTCTAAAACCTTTCAGAGCCATTTCGAGGCATCAAACGTCACTTTTTTGGGTTAAAACTTGGTGAGCGTTGATTTTTTCCCTTTAATGTTTTTCTACATAGTAAGAGTTCCTCAATAGTGAAAAAATCACCTCAATTAGATTTTGTATGCAAAAGTTATGCCTCTCACAAGTTGACCTACCTTGTTGATCACCATGGTACCAAGTGGATGCTACATCAACCCCCATTACTCGCATGTGGGGCTAGTTACATGTGGACTTTCAAGAATATTCTAGAAGGTTCAAAACGTTAACACTAATTGAGGGTTAAGGCATGCAAAAACCCTAACCTTGGATGACTATCAGACTATGTTAAATATCAGGCCACTAGGAGGAGAGGGGGTTCCATTCTTTTAGCATTACACTTGTTCAATATTTTAGCAGAGCATCCAGGGGTGGGATTTGAGAACATAACAGAGGAGCACAAAGATTATGTAGCAACCATTCAAGCCACAATGTCAAAGGAAACTCCACGGTGAGTGCCCCTTTCTTTGTATTTGCATTTTCATAATTGAAGAAAAGAGAGCAAAGCATAGGCCTCACCTTCTAGCTAGGTTTTCTCCCATTTTAGGTTTCTCGGGATACATCTTGTGTTCATTTGTGTGGATAAGGTGTTCATGTGCTTGTTCTTTCATTTTTGCATTGCAATTATTCTCATAGATTTTAGCAATAAGGTAGTGATTATAAATTTGAGATATAAGGAAATAAACCTACATAATAAAAGATTTGTTGTGATGAACTGTTCCAACGAAATATCCACAACAGTTTACAGATCAGTTGAAGTCCAAATACAAACCAAACCCCCAAGGAGGTTAAGAGATGATTTGCATGTCTTTGAATATCTAAGGGTTGGGTAGTACCTTGAAAACACAATCCCTATAACAACTTGTGGAAGTCCACAAGCCAATGATCCTTTTGCTTCAAGAATATATGGGTAAAGGTTGAAATTGATTAGGGATTGAAGGAAATTGTTGGGGGGTTGAAAATTTACCTCTATCGATTATGTGGGTCATTATGGGGGATTAATTACTCGATGGAGGAGAATTTTTATAAATTGTTCTAATGTTATGTCTTTTGATAAGGTTTAGATGTTGTTTTATAATCATAGGACTTGGGTAAGGAGTTTACTGTGTTGAATATTTATGGGCCATATGTAAATAGAGTGGTTTACAAAGAAATAATTTTTGAAATGGACCTAATAAAACAAAGGAATATCATACAGAAGGGGACCTAAATTTTTCATTGAGAAAAGTAGAGACATAGAGTTCTACTACAAAGCTAGATCCCTTGTCATACTATTTTTTGGAGAAGAAGGTATGTGTTAGTCTAATAGACGGGGAACACATTGAGAGAATAGATAGGTTTCATTTGGCTAAATCTATAGTTGAAGATTATACTTGGATAAGGAAATCGATAGGTGTGGAGGGAGATTCTAGACATTTGCCAGTGTTTTTACAAATGGTAAAGAAAGAGAGAAAGCCCCCAACCCTTTCAATTTTAACTCAACTTGGTTGGACAATGAAGGATTTATAATCTAGTGAAAGAAAAGTGGGTTCCTTATAATGGTTCACTGAGAGGATCAACTTCTATCTAGCTTGAGGTAAATTTGAAGAAGGTCAAGTGATTTGTTGCTTATTGGGGTCATCAAAAGACGGTAAGGGATGAACAAGAACTCATCTCTATGGAAAGTGAGTTGGAGCATAGATTTGCATTGCATTGCTACAATAATGAAGGTCAATATGTCGAAATCTTCGATTTCTTTTTCCAGTGTAAATGAGGATGATATCATTTTTTTTACGCAAATTTTCCCTTTCGGTACATAGAGTTACAAGATGGCCTAAGGTGCTTATATTTTACTCAAACCTGATGACTATGCATAAATGATCAGGATTGGCTTATAGCAAAAGTGGAAAAGAGATTAACTATGTGGTGTAATAGATGGTTTTCTAGGGGAGGGAGACTTACCTTGGTCAATTTTTTGTTAGAATTCATCCCAATGTATTGTTTGACTTTAACATTCATTCCCAAGGGTGTCCTTGAAAGTATTAAAATAATTAGTTTCATATATTGTGGTCATGACACAAAGAGAAAGAAGCAATCTCACTCGCTAGATGGTGGTATGTTGTAGTGCCAAAAGAAATGGGTGGGTGGGACCTTATGAGTATACACTTATTTGGTAAAGCTTTTGCTGTCAATTGTTTTTGGAGGTTGATATATTGCAATAGTATTTAGTGTCAAGTAGCTACTTAGAAGTACATAGATCTTGATACTGTAGAGGATTGGATTAGAAATCCTTCAAAATTTTATCATAATGTGCCTATTATTTGGAAGGTTATTGTTTTAGCCTTTCCTTTGATAGGAAATTGGCTTATTTAGAAGGTTAGAAATTGGGGGCGATTATGTATTAGGGAAGACCCTTGTGTTCGTAGAGGATACGAATAAGTTACCCGATGATATTCTTAATGTACTTCATGGAGAGGGTGTTTTTATTTATTTATATAAGGTAGGTAGTAGATCATAAACTCACTACTATGTGGATGAAGCAATGGAAGTCTATTGATGTTCATGGACTACGAGGAAGGATGAGGGGTGTGGGACAATTATGTTGCTAAATCGAGGTTTGTGGGAGGGTCAAGACACTTTCTTCAACTTGTTCATGATGAGAGCCCACACAAGTGACAACGAATGCAGGTTGATCAATGCAACCAACTAGATAATTCCATATCAAATTCTCCAAACTCAATATCGATCTAGAATTTGAAACTTGTTTTTCCAAGTTACAAAGACTGAGGAAAACCCCCGAGTGCTTCCCCTCATTTCGAGGATGGTACCTAGGGTAAACCTTAGAATCTTAGGGGAACAAGGCCAATCAACAACAAGGATTGATTCCATTACAATAATATACTCCATATGAGCTCAACATGTCACTTGTGGGATTGAACCTGGATGGGGAGGATAACAATCATTCCTCCCAACCACCCAAGCTAAACCTAATCGACTGGAATTTGAAACTTATTGATTAATGTTTGGACAATTATGGAGAGGATCAGGTGTATATTGCTACTAGCTTTGTTAGTGATGATAGCTTTGGAACAACATGCATGATAGGATCACACCCATCATCATAAGGATACACATCTTGACATGGGTTGAGATCATTGACTAAGTCACTCTATACCAAAGCATTGCTAGGTCACCCACTTACCCATTCATGTAGAGTATGCTTACCTCACTAATTGGAAATCATGCAAAATTGGTTTTGCCCTGTGTTTTTTTTAACATAAATTATTACTATTGTATTAAAAGGAGGTTGTGGCTGAACTGTCTAGCATAATAATACAAATTTAAAGGGTGAATCTATCTTGAAGACTTGAGAGTTCTTAAATATTTCAACAAAAATGCTTCTTGTTTTCACTATTCTTAAAGTTACAGCCCTGCAACTAATTGTGTGGCTTGTATATGGCCTTACATATTGTCCCAACAAAAAATACTATCTTGCAAAACATAACAAAATTTCAAAGACTTTTGGGCTTCTACCAAGTAGGGGTATTTTTCTTGCTTCCTACCATTGAGGGAGGGTTGTCTGATGTTTGATTTCTTGCTTGCTCGGTGATTTGCTAGATAGTGTCTTCTTTCGCAGCTTCCATATGGTCCCATTTAAGAGAGACTATTGAAAGAGTTACAGTTCTTAAATTTCTTAACACCTTATAGGCTAGTCATTGCTCCAATTCCAATTTTGGTACTACATCCCACATCACTCTATCTTTCTCCTCAACTTCCTCTAATCTATCATTATTGCTTTATTATGTTATGTCTAGTTGGATGTGTTTTCCCTTTAATTTTTCTACTCGAGCCTTTGTATCACTTACATTTCCTTAGTTTTTTGTGCTCCCAATCTTTCCCACTTCCTTACATACAAGAAAAGGCATTATTGGGTATCGTCATATGATCCAGGTGGATATTGGTGGCCACCCACCTATTCCAACTAGATCCTCTTGTTAGTTTTTAGTTCAACACATTCTTCTATACTTCTTTGTAAATGTGGGTTCTACACTTATGAGGTTATCTGAATCCCTACACATCTTCTAGGTGGAGACTGGTGTCCGCCCACCTAATCCAACTGGCTTATTTTGGAAGTGTTCATGTCAGCACATCTTTATGTACTTTAAGGGCCATTTTAGGGCCCTGAATAGTGTTTTTTGGCGTTCCACAATCAAATTGTAAACGAAGTCAGAGTTTGATGGCATAATGCGTAGTTCTCAAAAAGACCTTTCCAACGGGTTATCACATGCCTAAAATGGAGATCATATGCAAAAGTTACGACACCGGGAAGTTAATGTACTAACTTACCCAAACGGGGCCCACATGACTTTTGGTGTTTCATCTCCCAGGGTTAGGTTTTTGGATGTCTAGGGTTTTAGCATTCATGTTTATCATAAAAAGGCCTTCAATGCCTCATTGTAATCATCTTCTGGCGAATGAGCGTAGTCGTCACATCTCTTCTCAGAGATAAAGTTGTCACCATTCTAGCGAGTCTTGCACTCTATATTTTTACAGTCTCTTTAGAATTATTTCATTAATATAAATCAAGTATTGTTATATTTCTATGTTTTTGGAAATTTTCATGAGTATTTCATTGGAATATCTCTGCTTTCATTTCATTCCGAAAATAATATGGATCAGTGGTATCAGAGCAGGCTGCTCTTGATCATTTTTTAATGCATGTCCCCGACGAGGTCTGAGCATAGCCAGTTGGGTCTCGAGCTTGTCTCTCTTGAGGACAATCACTCTTGCACGCCCAAGAAACCCTCGATGGCAGCAGAAAAGAAAAACGACGGAGTAGAAGATTCTATTAACCTATTGCTTGAGCAAGCTCTCGTGTGACAAAGGGACGAAATGATGAAGAATTTTGCACACATCCTTCAACGCCTACCGATAGCAACCTGCGCATCTTCATCAAGCGACCATTTTGGAGGACCCTCTCCCTTCAAGGTACAAGTTAATTTTGATATCCCCATATTTGAAGGTTAGATAGATGTGGATGCCCTAGAAAAATGGTTAAATCTATTAGAAGGTTATTTCTTTGTTCACAATTTTTCCGACAGGGAAAAGATCACCTTCGCACTCCTCAAGGCTCTCCCCCATGTCAAACATTGGTTGGAAACTTACTAGGAGCAAAGTTCCATAGAGGAATCTAAAATATATGGGGCCAAGCCCATTTGGGATTTTTTTGTGGATGCAGTCAAGGAACAATACTACCCTGTTGATAACTATGAAGACCAGTACATGAGATGGACCACCTTTCGGTAAGAGAAGATCCAAATAGTGTCAGAGTTCACAAATAATTTCCATACCTTGCGCACCAAGCTGGGTATCAAAGACTTCGAGCGACATCTGGTTCTGAAATATCGTGGGGCTCTCCATAGGTACATCTAAATTGAAATGAATTTCCTAAACATCTCATCATTAGGAGATGACTATCAATATGCTGTCAA
Source organism: Picea engelmannii (assembly GCA_009831015.1). Taxonomy (NCBI): domain Eukaryota; kingdom Viridiplantae; phylum Streptophyta; class Pinopsida; order Pinales; family Pinaceae; genus Picea; species Picea engelmannii. The sequence continues at coordinate 38,522 of ML789993.1, read as the reverse complement.
AATCGAGCAGAAATTTAGGCACTAGAACAAATGGGAATTTGTGTCTGCAAATTTGCAACAACCAAAGCATGGTAAAGACGACCCTAACCAACAACCTTCAGACAACCAGTCCAAGACACAGGACAAGAAGGGTAGAGGAAATATGAAGAATGACACTGGGAAGTGATGTGACTTCCACAAAAACCCTTGGCACAACACCGATGAATGTTGCTCGAAATAGTCATTGGTGGTCGAGGTAAAAGACACGGAGCCAAACCTTGATTCAGAATCTAATCCAGAAAAATATTGAAAATAGACAGATCATCGACGTAGACCCCACTGCTACTGCCGCAACCACAACAATTCAACCAGAAGAACCAGTAGATCTTGAAGAGGGGAAGGATCTTGAAGAGGGGAAGCGCCTCTTCCATTCACAAATGTGGGTGAAGGGGACCCCGTTGCATTTCATTGTTGACAATGCCAACCAGAAAAACCTCATCTCAACTAAGGTCTTCAAACAGTTGGGGCTGTCAACAACACCACACCCACAACCATACAACATTGGGTGGCTTCACTGGGGATAAGATCTCTGTGTCAGTCATTAGTGCCACCTGTCCTATGGCATCCAACCCTTCAAGGATGAGGTATTGTGTGATGTTACCCCTCTTGATGTTTGTGATGTTGTTTTGGGCCAACCATATATGTGGAAACGTCATGTTGTCTTTGAGTCTAGACCACGTAGTGCCATTATTACTCTGGGAGGTCAACTCTATAGGATACCAGAGGTAGTTTCGACTATTGTTCCACCAAAACAGTGTCGCGAGGTAATCTCTCATACTGCAAAATTCATCTTGTTTGTATCATGTTCAAAGGATGCACATAAGACCATTACAACCACTGTAGCCTGAACACCTTTTATCCAACAAAAACAGATTGTCGAAGAGAAAGAAGATATTGTTTCTTCACCTACAATGGTGCCTACACCATGCCCTATCAAACCCAGAGACAACAGGTTGGTAGAACAGATTAAACCCCGCCAACAACAGGTTTGTGACAGTCTTCCACAAACCAAGCAACACAACTTCTCCAACAAGGCACACAACTCACCAAGATTCATATTCAGAAAACGCTTTCTCCTCTTCCATGGGCACTCAACGCAATGGAGACCATTGCTTCCTAAGGGGGGATGACTGATCCAGGTTGATATTGGTGGCCACCCACCTATTCCAACTAGCTCCTCTTGTCAGTTTTAAGTTCAACGTGTTCTTTTGTACTTCTTTTTAATTGTGGGTTCTACACTTCTAGGGTTGTCTGAAGCCCTACACATCTTCCAAGTGGAAACTGGTGGCCGCCCACCTAATCCCACTGGCTTATTTTGGAAGTTTTCATGTCATCACATCTTTCTGTACTTCCAGGACCGTTTTGGGGCCCTAAACAGTGTTTTTTTGGTGTGTCACAGTCAAACTGTAGATGGAGTTAGAGTTTGAGGGCATAATGCATCGTTCTTTAAAAGACCTTTCCAACGCGCTACCACGTGGCTAAAATGGAGATCATATGCAAAAGTTACGACCCCGAGAAGTTAATGTACTAACTTACCCAAACGAGGCCCACATGACTTTTGGCATTTCATCTCCTAGGGTTAGGTTTTTGGATGTCTAGGGTTTTGGCATTCATGTTTATCATAAAAAGGCCTTCAGAGCCTCATTGTAATCATCTTATGGCGAATGAGCGTAGCCGTCACATCTCTTCTCAAAGATTAAGCTGTCACCATTCTAGCGAGTCTTGCATTCTGTATTTTTACAATCTCTTTATAATTCTTTCATAAATAGAAATCAAGTATTGTTGTATTTCTTTGTTTTTGGAAAATTTCATGAGTATTTCATTGGAATATCTCTGCTTTCATTTCGTTCCGAAAATAATCTGGATCTTCATAATACCTCTCACACCTACGAATTTCTCTTCTTAGT
>ML789993.1:23964-33982 GCA_009831015.1 Picea engelmannii | reverse complement strand
AAATGGAAGAGGGCAGATGGCCTAAGGTTGTGTTTAGTGACAGATTGTGCAAAAGAAAGAAGACTTGGATGCAACAAAATAACAAATGGCTTAGTAAATGGGGCATTTGCTTGAGCATGTGTCCTACAAAGAGTAAAGAGATAGAAACTTTTGTTATGGATAAGTTCCACAAACATACTTGGGAGAAAGAGCTAGAGAGAAAGAAGAAGTACTACATTGAAGAGTTTAACCCCACTCATAACCATCAGCAAAAGGCGTACATAGGGGCCAATATTTCTTGGAGATCTAAAATTCTTATTGCTCAATTAAGGACTAATTCTCATCAACTCCGTTGTGAAACAGGGCACTGGAAAAGGCCAAAAGAAAGGTGGGAAGAAAGAATATGTATTCTGTGCTCGTCCGGAAAAGTGGAAACAGAAAAACATTTCATTTTAGAATGTGAGGCCCTCAAAGATAGCAGGGAAAATTATGCAGGTATTCTGGCAGCTAATTCTTGGGATAATCTATTCAGCAAAGAGTGTGTTGAGAAGCCGGGAGCGATTATTGTAAAACTTCACAGGAAAAGGGCCGAATACAAAAGTCAGATGGAAAAACAATATGTCCCATAGGCTATTTTTAGCCTCGTGGACGTTAAAAATACTTTCTTTCTTTCTTTCTTTTCAAGGTCAAGGATAATCCCCCACACCTACTGCCTCCTTTTGCCACGTGTTAATATTAACAATTGTGCTAGTAAGTTTATGAGCATCAAGTAGCAACACAAAGCATTGACATGTAAGTGACGCCCTTTCTTTTTTCCGTCACATGTCAGAGCTTTTGTTCCAACCCTTGGTTTTAGTTTTCACGTTGTTTTTTCCCATCGTGTGTATGGAGTTTAACAACACAAAACTTTATTTGAATGCATATTGTCTCATCGTTTATCATATTATGAAGTCTGAATAATTTTTGGTTAATTATTGTCTAGCATGATTATGGTGTCCTACTTTTACATTGTGTTGTAATGTCATTCATGAATGCAAATATGTATTTTTTTTTGTTATTCTATGAATAATGAATGTTCTTGTACTTAATGTACATACCATTAATTTTGAGTTAATGGTTGGTATAAAATAACAATGTTGAGAAATAATCATTAAGATTGGAAATTTTGGCCCCTGGGGTGTAGAACAATTGGTGATGGAGTATATTGTTAAGGCACTCCGTTATGTGGAGTCGTCAGTTCAAAACTCTCGACTTACCGTATGTGTTGCATGAGCTGTCGTGTTGGCATGCCTAAGGATTATAGTGGTAGCAGTTAGCACGATCTCGTGTCACGCAAGTACGTGCCCAACTAGTTGTTGATTCCGCTAGTCACAAAATATAAATAAGCCCCCGGGGTGTAGAACAGTTGGTGGAGTGTATTGTTAAGGCACTATGCTATGTGAAGTCAACGATCAAAACCTTCGACTTACGTTGTGTGTCATGTGAGAGGTCGTGTTTGCATGCCTGAAGATTATAGTGGTAGCAATCGAATAACACGACCCTATGTCATGCAAATACGTGCCCAACTAGTTGTTGATTCCACTAATAAAAAAAAAACATTTGAAAACTTTGACAGTTGACAATGTTGTATGTGATTAATTTTTTTTTAATTTTTTTTACAATTTACATGTTATTGCCAATGATGTATATATTTGCTTATTCAACCAACTATACATTTAGGTTTGAAATAATTTATTCTCACTAACTACACTTATAAAGACCATATCATCTCTTCATGTGATGTGTTTACTTATTCAACCAACTATTGAGAACGTTTGACTTTAAAATAATTTATTCCCACTAACTACACTTATAAAGACCATGTCATCTTTGTTTATTCAACCAACCATGGAGAACATTTGACTTTGAAATAATTTATTCCCACTAACTACACTTATATAGACCATGTCGTCTCTTCGTCTATGCCATTTTCTTGTAGCATGATATTTTATTATTGTTGTTAAAACTTTTCAATAGGGAGATTGTGAAAATTTATTTTTATTTCATATTTTAGAGATTAAAAAAATGCATGCTATCACTTATTTCGATCTAAGCTAAGCTTTGTTTTAAAATTGATAGATAATTTGTCTCCCACGTTATCACATCTTAGCCCATTTTATATAAAAGTTTAAGATAAAAGTCTTTAACGGACATGGACATGTATTTTAAGTTTTATATTTTAATAATATTAATAGATATTTAATAGTTTTGTGTTTTAATAATATAAAATGTTTAAGATAAAAGTCTTTAACGGATATGGACATGTATTTTATATTTTAATAATATTAATAGATATTTTATAGTTTTGTGTTTTAATAATATAAGTAGATATTTAATATTTTTATGTTTTAATAATATAAGTAGATGTTGATCAACCCAAATTTATACATATTATGATTTTTTCATGACTAAATCAATTTATAAATATTCATAAATTTAACTAAAGTAGAAAAGAAATGTATATATATTTTTTTAACTTTGGAGTAAAGAGATTATGTGAAGTATACTTAAACTTGTTTTGAAAAATTTAAAAATAAAAATAAAACAAATTGGATATTCAAAGATTAAGTAAAAAATTGGTTAACATTTAACAAATTTTTATATGTTTATTATGGACAAATCAATCTGATGTTCTATTTTACTTTATGTATTGTTAAATTTATTATGTGTGTGGGGAGAATTACATCTATTCCAGTCAAAGTTTATGGTAGAGGTTTGTTTAAGAAGAAACTAAAGTCTTTACTATTAGAGTGTTTTCATGTCTAATCAAAAGGTTTTGAGTTTGCCACGTAACCACTGATTTGCATAAGAAAATAAACACCACATTGATTGGCTATCAAACAAATAAAACATCAAATAATAGGAGAATGAGGACTTTCCTCTATTGCCACTTCTAGTGACACTGCTTCTTCTCTAACCTCCTCCTATGCAGTACTAGATTATTGGGGATCCTCATTGATCTTGGTTGGGTTGGTTTCAGTTCTCATTGATATAGCAGAGTCCTCCTCTTTCTTTTTGCTAGTCTTCTCATCTGCCACTTGTGTAATTGAAATCCCAATCCCAAAGACAATCTCACACACAACCTCAAATTCATCTTCAAATATCCTAATGGTATGAAGAATGTCTTGATACACCAATAGAACACAATTGTGTCTATCCATAGTAGTACACAACTAGTATCCAGTGGTACACAACCACACCTAGTAGCACACAACTACTAACCAATGACACATAGTCACAACCAGTGGAACACATCCACCATAGTAGCATACAACTATTGTCCGGAGACATACAGTGCCCACAACAATCACATCATCTGATATCAACCTGCATAACAATATCATGATACAAACTGAGTCATTTGGGCCATTCTTCCACTCACATCTGTGAGATCTGGAAGAGCATCTGCCCTCAGAAGGTAAAACATCAGCCATGGGCTATCTGGACTATTATTCCCAAGCATAGAAGAATAATTGTCCCTGATTTATGAACTTGGACCATTCCTCCGGCACTAATCACAATACAACCTGGAGAGAATGAGTCTGCCCTAGGGAATGCATGTCCTTGATTGTTGAACCTAGGCCATTCACCTAACTAGGCCATTCCTCCGGCACTAATCACAGTGCAACCTGGAGAGAATGAGTCTGCCCTAGGGAATGACTGTCCAAACCATTTCCTATGGAAATGACTGTCCTGCACCAACCTCCAAAACAAACCATTCTTCAAAATTACTCACAACTGTGAACTTTGAAAGAATGACTACCCAGTGAGGTAGACCATTCTACTTGACCACTACTCAGAGTGACTGCCAAGAATAATGATTGACCTAGACCATTCCCCCACACTGGCCACAACGGGAATCATTGTCTATGGTACATCAACAATCTATTGGACCATTTTCATTATGAAAATGATTGTCCCATCTAGACCATTTTCCGAACTGGAAAATGACTGTCCGTCAGAAATCTCGAACCACTTTCCAAACTGGAAAGGAACTGCCCAACCTGGACCATTTTCCAAACTAGAAAATCATTGTCCATCAATCAATAACATATCAGTGCTCCCTCCCAACCTAAGAGTAATCGCTTCCTTTTCCAATAAGAAAGTCATCTCCACGAGCCCCAGCTTGTACCTTAAGTATGCAAACTTTTCATCTTGGATAGAGGCTTTACCAAAATATCTGTTATCTGCTCATCTATGGAGATATAATGGAGAACCACTTCTCTCTTATGGACTTTATCACGGAGATTATAATGCTTGATCTTAATGTACTTCGACCTGTCATGGAACACCGGGTTTTTTGAAAGCTTCACATAGCTATGATCATCACAATATATCACAGTCGAATTCAACACCTAATCAGACAGTCCATAAACCAACTTACAGAGTCACATTGTTTTCGTACAAGCATTACAATCTGTAATATGCTATGCTTCTACAATGTTGAGTGTAATAGACTTATGTTTCCTGCTAGCCCATAACATCGTGGCAAATATCAAACTAAAACATATCCAAGTAGATCTTATTTTGTCATCTGCACTCCCTGCCCAATCTGAATCGATAAATCCATGTTGTTGTATACTGTTAAGAACCAAATATCAATATAGCATAGAAAAACCTCAGAATAAGTACTCAACGCCTTGAAAAAGAGAGAATTTCAAGTAATAAGCCTCTTCAAGGGGGAAACCTCCTTATGCCCCACATAAATGTCCAAATACAAGATGATTCCAAATGAAAATGTCTCCTTGGTATATATAGGTGACTAGGAGGTACAATTACAACTAATGGACTAAAGCCGACATAAATAAACTAAAATTACTAATGTAATATGCCCCAATTAAGGGGTAATGAGCCACTATTTAGAGCTTAACATGTCCCTCCCCTTGAGACAAGTGTTGTCTGCAACACTTGAGTAAGTATGGATGCTTCTGTATAAAAGACTCATCGTCCCAAGTGGAATCTTCAACCGATAGTTTCCTCCATTTAACGAGATACTCTGAAATGGATCTATTCCTCAGCTAGCGAATTCTTATGTCAGTGATGGCTTCAGGCTCCAATATGATTTTTCCTTCATCATCAAGTTCTGGCAATATATTTTGAACTGGGATCTTGTCACCTATAACCTTCTTTAAGCACGAAACATGGAAAATTGGGTGTACTCGTGAAGATGCAGGCAACTCCAATTTGTATGCCATAGTACCAATCTTTTGCAACACCTTATCAGGTGATCCAGGTGGATATTGGTGGCCACCCGCCTATTCAACTTGGACCCACACCATTGTTTCTTTCGGTTTTTCAGTTTCCTTAATTGTAGCACAATTTACTATTTTTAGCAGTTTTTCGGGTCCTGAACTTCCAGAGCCGTTTTGAGGCCCTAAACGACGTTTTTTTGGGCATGAATGCTCTAGTGAATATGTGTTTGTTCCAGACTCGATATTCATTGCTAGCAGTGTAGTCCTCAGATAGATCTTTCTAACGATGTATCATGCGTCAAATGGAGATAGTATGCCAAAGTTACGACCTCGGGAAATTGATGTACCAATTTACCCCAACGAGGCCCATATTCTAGCATTTCATCTCTTAGGGTTAGGTTTTTGGATGTTTAGGGTTTTCCATTGTTTCTCAATAATATATAGGCCTTCGAGCCTCATTGTAACACAGAGTTCATAGGCTAATAGCCGCCACATCTCTTCTCAGAGATAAGCTACCAACGCCTGAGCTATTTTATTTCCATTCTGTCTGTAAGCATATTTCAGTCATTTGTTGTTAATGAAATGAAGTTTTACTTCTGCTGCATATCTGCGTTTATGTATATTTTTGTATTTCATTGTGTTCCTGCATAAATCTGGATCAGTGGTATCAGAGCAGTCTGCTCTTTCTCGATCCTTCTTTGCATGTCCCCAACGAGATCGGGGTATAAGGAGTTAGGGCTCGATCTAGTTGAACCGTTGCAAGATTAGCCTCGCAAACCCCGATGACCGCCCATGGGGGGAGAAAAGAAAGATGAGGGAGCAGAAGATCCTATCAAATTATTGCTCGAGAAGGCCCTCGAGAAACAAAGGAACACGATGATGGACAACTTTGCCCAGATCCTTCAACGACTGCCCACTGGCAGCGCATCTACATCCAACAACCACTCTAGAGGCACCACTCCTTTTAAGGTACAAGTAAACTTTGACATTCCCATATTTGAGGGCCAAATAGATGTAGATGGCATTGATAGATGGTTGAATCTGCTAGAAGGATATTTCTCGATTCATGACTTTTCCGACCGAGAAAGGATTATTTTTGCACTCCTTAAAGTCACCCCCCATGTTAAGGACTGGTGGGAAACCTACTGGGAGCAACAGAGCGAGGGGGAACCCTCTCTGTTTTCAGTTGCACCCACTTGGAATTCTTTCTGAGACGCCATCAAGGAATAATATTATCCCGTGGGGAGCTATGGGGACAAATACATACAATGGACTACGTTGTGGCAACAAAGAGACCAAGATGTGCATGAGCTGACGAATCTATTCCATACCCTACGCACAAAGTTGGGTATAAAAGATTCGGAGAAACATTTGGTGTTAAAGTACCGTAGTTGTCTTCATAGATACATTCAGGAGGAAATGGAGTTCCTCAACATCTCCTCGCTTGGTGTGACATACCTGTATGCTGCCAAGATTGAGTAGAAGTTCAAATAGAAGAAGCAAGACCTTGGGTTTGTGAATCAGAAGCAAGGGAAAGGTACCCCCAAACTGTCGAACAAAGGACCAAGCCAAGGTGGGGCGACCCACGACAATCCTCCAAAGTCGCAAGCAAAGAACAACATCACGAAGCCAGAAAAGGACATGGGGAAGTGGTGTGAGTTCCATAAGAGCTCCACTCATAACACAAGTGAGTGTCAGGCCAAACAATCACTGGTAGTTGAGTTGAAGGCTCCGACTCTAAATCAGGGGGAAGCAGATTATCGATGCGGAGCCTAATGCCGCCATTTCCACCACGAAGATCCAAAAGAAGGAACCAGGAGATCCAGAGGAGGCGGAGTGCCTCTTCCGTTTCCAGATGTGGGTAAAGGGTTCCCCGTTGCAGTTCATTATCGACAGCGGGAGCCAGAAGAACCTCATCTCAGTAGAGGTCGTGAAACAGCTAAGCTTGTCGACCACAACACACCCACAACCATACACCATCGACTGGCTTCACCAAGGATGGGACACCCGCGTAAACCATCAATGTCGCCTTCCCTACAGCATCAAGCCCTTCACATATGAGGTATTATGTGACATTACTCCTCTTGATGTTTCTGATGTATTATTAGGCCAACCATACTTGTGGAAGCGACATGTTGTGTATGAGTCCATGCCTCGTGTTGTTATTATTACGTTGGGAAATAAGCTGTATAGGATACCGAAAATAACACCACCTAGAACCATCTCTTTGGTTACTGCAAAACAATGCAGTAAGCTCATTGCTAAAACCAGGAAATTTGTTTTCCTGATGATCCGCCCTCAGAGAAAGAAAAGACTGTGGCCACGACCTCTAGACAGGGCCCCTCTGCACAATAGCAACAGATGGATAAGGTCGTGGAGGAGTACGAGGACATCTTCACCTCCCCCGCAGGGGTGCCTCTACACTGTCAGGTCAAGCACCCCATCGATCTGACACCAAGTGAATTGTTGCCCAATGGATCGATCTATCGATGCTCTGTTCTGGAGAATGACAAAATCAAGAGGCAGATTCAGGAGCTGTTGCAGAAAGGTCACATCCGACTGAGTTCATCGCCCTGTGGGAGTCTGATTGTGCTGGTGCAGAAGAAGGATGGGACTTGGAGACTCTACATTGACTATCGGGCACTGAACAAGATCATTGTCCGGAATAGGTACCCGATCCCACAGATTGATGACCTTCTGGACCAACTCAAGGGGGCGAAATATTTCAGCAAGATCGACTTGAAGTATGGGTATCACTAGGTACCAATCGAACCCTCTGATGTGTGGAAGACTGCCTTCAAATTCAAGGAGGGCCTTTTCGAATGGTTGGTCATGCCTTTTGGTTTGACGAATGCCCCTGCAACCTTCATGAGACTAATGGACGACATCTTGCGACCATTCACCAACTCATTTGTAGTGGTGTACTTGGATGACATTTTGATCTTCAGCCAGACTTGGGAAGAGCATCTCCACCACATCTGACAAGTCCTCCAAACACTGCGGCAACACAAGTTGTGTGCCAATTTGGAGAAGTGCACTTTTGGCATGACCCAGGTTCAGTATCTGGGATACATTATTGATGAGTGGGGGGTGCATGTGGATCCAGCCAAGATCCAAGTCATTCGATATTGGTCGGTCCCAACCACCCTAACAGAGCTCTGCAGCTTTTTGGGTCTTGCCAATTTCTACCGCAGGTTTGTGTTGGGATTCTCTCATATCACTTGGCCCTTGAGTCAAGTCACCAAGGGAGGAGCGAAAGCAAAATTCTTTTGGTCTGAATCTCAACAGAAGGCGTTCGCCAATTTGAAGCATCGTCTTTGCTCTGCACCAGTGCTCACATTACTAGACTTGCAACAACCATTTGAGATCGAGACAGATGCCTCTGACTATGCTATTGGGGCAATCCTTACTCAACAGGGGCATCCAGTGGCATATCACAGTGAGACACTTTCCGACACAGTCCGGAAGTATCCCACTTATGACAAGAAGATGTATTCCATTGTGCAGGCTTGCCGACAATGGAAGCATTACATTTTGGGAAAGGAAACGGTCATCCACATAGACCACCGACCCTTGCAGTTCATACAGACACACGGGAAGTTGCAGAATGATTGCCATCAGAAGTGGTCCACATACCTACAACAGTTTCATTTGAACATTAAGTACAAGAAAGGAAGCAACAATAATGTTGCAGACTGCCTCAGCCGATCCCCTATCCTGGCACTAACCACAGTGCTCAACTCTTGTGGGCACGAGACTTTCGATTGGCCACTTCTCTACAAAAGTGATCCAGTATTTGGCCACACATACAATACGCTCTTGGAGGGTAAGCAAGTTCCTAATTTTCACCTCTAGGATGCCCTACTATGTCACCTAGGACATCTTTGTGTTCCTTCAACCGAGCATGCCAAGATGATTTGGGAGGCGCACTACAGTCGGGTTGCTAGGCATTTCAAGGTCGAGAAAACCGTGGCAGTACTGCAAAAGTATTTCTATTGGCTAAACCTTCGACAGGATGTCGGGAAGTACATCAAGTCCTGCACTGCTTGCGCCATTGCCAAACCGACCATCAAGAATCAAGGCCTCTATACTCCACTGCCCACCCCTAGTCGACATTGGGAATCCATCTCCATGGATTACTTGTCAGGCCTTCCTTATACTAAGCATGGCAATGATTGTGTTTTTGTGGTCATCGACAGATTCTCAAAGATGTCCATTATGATGGCCTGGAAGAAGAATATCACAGCAAAAGCCACTGCTAAAATCTTCTTTGAGCGAGTGTGGGTACACTTTGGGATCCCACAGTCTATCATCTCAGAGACAGCAGGTTCCTCAGTAAATTTTGGTCTAGCCTCTAGTCGATGCTGGACACCAAGCTTACCAAGTCCACATCTTTCCATTCGCAAACTGATGGCTAGACAAAGGTCATCAACCGGATGATTGTACACATTTTGTGCATGTACAACTCAAAGAATCCACGCACATGGGATGAGAGCCTCCCCTATGTAAAACACAACTACAACCGGGCTATCCATAGCTCAACCAACCACAGACCCTTTCAGGTGGGCTTGGGATTCCAGCCACTATGTCCCATTGATGTAGCCATGCCATTTGCGACTACTCAAGCAGATTCAGCCCATGTCCAGTATGAGGCTAACAAGGCAAAAAACTTCATTGAGCGCATTCAACACATCCGCCAACATGTTCATGACATCTTGGACAGAGCCAATGCTAAGTACAAGTAGTGACATGATCAACATCGGGTGCCACACAACTTCCAGGTGGGCGACAAAGTGTGGCTACATTTG
>ML789993.1:12969-23864 GCA_009831015.1 Picea engelmannii | reverse complement strand
AATCCATCATGGCCTTGATCTTGTTAGGGTCTACCTTGACACCTTCATGAGATACAATATGACCCAAATACTCTACCTCATTCACCCCAAAGAAACATTTGGATGGTATGGCATATAGTTGTTGCTCCTTTAGTAGTTGTAGCACCTTGTCAACATGTCGCACATGATCCTCCCATGACTTGTTATAGATTAGTATATCATAAAAAAATACTAACACAAATTTTCGAAGGAAGGGCTTGAAAATGGAATTCATCAACCCTTGGAATGTCGAAGGTGCATTTGTAAGGCCAAAAGGCATGACTAAAAATTCATAATGGCCTTCATGAGTTCGGAATGTTATTTTTGCGATATCTTCTTACTTCATTCTAATCTGATGATACCCATAACAGAGATCCAACTTTGTTAAATAGATTGCTCCATGTAGTTCATCTAACAATTCATCAATGATGGGAATGGGAAAATTATCTTTAATAGTGATCTTGTCGAGCTCTCTATAATATGGACACATACACCATGAGCCATCTTTCTTGAATACCATTACCACCGGTGCAGAGTAAGAACTTTGGCTAGGTCTAATAATGCCAGCCTCTAACATTTCTTCAACCATGCGCTCAATTTCACTCTTCTGGGCAGAAGGGTATATGTATGGCATGATGTTAGGAGGAACACTTCCATGAATTAGGTGAATATCATGATCATGATTTAGAGTGGGTGGAAGACCTTTGGGAATATCTTCAAATACTTTGGAATGCTTATCAACGATCCCTTGGAGATCTAGGGGAATATATGGATTAAATGTTTGAACATCTAGTGAACATAGTTGTGAAATTACACCTTGATGCCCCTTTTTCAATAATTTTTTCATGCCATTGGAGCTTATCACCTTACTGTTTTTCCCTGTGATACCTCTTAACTCAATTTATTTTCCTTCCAATGAAAATTTCATGAAAAGTTCTTGAAAATTAAAATCCATTGTTCCTAATGATTGTAACCATTGTATTCCTAGTACGACATCAACACCACCCATGGGTATAGCAATCATTGGACTATTCATTACATATTCCCCCATAGTAAGATTGTTCTTATTGTATTTTCATGAGCAATTGATAGTTCCTCCATTTGCAATCATTACTTGAAACTCTGGTGTTGGATATACAAAGCAATTGAGAGCTTTGGCTAGTTTATAGTGAATGAAATTATGAGTACTACCAGAATCAATTAGGACTATTACCTTTTTCTTTTTGATATATCCTTCGATCTTGAGGGTTCGAGGAGTGCTAATTCCAGCCAATGCATTACACGATATCATGGGAGTCAACTCTTCAAAAGAAATCGCGTCTACATTTTCATCTTGAGATGGTTCTTGTTCTTCTTCCTCTTCACAATCTATGTAGAATAATTTCTTCTCACCACACTTATGTCCCTTACTGTACTTGTTGTCACAGTTAAAGCATAAACCTTTTGCTTTTGTTTCCTCTAATTGTTGAGGTGTCAACCTGGTAGGTTGAGGTGTTTTAGAAGAAGGAACATTATTCTCTCGATATATGTTAGGAGTGGTCCTTCTAGTAGCCATAGCCATATTTTTACTTTAAACATTTCTTGCCACCCTAAATGGATTCTCCAATGATTTGCGTTCCCAAAGACGAACCTCATGTTGAATGTTATCCCTTAGAGTTTCGATGAATACATCAATCATGTGCTCATCTGGAATATCTGTTACCTTTATATTCAATCTTTGGAAGTTCTCAATGTGCTATGTATATGAACCCTTTTGCTTAAGATTTATCAATTGCCTAGAGAAGGTATTGTTCCTTGTATCCTCATAGTGTGCTATCATTTCTTCCGTGAAAATTGTCCAAGTGACGAGTGATTTGCGAGAGCAAAGCCATCAATACCACACAAATTGATTGGGTTCTAAATATAAACAAGCAATTCATACCTTTTGTGTATGTGGCACATTATGTAGATCAAAGAATTGCTCCATCTGAAGTATCCATGTGATTGGGTCCTTGCCATCAAACTTCCTCATATTGATCTTAGGGAAGTGGTTGGTCTTCAACCCAAAGTTAGAGTTTCTCCATTCTTGATTCATCTTCCTTGTGTCCTCATCATGAATTTCATGGGATGCATTTTCACTTTCAAGTGTCTTCTCTATTAGGAAAATTTTCAATCCTTCCATGATCTCCCCTTTTAAACCATCCATCTTAGTATTTATTGCCTCCAACTTAGCTTCCATTGAATCCCTCATCTCTTGTAGTTCATCTTTTGTTACTGTCTTCTTTTGTAAATCATTTGTGCCCCTACACATTTCTTCACCTTCATCAAGAGTCCAAGTAGGATTTTTTGGAGGATTATTTCGTGTAGAAGTTCCCCTTTTTGGTGGCATGTTGGCCAAGTATCACTTTAAACCTTGATTTTTAGGTGGTTCTGCTAGACAATCTTCCTTTTATTGTATCTCCAAAATTTCGGCCCTTCTGGGTATGGAATTTTCTTTTTTGTAGTTCTCTGATATTTATTCTTTGCAATGCCACATGTTTGATCAAAATTGGATGTTCCAAGTGGAATTTACGGTAACTTCCCCACAACTTGCTGATTTTTGGCTTTTCCAAGAGATCTCACTTGTATAGCGTGCCCCACACAAAATAATTGATATAAAATTCTAAAAATCGTACCAAAAATACTACGGACTGTCCACTATCCAATGCAACCAGTCTAGCTCAATTTGGATACTCTAGGAAGAAGTTGTGCTTGTTTTACCTGGAACACTTGCTTGAGACTAGTCAATAGGACTAGTCAGATACCCTATCTTCCACAGGGCGTATCTACAAATGTAAGATGACCCAGAAGCTAAAAGTTTTACCACAGATACCTTACTAATTTCTGTGAATAACCTTCAGATTTTAGGGTTTGAAATGTTACAAAATTTTTTTTATAGTGAAAATTCCGCAATGACTCAATTCAGGATGATTCCAGAACCCTATCTTACACAGACTGTATCTCCGAAAGTATAAGGCCTCATGAGCTGAAATTTTAACCCAATGTACCTTGGTCCGTTTACTAAATATCCTCCAAGTCGTTCATTCTGAAACGTTGTAGAAAACAAGTTATAGCGAAAATTCCAAGGTGTCTCAGATGTAGTAGTGAAACCCCAAGACCTTGAGCTCTGATACCATATGTTAAGAACCAAATATCAATATAACATAGAAAAACCTCAAAATAAGTACTCAACGCCTTGAAAAAGAGATAATTTCAGTTAATAAGCCTCTTTGAGGGGGCAACCTCCTTATACCCCACATAAATGTCCAAATACAAGATGATTCCAAATGAAAATGTCTCCTTGGTATATATAGGAGACTAGGAGGTAAAATTACAACTAATGGATTAAAGCCGACATAAATAAAATAACATTACTAAGGTAGTATGCCCCAATTAAGGGGTATCGTCCCACAAGGGAAATATCCAACTAAGTATTCTCCAAATACATTAACGATCCAATCAATTATCGATGCAGAGATGGGTCTACTAGATCAGAGCCTCTCAACTTCTTCAGATCTGTCATCATGGGAGTTTGCCATGGATTTGCAATCCATCATCCCAGACTTATGAAGAACCATTTCAATATACTTCCTCTGTCATAGGAAGTTTTAGCCACACTTTTGTTGTACATGAGAGGCTTTAGACCAAGTTTGCTTGAATCCATACAAGGTCTTCTTCCAGCTGCATACAAGGGTCTCTTTATGGTATACCTCAAAACCTTGAGGTTACTCTACATACGCTTCTTCCTCAATTACTGTGTTGAGAAGAATAATCTTTACATTCATTTGATGCAAACTCCAACCCATGGATATTGCATGAGATATAACGGCTTGGGTAGAGGTATATCTGGTTACTAGAACAAGTTGTCATCATAGTCTTCTCCCTCCTACTGGGAGAACCCTCTAGCCCCGAGTCTCACCTTGTATCTATCAATGCTTAATTTCTCACATACATTGTTCTTCACAGCAACTTCCTTCCATTCCTTTTGCTTGACTGCTTCTAGTGGGTTCAAACTAGTTCAATTAGTTGTTCTGACTTTTCTTTCTTTCTTGGAATCTTCATGTTCTTCCTCGTGTTTATCTTCAATGTTGGAGTCCATGGAATCTTCTTCAGATTACATGCCCTTCTTTCCTGAAGGCTCCAACCTTCCACCATAGGAACATAAATGTAAATGGACAACCAAGGATATTCAAGGCTTCTTTTCGAAGAAGACTTCTTCTAGAGTCATGTTGCTTATCATGGCTACTACTTCCAATGAAGAACATGGACAGATACTTCATGGTATTCACAAATTCTTCAATGGGTCATATCGTTGGGGAATTAGCTCCCTCCTAATCCCGACTTCATGCCTTAATGAACAATATGCATGCTCTTTTTTTGTAATTTTGTGATCGACTCCTTCCATATGAGAGAGTGCATGCTTCCATCTGCTACATCTCTCTTTGCTTTCTACAAAGTGTCATAAGCCTGTTCTGGTTTCCTTTTGATTTATGACTTCCTCCGAGTCTGACTCCTCTGAGTCTCTTTAACTTTGTTTCTATATGTTATGATTGTTGCACATCTAGCAGTTGTTGCAAGCATTGTGTCATCCTTATATACTTCTTCTATGACAACTTTCACAAACATATTTCACAAGGATACCTGCCTGGAAATACATCTTCTTCATGAAATAACCTGCCTGAGACAACAAGAACAACAATGTTTTCGATACAACATATTTCATATGAATGATAGTTTCTTGGTAGCATTAGTAAGATGATCTAGTTCGAGAACACGAAATATCTCCTAGAGCAGGTGTTAGTTCATATAAATAAGTATAATAAGCATATATATTAATAATATTTATATGCAAACGAGTATTCATTACACCTAGCAATAATGGAATCTTTCAAACACTGCTTTCACAATTTGTGATGTAGTAACTACCACCTTTGATATACACAAACTTGAAGCTTAACAATTTAATCAAACCTGGAACTTGAAGCCTTAACTGCTATGAAGGGTGCACTTCTTCTTCTGAATGCATTAAATCTAAGATTATATCTTGGACAAGATCTCTAGTACTTTCCCTATAAACACACTCATGTTTTGCTAGATGATATAACTTAGATAACATATACAAGTGCATACCTTTGAAACCTTGTAGCATTTGACCAGTCAAACATTTACTTTGACTTTGACCAAAGATTCAAACCTGTCATTTTTGCAAGCTGAGAGTACCAAGAGGTGCGCTAGGCTAGGGTGCACTAGGATGTCAAGAAATCAGGTCAAATGCTTCACCAGAAGTGCCCGAACATAAGGGTTAGAGTTTGTTGCAGCTCCATAATCAAAAAACTTAGTTGCAGTTGTAACTGGTGCCATAACGAGCTTAAAAAATAAATTCCTAATCTATCTTCCAGTGGTTAGACTGTCTGAATATAGTGTGGGCCCATAACTTGTTAGAAATAAAGGGATGTGCTTGTTTTTCCATATATATAACAATATTGTCACCCAACCACAGGCACAAAGGCCACCCCCGAGCACCTTAACCTTGACAAACAAAATAATTTCAGTAGGAGACCAATAACCAACCAAGGGTAGCCCACCTTTCTCCAAGGGTAATGCACCAATCAAGAATAACCAAAAACCAAGCAGAAAGTCCAAACCATAACTAAGATGCCAGTTGCAGTAGCTGCAGTTGCACTCCCTCTCCAAACTTGGGCACCACTAGTCCTTATGCAGTTTTGAGAGTGAGAGCAACAAATGAGCTCTAACACTCTCTTATTTATAGTCCTCCAAGTGACCTAACTGGGTCGACTTCTCTTCCTGGAGACTAATAACTCAATATTAATTATTCTCTTGAGCTGACTTGTCTTTTAGGGTTATTATCCAATGTTTTAGGGTTTCTCTTGCTTCCCAAAATATTCTAGTCTCATCAAAGGTTACACGTAGAGGTTAATACCTCCCATAACTAACATAATATCAACACAAGGGACCCCCTCCATGCAACGATTTGACTCCTAAAGTCTACGAAGGTATACATACATGCTTATCATTCAAGATTAGAGCACATACATGTTTGTATCATGGTGATGTTCTATTTTACTTTATGTTGTTCAACTTATTACAGACACACACACACTTAAAAATTATATTTATTTTTTCACATTATATAAAAAAAAGGGAGAATTACAACTGTCTTTGGTAAAGGCCTCTAGTAGAGGCTTGCGTAAGAGGAAACAAGAGCCTCTACCATCAGAGTGTTTTCATGTCTAATAAAAAGGTTTAGAGTTTTCCACACAACCAATGATTTGCATAAGGAAAGAAACACTATATATATTAGCTACCAAACAAATAAAGCATTAAACAATAGGAGAATGAGGACTTTCCTCTATTGCCACTTCCAACGACACTTCTTCCTCTCTGATCTCCTTCTGTGCGGTACCAGATTATTGGGGATCCTCATTGATCTCAACTGGCTTGACTTGGGTTCTCACTAATTTAGCAGAGTCCTCCTCTTTATTTATGCGAGTTTTCTCCTTTGCCACTTATGTAATTGAAATCCCAATCCCAAAGACTATCTCAAACACAACCTCAAATTCGTCTTCAAATATCTCAATGGTACAAATAATGTCTTGATGTTCCTCCTGTTTTTTCTCTAAGTCTTGAGTAATCGGTGCTTTGACCATCCAATAAATTTTTACAATCCTGAAATATTTTGTCTCACAGGTTTCATAATACACTGGAGCTTTCACCCATTGTTCCACTTCCTTCAGGCTCTATTGTCTCCCTTTAATTGTGCTTTCCATATCCTCTACTTGTGCCCTAGTAATTTTGAGCAATTTTCTTGATATGCATGCTCTGCCTCCCAAGCCTCCTTTTTGGCCCTAGCTGCATGCCGAGGTTTCTTAAATGATGATGCCTTTCATGCACTATCCTCACCACTCCTCTTGTGCCCTCTCCCCTCTCTACTAGCCTTGAAAGTAATCGTAACCAGATAACACAATCTCCAAAGGAAAATCGGTAACCCTTTTAGAAACACCACATACCCAATAAGAGATAGATAGGTAAAAGGAAATTGACCATAGAGCATTGAACTATCTTCAATCCTCCTCCCAAGGACACGCCGCAGAACATCCGAAACCTAACTAACCAGAGAAGTGCCCAAGTTGCTAAGGGTGGAAAGCAAACAACACACCCTAGACTAGTCGATGAGTTTAATCCAAAACACCAAGGATAAATACTAGAAAATGCTGACATAAATACTTGGAAATAAGGTGGATAAGTGCTTAGGAAACATTAAGGTCCCGATGCCATATTTGCAACGGTATGCAAACCAAGCGTATCTCAAGACATCTGAAGCAGAGCGTTGGTTCTCATAGACAAGAATATGCCTCTCTTCTAATGGACTCATTTCACTATCTGTTCTCCTTCCTCACCTCATCAAGAAAGGATGGCCTTGATAGTTCATAGAGTCTTTCCATACCTAGTCGTCCCTCCTCTCGACATTCATGACAATTTGCATTTTGAACCGCTTTGTGACCTCACCTTGCACAACCATTATGCTATCTATTATTGGCAGGAGTCCCATCCTCCCTCCCTCATCTCTTCTCTCCCCGCGATCGACATAAGAGGCCAACACTTGTCATCGTCCTCTCCATGTCATTAGTGCAGATCATGATAAAGGCGATATAACCTGCGGGAGTGGTCATCGCCCCACCCATTAACACCCTATTAAAATACAATGCATTGATATTAAGTTAGGATTCTTATTAGTTTTTAGCCAACAACGATTTTAACATGAAGTCCTTATGTTTGTTTTTAGTGCATATTGATCTCAACATGTGTATTTATGTTTCTTTTTACGCATTAGTTTTAACATAGGTTTTTATATTTACTATGTATTGTATTGATTTCGGCATAGGATTTTTATGTTTATTTTCACAATGCAACAAGTTCAACAATCATATTGCTCGTGAAAGGGGTCCCTTGTCCCACAAACAAAAAGATCTCATACACTAATTTAGTATCATACTTTACCATGAACTTAAAATTAAATTATAATTTATTATTATTATCCGTCTTGTAATTTCATTCATATGTATATGTAAAGAAAATCAACCTTAAACTATAAGGATTTGAGTGTTTTTTTTTTTTTAAATTCTAATAAGCGTTCGAGATGTCTCTATAGCCGCCACGTTGAATACTATCATCATTTTAAATCTCTTCATCGGGCTTACGTGGCAACCCATCACGTCATTTTGCACAATAATGATGATGAGAGTGATGGGTGTACAGCAGGGCGATTGTTATGGAATTAGTTTGGCGTTGGCGTTAGGGCAAAGACGGACCAAAGGAGCCTCACAAATTCCGCCAAGGAAAACGCCCGCCAGCAAATTTCCACGTTTCTTGGCAGCCTAGGGTTCGAAACCCTGGAGGACTAGAAAGCATTTGCAGACAATCGAGTCTGTTGAAATACGGCGCCGTTAGACGTGGTTTTCGCTAATTTTGTTGCACGGCTGAATAATGCTTCACATCTTCGTGTTATAATTAAGATGTAGTATTACAGAGAGCTTGACAGGGTGTGATGAAGACGAGCCGAAATCGCTGGATTTGCTCAGCTTTTTTTCTTCACTCAGGGTTACGGCCCTGGTCGAGGATCATCGCCACTGCCAGGTTCTTGAAGTTTCAAAGCTCCAGTCTTTCTAAATCTTTGCTTTTAATGAAACCATTGTTGCATTGTAAAATATTTAAAATTTTCTTTGTTTTGGTTTTTCGATTTGCATTTGTTTTTCAGTATTTGATCCTACAGAATGTTGATTTTTTTTAAACTAATGTGAAATGTGCAAAAATGTACTTGTAATTGTAGCAACATTGAAAACCTGACACAGTAATACAATGATACCATAACCCTGCTTTTCATCAGCACTTCATTCCGTGACTTTCCAGCAGGTGCAAAATTTATAATAACACCCGGTAAAATTCTTATCTTAGATGTAAATTTACACTCATTTAGACAAATCTTCACTTTTATGTTTGACATTCAACAGTGTTACCAGAGGCTCCTTAGTCCCAGTTGTTTCCCGAGTTTGATTCTGCTCTCTCAGGAAATGGAGTATAGCCAGCATCTCCTCCAAGTATGACTCAGACTTGTAAGTCAAACAAGAAAGTCAGATCAAGGGAAAAAAAATCATTCAACCTTTTTTTTTTAAACCCAGTTTCAGAATACACACCTAGCAAACCTGTAGACTATCCATAATGCATGGCGTTTTTTAGTATGTGGTATCATCTATGCACTTTCAAACAAGTTATTATTGGAATTTCCATTATATAGACACTGTAATACAGTGTATTTTTAGAATTTTCTTCTAATTTCCTGAGTCAACTCCCAAGCTCTTTTTGGGAGTCCAAGTCTAACTCTCACTCTATGGCCTTTAGCCTCTTCGAGTGATTTTCTGAGTCGAGTCTGGTAACTTATCCGATTTGCATAATTTCCACTGTATATCTAGAAATATTTTTGTGCTAGTAGACAGACACTGTTGCAATCTATTAAAATGTTTTATTTTTTATATTTTTTGCATTTCCAATTTTTATTTTTGGCAGGGGCTCTGTTTTTGGTGAGGATTTTTTATATGCTTCTCGTATGTTTTAAAAACTTTTTTCAATCAAACAAGTTTTGTTTTGTGTACTAGATAATCAAAGATTTTGTTCCCTTAGTTTGCTTATAATGGTCTTAAATTTTGTGTAATGTCTTTTCTGATAATGGTATTTACTTTGCTGGCAGGCATAATTTCTACAAGTTTTGAAGTGAATGCCACATGTCATTATCTCTTAATATTGTGGTAATAGTGTAGAATTGCAATCTGGATTGAACTGGGCTCAATGCATTGCTCATGCACAGTGTTATTTTTTAGCTTCAAAATTTTGTGAGGCTAATCACGACAAGTGCTGTCACTTTTCCTGTGGTGATACTGCTTTACTTTTTTCGAGGGAAGGCATGGTGGGTAGAAAAATCGAAGAATCTGGGCCGAAAATTTTTCAATGTGAAACTGTAGCTGGTGATGGTATTGAATGTGAACGCGAAGTCGGTGATGGTAAAGTCGAGAAAACTGCAAAAAGGGCATTTGTTGGTGCAGGGGCACGTGTTCTCTTTTACCCAACACTATTATATAATGTTGTCCGCAACAAGCTTCAACCAGAGTTTAGATGGTGGGATCAGATTGACCAGGTGCGATTTTCTCCACCCTGAATTTTATAAAAGCATGTGGATCACTAAACTAAAATTGTTTCTATGTTGTCAACAAAAGGACAGTGGCCACATCAGTCTTTTGACCAAACTGAACCCTATTCAGGTTATGCTATTGCATCTTTGTAGTAATCAGAGGAAAGTAGCTTTTGTCAACATCACTGTTAGATCTCTTTTATATCGTGGGGACTGGTTTAATTGGTTATCAGGCACCAAATGCACAGAGCTGCAGGTATGGGTGCTTTGAAGGACAAACATGCATATTGTCAAATCATCAGAAAGCCAGAGCCACGGATGTAAAGAATTTTCAGAGGATACCGGCCATGCAAAGAGTAGTGGGAAAATTATATAAATGGTAGTGTGCTGGCTGTGTCGTGAGTGTTTAAGAATCTATAAACCAACAGATGTGCAATGAGAGGAGGAACCAAAAATGTTTTAGAAATTATTGAAACTCTAGCTGTTACTTTTCCTAATACTGATCAGAACCGTTGTCTCTGCAGTGTGAACAGTGAACACATTTCAATGACAATTTTTGAAAGGAGCTCAGAGGCATTTCTGCAGACCTAGCCCTTCCTTCCTCCTTACCAGCAGAACCAGACTGGAATATGTCATCAGTGTTCACAAGCAAATTTTT
>ML789993.1:0-12919 GCA_009831015.1 Picea engelmannii | reverse complement strand
TGTTTTGTTTTAATGTAGCTGTAAACTTTCTAATTTCTTTCAATAGATTTAGGGCTTGGAAAGTTGTTGACTATCATTTGAACTTGATGGAGTATAACTTGTAAGTTGTAACATTTTCCTTCTGTAGAGTTGTGGAATATTATTTGTTTCATTTTTACATTATCTGCATTTAATATTATCACCTTTGTGTTTGGTTTACGTATTTAGATTACATGCTGACCTCGATTCTTTTGTGTAAGATTAGAATTTGTCTGTGGTTTTATTGAATCATGAAAAAAGTATTGTGGAGAAAAAACTAGCCAAGTGTTTTTCTTTCCTTCTACGTGCATCAATTTTACATTTGATTTGCAATCTGACAGCTCCTTTGCAAGTGTTTCTGTTTACTACTTCACGGTAACTTTGATTTGTTTTTCAGTTTCTTCTTTTAGGTGCTGTACCATTTCCTAAAGATGTTCATCGCTTGAAGGAGTTAGGTGTAGAAGCTGTTGTCACCCTAAATGAACCTTACGAAACTTTGGTTCCAACCTCTATGTACCAGGTGAATTTACTGCTCATATGCTAACAGTATGATAATAAAATTGACTTTCGTGGTTATGAACTTTTAATTTGAATTTTGAACTATCTTTTTGTATTAAATGCATTTGGATTTTCTATTAATATAAAAGATGGTACAGTGTTTACAATTATTTTGTTAGATTTTCTAGACCATGGTAAACAGGCTCATCACCAAAAGAATTTCTAAAAAAAAGTAGATAGCTGAAAACTGAAAGTCCTTCAAAACTGCAGTTCTAATAATGCTAGAATCTATAAACACATGCTACAGAAAGTATATAACAGAACCTAAGTAGATGGACTGTCAACCTCTTACTGATTTCTCATTAATTCTGAACTGAAATCTGCTATAGGAAAAAGACAGCAAACCAATTCACTGCTCGCTGCTGAGTTGAATGAATTAAGCCTACACTCTTGCCTTCTCCTTTATAGACTATAAGGTACAATGAATCTGGACGCATTCAAAACAGTGCATCAACTGAAGGTCTTAACTCCTAATTCTAGCGTGCCTTCCTTGCATGGATAGATGAGCCATGTAAAGTTCGCCTTCACTGGAAATGATCTGAGGCATGCAAGCATGCATCCTCATAGAGATTTGTGCCATTAACTGGACTGCATGCAACTTACCTAACTGAACTTAGACTTAAATCAAAATTATAAAACTGCTAGAATAAAACTGAACACACACATGCAAACTGTCTAACAAACTGCCGAGGATAACATTGCAAACAGTCGAGGATAGAATGCTGGAAATAAAACAGCAATAACTTCCACAAAATCTAATGCGCCATACTGCTGAATCTAGAAGAGAGGAAGCGTGTCTTCACTGCCCAGTTCGAACTGATGTAACTGAAGTGCCCAGATCTGTTCACAAGTGCTCCCAAGACTGCCATACATGTGCCTTGGTTGCAGAAGATTGTATGAGGTACAATCTGACACTCCCTCTGATCAAGGAGAGTGCTCCCCACCGATCTAATTTTCACCCTGAACACACTGAACTTCCCCTTTGTAGGAGTTTAGTCAAGATATCTGCAATCTACTGATTTGTTTAAATATACTCTAGAGCAGCTGCTCCCTTCTTAACTTTGTCCCTGAGAAAATGGTACCCGATGTCAATTTGCTTGGAGTAGTCATGGAATACTGGATTCTTAGAGAGTTTGATACAACTTTGATTGTTACAGTAGAACACAATAGTTTCCAACATCTCACCTGTCAGCCCTATGATCAACTTGCGAAGCTGGATGGCTTCATAGCTAGCAGTGCTGGCTACCATGTGCTCAGCCTTTGCCGAACTCAATGCCACTGAAGCTTGCTTTCCAATGAAGCAGGAAATCACTCTAAACCCAAACTGAAGCAATACCCTGAAAGACTCTTCCTGTCACTTGCATCTCCTACCCAGTCCAAATCAACAAATCCATGTAGCATCAACTCACCATCTCCTGCATATCTTAGACCATAATGTACTGTGCCCTTCAAATATCAGAGCACATGTTTTGCAGCTATCCAGTAAATCTGCCTTGTCTCAACCATGAACTGGTGCAAGGTGTCCACTACAAAACATATATCAGGTCTTGTGTTAACTAGATACATCAAGGATCCAGTCAACTGTTTATACACTGACGGATCTACCAAATTTGTATTCAAGTTAGCATGCGACTTCAGATTTGGCATCATAGGAGTGGTCATGGGTTTATAACCTATCGTTTGAAACCTTTTTAGTGTTTCAATTGTGTGTTTTCCTTGTGCAAGGAAAACTTCACATGTACTCTGCCACACCTCTAGACCCAAGAAATAGTGCGTGAGTCCAATGTCCTCGATGTCAAATTCTCGTGCGAACTCAGCCTTGCAACCTGCAATGGGCTTCTTTGAACTCCGTGTAAGTATCAAGTATATACAGGACCAAATCAAGTAGATCAAATCTATCAAATAAATAATAAAATTGGGACATGCAGCAGTTTTGGTGAAGCCCAAATGTAATAAATACTCGTCAATCCCAGAGCATTAAGCATGGGGTGCCTGCTTCAGCCTGTAAAAGGTTTTCTTCAATTTGCACACATGGGTATCTCGCCCATGCCTCTCAAACCTTTACGACGGATTAATGTATATTTCTTCATCACTCATGCCATTAAGGAAGGTTGCCCTAACATCCATTTGATTAATTGCCAACCAAACTGGAGCAAAGGTCTCCTCATAGTCAACTCCCTGTGTCTGGGAGAGTCCTCTATGTTGAAATTTCTATTTTCAGATCTGATAATTATTTCTTTATGATTTCAAACAAAATTTTATGCCCCTGTTATCATAGAATAATTAAACACTAAAAATCTCAACCAAAATAAAACTGCAGCGGAAATAATAGAATCATAGAAAGATAGCCATGCACAGTAGACACAACATTTTATCTCGGGAAACCCAACCTTGGGAGAAAACCCAAAAACTTTTCTTAAGAAGAATTCAAGCCAAAAAGTACATCACCATAAAATGAAGAAACCCAACACATAAAGAAGTTCGCCCTTGTATGAGGAAGATCCCTAAAAGGCAGCGAACCCTAGGCAGAGATAGCGCACCACCAAAAGATCACCAAAAGGATAGCGTACCTCAAAATAAAGCAATTGGCAACTGCGACTGGCTAGTGAACTGCAACTGGGACTTGATCACTTGATGAGAAGAGCTTGTGAGAGATGTGTAAATGAAATGATCAGGCTTCTTATATATATATATATATATATATATATAGAGTGTATCACCGTCAATTTCCTTGTGGGGTCGACTTGTTCTTTTGCCTTCAATATTTCATTTAATGCTTTTCAGAGTTTCTTTAATAGTTTAACGGGCTTTGACTTGTCTTCTTGGCATTTCTTCTTTACTAGAAAAGTTGTCCATGAGTCTTGTTGATGTGTCATCTCCTCAGATGCACGTCTAATTAATATAAGGCTCTAATGTTGAGTAGATTCACCGAGAAGACCCTCATCACAAGAGGTCTCTTGAGCCTACATCTTCAACATTTGACTAGACTTGTAAGCAAGTCAAACCTGCCCTATGAAAAATAGATCACTCCACCCTGGAGTAGGCAATGTGAGAACATCTAGAGTCTTTATCACTCGTCAAATCAACATGACTACTAGGAGAAAGACTACACTTGGGCCATTCTTCACTAGCCAAATCAACATGGCCTCGTGAGTGAATGTATCATTCTCCCTTGGTCAAATCAGCATGACCAATTTGGGAGAATGTCTGTTCGATGCTGCTTATTGGAGAAACATCAACATCCTAGGCCATTCATCACTAGCCAAATCAACATGCCCTCGTGAGTGAATGTATCATCCTCCCTTGGTCAAATCAGCATGACCAATCTGGGAGAATGTCTTCTCGATGCTAAAACATCAACACTCTAGCTACGAATGGAGTCTTGTACTTCTCTATGTTGCCATTAGCTGCATGCTTCACCTTGTACAACCACTTGGAATCAACCACTAATTTCCCCTCTGGTCTTGACACAATTTCCCACACATCATTGTTCACGATGGAGTTGTACTTCTCCACCATGGCATCCTACTATACTTGCACACCTGTTGCCTCCTCATAAGTCGAAGGCTTTGCGTCAATGATGGAAAGCTTTGGACCACCAATTTGCTTATTTGCCTCCTGCAATCTATGTAAGCCACCCCAGTCTCCTAGTTGTGCTAGGTGGTAAACTTGTCTCAGTACTTGTAGTAGAATCTGTCTGACTTGAACGTGAACTCCTTGAAACCTATGGATCAACACTTGGAGGAACAAGTTTTGTCTTCTCCTCAATCATTGTCTTCTCCTCAATCATTGTCGGGAGCTCTTGGGACCTAGAAGACCATGCATCCTCGTCAACCTTCACATCTCGAATTACTACTATCTTCCTCTAAGATGGAACATCGAGCTTGTAAGCTTTAGTGGACTCATGGTTCAAGCTTCGTCCTCTTCTCCTTTAGAGCATGAATGCAAATTGGACTCCCAAACACCCTAAAACAAGAAACTCCCACGAGGAGGCTTCTTTTGGAGTCTTGTCTTTCAACACCCTATGAGAACTTCTGTTTAGTATGTGGATTGTAGTACAACATGCTTCAACCCTAAGGAACATGGGCAGATGTAAGTCATGAACCATACACTCAATAGTCTCTACTGTGGTCCTATTCTTTCTCTCAATAACTCGATTCTGCTGTGGGTTGTAAGGTATTGTTTGTGAGATTTTAATAGTAATACACATGAATGAGAAAGAGTGGATTGATACTTTCATTAGATGATGCAATGTTTTATTACATAGTAGGAGAGAGGAGGAGTATGTGACGTAACTCCTAAATACCCAACTATTAACCACTTCATTAATAACTACATTAAATGCCCTATTATTACATCACTTTATTAGTGAGTGTTTATCATTCATCTAAGTCCAAAGTTCTAAATATGACTATTATTTCAAACACCATCCCATAATGGTCATTTTACATGCTTGTTCAAGATACAAAAAAACAAAGGCTTTAGACAAGTAAGATGTTTGCAGTCCACAAGATAAGTTCTTCAAAATAGCCACTAGAAGCGAACTGTATACGACAAGGCTGATAAAGTACAATTTTCGTCACCTTCCTTTTGTCTGATCATTGACTCACCTGTCGGATGAGAGCCAATGTTGGTTGAATAGTCAACCTTTCCACCATTGACATAGAACTTGGCCGATTCACTAAACTCACCTTCTCCACATCTTGGTGGTCCAACATATCAAGATTTTTTGTTTTCTTTTTTGAGGAAGCACCTTCATTGTCACCCTCCCTAAGGGTCTTCTTCTTTACCTCTTCATCTTCACCCTCCATGAGGGTCTTCTTATGAATTACAATAGACAATGCATAATATACCTACTGCTTTCCTTATCTTCTTCGCTGATTTTGACTTGTTTAAGCAAGAACATCATCTAGAGCTTCATCTCTTGAGCTCTTACCTGATACCTCTTTTACCTAGGCATTATGGTTGAGTTTTTAGTGACATTACAACCATCTTTTTGTTGAAAGAATCCCACGTTCTCAACTTCTATCCATCGGAATAAACCATGTTCCTCCACACCCTTAGCAACCATCTTTTTGCTTTTCTTATGCACAATAAAACACCTATTATTGCTGAAATTTATATGTAAGTGTTGGCTATGCTTCATTATACTATTTAATGAAAGTAGATTTTTCTCCAAACGAGGAACACAATTGACATCTTTAATCATTACTTGTTTTTATCCAAATAAAGTGAGTTTATTTGGCTTATCAGTCGTGTGTTGGGTTTGCAGGAAAAATCAACATGGTATCAGAGTTGAGACTCTGAGGAAACCAGAAACACAAGATCATTTTTGCAGTGCAAGAGAAGTTTTTCTTTTGGTTTGTTACCTACAGGGGTAAGAGAATTAAAAAAAATTCATACAACACCGTACGATCCGTACATCGTATGACCAAATCCGCTGCAATAAAGAATTTAGCTGCACGATTTGACTGTCTACAGTGGATTGTGGTCGGATCGTGAGATTCGACAGCTGGGAAACAACAACATAACCGTTGGAGTGGAAGGTTACGTGGGTGTGACCTCTGGCTGGAGTGGCTCGTGTGTGCAGACGGGCATGACAACCGTGTAAGCCACCGACTAAGTGTGGACGTGGAGGCAATGAGCGCAACTGCGAGGAAGATCCGCGAAGGTCAAAGCTGGGCATGTGAAGGTCCACGTGGAGGGACGATTGCTGAAAGAGTGGCCAAAAGAGAGCCATAGTAAAACAATACAACTATCGACATATCGGGTAGGAGGAACCATCGGTATTGAGGTCGAAGATGCTGCGCACGTGGGCAAAGGAACCGCTTACAAAAGAAGAACGTGTCGATTGTGATTAGAGGCGTCCAGTAGCCAACGACCGATGGACAACAGATCCACGTGGGTGCTGAAGGTGGTGGAGCCACCAGAATTTTCAGACATCTGCACATGGAGTTGACAACAAGAAACAACTAACAACGTGTTAGTCACTGAGATTTGGTGGAGGGCCGTACGCTGCAGGATTTGGAGTTGTGGTGTTGTGTGAGGGTGGCACAGGCTCATGGGTGCAACAATGTAGGAGCAGTTAACAGCTCCAACAAGCAACCAAAGTCACCAACAAGGTCAGTAGATAATCGGGGAACCCACAAAGGTTCGAGAAGTGGGCAAGAAGCTTGGGCAGCGGGGAACAGGTACGGGAAGCCAATTTTTTTGAATTTTCAGCAAGTTGCCAAGATGACAGTGTTGAGATTGCGGTTCGAAGATTGGTTGGATGGGGTGTCCAACTACAGTCTGTGGAAGGAGCGGGATTATGTTGGTGTTGATGGAGAACGAGATCTGGGAATTTGCTAATGCTCAGATCACTCCTCCAACAGATGCGGTCGAACTGGTCATCCATAATCAGAAGGATGTGAAACGCATCATTCTAAATGGAGTGAAGGATCATTTGATCCCTCATTCATCAGGAAAGAACTCAACCAGGTACATGTGGGAGGCTTTGAAAAGCTTGTTTCAGAGCAAGAACGAGAATCACAAGATGGTGTTGAAAGAGAAGCTCAGGGACATGAAGATGACAGGATCAGATACAGTGACAAGTTATCTTACATGGATCCAACAGGTTCGAGATGAACTGGTTGCAGTTGGGGAGACAGTGGCTGATTTAGAGTTGGTGCGAGCGACACCCAAAGGATTCGGGAAGGAGTGGACACCGTTCAACAAAAATCATGGCAGGAGAGACCCTCCTTGATTGGTCAAGGTTGTGGGATGACTTTATTCAGGAGGATCTTCGGGATGAAGAACTGAATGCAGGCAGGTCCAAGGTTGATGATGGAACATTGCTCTTGCCAGCTTGGTAAAGGGTAAGATCAAGAAGTTTGTTAGTGGAGAGTCTACCTCTCAAGACGACAAGAAGGACATGAGCAAGGTCAAGTGCTATGCATGTCGCAAGTTTGGGCACTATGCATGTTAATGTCCAAACATGAAGAAGGGCGGAAACGAGACGCAACCGGATGTAGCTACGTTGGAAAAGGCTCAAATGGATGAGTTTGCCAAGAAGTTTCAGCAGTCAGAGCTCTTACTTGTTTACCATACTACCTTGGGCACCACATTAGCTGATGCATTGTTGATAGATAGTGGATCCACATGTCATATGACAGGAGCACGAGAGGTGTTCGAGAGCTTCATCGAGTATGACTCAGATTTGTATGTGGAACTTGGTATGGGGACCAAGCATTTTGGATGGAGTTAGGAGGCATATTGAGAGTGAGAAATGTGCTATGGGTGCCAGAACTCAGGAGGAGTGTGCTCTCAGTCTCAGTGATTAAGAAGAAGGGCCATGAGGTCTTATTTCGAGATGGATTGGTGTTGACCATGCCCGGAGGATCTAGCTTAGACAAAGTAGTTGTCTTTGGAGTTAGAAAGAGCAACTTGTATAGACTAAAGGGACAAGCTATGTGAGCTATGGCAAGCAGCAATAGAGTGACAAAGGACAAGGAGCAGGTAGCTCCAAAGGTTGAGCAGTGCAAAGGGAGTCAACCTTTAGGTTCCTGTGGGAAGGATTGGCCTTCCAAGTATGTTCAGAGGAAGTCATGTTACGAGATGACCTTGCAGGATGCTTAAAAGCAGGAGGCTTCTAGGAGCAAAGGAAACAAGTCTTCGCAACCAGGTCCTAGCGAGATGGCAGGGTTAACTTTCGTGTCAAAGGGAGAAACCAATCAGGTGGATTGGAGTGCTGGCACGGTAGCAGATCTAATAGCAAAGATTGAGCCACCTGCAGGTGGTAGAAGTAAATTCCTCGCTAAGAGTGAGTGTTGATGTATTAGCATCGGACAGGTACTTCCACATAGGCTTGATGTCTAGCATGTGGAAGTCGCCCTTGTAATCTCTCAAAAAAACTTTAGGAAGTTCACTTTATGAGTCATTAATTAAATTAAATGTCCTATTAATTAATTAAGTTAAATTCCTAAGTTTGGTGGCATTAGTAACTTAAGTGAGTTGATTAAGCCCTAGTTGTTAGATCTAAAGTGAACATGAGATCAGATCTCAATTGTTGATCACTTTAGGAGATCTAGGGTTTTGGATTTAGGGTTAACTCAATGTAATAAAAGGTAGCCTAGGTTAGAGGATGAGACACACAAGAGAGTGAGGAGATCTCATTGAGTGGGTGAAGAGAGTTCATCCAAGTGTGAGTGGGCGGGGTTGAGGAAAGGTGCAAAGGGGCAGCGAGGAAGATAGCAGCTAGGCTATCGTTGCATTGTAATCCTTTGAAGGGCCATTATCCCAAGAAGGGAGCCCAAGAGTACTCAAAGAAGATCTGGGTTTCCCGCAAGGGTTTTTAGGGGTGTTTACCCAAATATCTTGTGCAATGTGTGATTGGTTTTTGTTCTAATGCTTCTGCTAATGTTTCGTTGATAACCTAGCTGTGCTAATAATTAATAAAACAAGTTTATTTGGATTATTAGTCGTGTGCTAGGTTTACAGGAAAAATCAATAGGTGTTGCATGGTTTTGTGGATTCTAACTTGGTTGGAGATGTAGGTGGCATGAAGAGTACTTTAGGACTCTGTTTCAGTTTGGGTTCATGTATGATATCTTGGTTCAATAGGGAGCATGTAATGTTGGCACTTAGTTCGATATATAGGCGAAATACATGGCAACAAACTTTGCTAGTTGTGAATCTATTTGGCTTTGCAAGTTGATTGTAGAGTTGTCTGATTAGAGGTTGGAGCCTTTTGTGGTATACTATGACAATCACAGTGGTATCAGACTCTAAAAATCCAGTGTTTCACAATCACTCAAGCACATAAACATGTGATACCATTTCATTAGGAATTGAGTTCAAAAGGGTGCAATGATCTTAGAGTATGTTCCTTCATATTTGTAGGTTGTTGACATTTTGACCAAGTCCTTGGGAAGGGCGAAGTTTGAGAAGCTTGGGGAGACACTGGGTTTGGTGGAGAACACTTTCATCACAAAGAGGTAGTGTTAGAGTTTTTACCTTTTGTTCAACTAGTGATTCTCATAGTGATGGCGCCTTCAACCTTTCCTTATAGCAGTGTTGAATAGGTTAAATGAGGGTTCAAGAGATAGTGAATGTAGAGTTGTCTGATTAGAGGTTGGAGCCTTTTGTGGTATATTGTGACAATCACAGTGGTATCGAACTCTAAAAATCCAGTGTTTCACAATCACTCAAGCACATAGACATGTGATACCATTTCGTTAGGAATTGAGTTCAGAAGGGTGCAATGATCTTATAGTATGTTTCTTCATATTTGTAGGTTGCTGACATTTTGACTAAGTCCTTGGGAAAGGCAAAGTTTGAGAAGCTTGGGGAGACACTGGGTTTGGTGGAGAACACTTTCATCACAAAGAGGTAGTGTTAGAGTTTTTACCTGTTGTTCAACTAGTGATTCTCATAGTGATGGCGCCTTCAACCTTTCCTTATAGCAGTGTTGAATAGGTTGAATGAGGGTTCAGGAGATAGTGATATAGATTGCTGTTTGGTGGGCGCATACATGTGCCAACACGTTCTGTTAATTATAGTTTAGATGTTTCAGATTGAGCAATTCCAGTTTTAGATAGAGATTTTCTATTACCAGAGCTTTGCTTTTGTTAGTCTTAACATGCATGATCTATTGTTAGTATGGGGGCACAAAACCCTAGTTCCTTAGAGTGCTGATGCATGAGAAGTTTCTAGTTTAGGTAGAGGTCATAGATCTCAAGAAAGGGAAGCATGCTTGCACGCTCCAGTTCATCTTCTAGGTGAGCCGCACTTAGTTGGCACTCTTGTCCATGCAACTAAGGTGCACTAGGTGATTAGATTAGGGCTAGGGTTTAACTCAGTCAAACCAGGTATGCTTTGCATGTGTCCAAATTCTTTGTACTTTTCCTCTTCTACCTATTCTTGCAAGGTGCACCACTGTGTTGGTTAAGAAGTTTTTGATTTGAGCTATACAATAGATTTCTTCTTTCAGTATTCAATAGAAGATAGATGTGATTGAGAGTTAAGATCTTTGTATTTGCTGTTTGGAAATTTTCAGCAGAATGTGTTTGTACCTTAGCATACTTAGCTCTGCTATTTTGATTGAAGCTTTCAAGTTTTCAGCTACTTTGTGTTTAGGTTATTCTTTCTAAATGCAAAATCTGCTTAGCATGGTTTGAAAATTAACATTTTAGGTGTATGTGGGAAACTCATCATTTCCTTTTCCTTGTCAAAGACAATTATTATACGACTTACTAACTAAAACTCACTTCAACCCACTTTACCAACTACAATAAATGGAGGCTTTTACACAGTCTAGGGTTGCAAAGTACATCATCAAACTTTCACACTAATTATTTATGAATTTCCTATGTAGTCTTTGTAATTTTACATTGATATTTAAAAATGAAATCTTTTTTTTTGATCTGTTATGGATCAATCATCCTCCTTTCAATAGGAAATATTGAACATATAGAAATTGAAGGAGGAGAGTATTAAGGTGGAACGAAATTCCGGTGTAGTAATATAGCTTGTGTTATTATGGACATACATAGATGACAACCACAAGATCAGATACTCATTGCAAGTGAAATACATCTTTCCAGTGTTGCATGTATTGCGATAATATCAGAATTATAGTGATATCATCGCCAAAACCCAACTTGCGATAATATTGCCTGTATTTATTACGATAAACTCAAATCGCGATATTATTGCGATAATTTGGAAATTATCACCCCACTGCATAATCAAACTTTTGGTCTTTTAACCCTCATTTTGCAAAAGTGAGTTAGGGGATTGAACCAGTGTTTTCAAATTTGGACCACAATTAATGGTAATGTTAAGTTGTCATTTCCTTTATCTTTCCTTTTTATCCTAACCATTAATTGTTTCAGGATGTTTGAGAGTGGTTCCAACCTCATCGGACTTCATAGGGAGAAAGTAGAATTTCATATCCCATTCAAAATTCAGCAGACTTAGTTTTCGGGTTTCAGGATTGGTAGGATTGCAACATTTTTGTTGGATTCTATCATGCATGAGGGTATGGGATTGCCATTTAATCAAGAGAACCAAGTCCGTTATGTACCTTGATGTTGGTGGTATTGATCGTTGAACTCTTTTGTGATGGCCTTAGCAAAAATGTACCCTTCACTCAAACCACAATCATTGATTAAGCATGTTAAACTTTTTCTACCATATTATAAGGCTTGGATTAGGCAGTTTCATCAAAATAGGGTGGTGTTGATTGATGTCCTTAGAGGATCGAGGTAGAGGCAAAGGTTAGACAAGAGGCAAAGGGTGATACTAATGATGAGAATCCTAATATAAGTGATGGTGGAACATTGCTCATCATTTAAATATTCCTACTCATTTATTCATAATGCTTTCTTTCAAAATTTCAATAATTTTTTCAAATCATGGTTTGAAATATTTAAAATATAATTTTTTCATTAAAATTTAAATATTTTATGTACTTTTTAGTAATCCGACCCATTGAAATCAGATCGGTCTAAGTTAATCTGAGTCCGAGTATCTAGATGCCTCATGATGATCATCTCACGAGATACATTTATTTTTTGTTTTGATGTTATTTTGTATTATTCTGTCAGGAATTATGACTTAGGACAGATATTATATTTCAGTATCGATGTTTGATGGACCACTTGACATCTTATACATCTTATATTGCAGTTTATTTTCATATTTATGTGACAATGTGTTTGTTTGATGTTGATGTTGCTTTAGAAGTTTAAAAAATTGAAAAAAAATGAGAATTTTTGTATTTTTTAAAGTTTCCCGATAATTTCTGATATTTTCCCCAATATTTCCAATAACTTCAATCTTGGACCCCAGGCGATAAATTCTCGATAACGATAAGTGCAACATTGCATCTTTCCAACTCTACTCTGCCAAATGCACCCGATATGGCATTATATTCAACGTGTATCTCTATTACAATTTATTGGGTTTGCTTATTTGGTATATTTTAAGGCCTTCATCAGTGGTTTTAACTTTTAAGTTCTTGAACCAGGACTAGATGTTGGTTGCATGTTCATGCTTGTTGTCAGAGATAAATTTCCTTTGGTTATTTGCATCCTACAAGGAGACATTTGTAATTAGAAGTACTCTTGTAATAATATTTACCTGTTTGTGGGTCCCACAAAGTTCTGGGAAAAAATATTTACCTGTTTGTGAGAATGAACTGCCATTAATTCACTCCCCTTTTCTTTTCTTCGAGCGCATAATTTGCTGTTTCTGTTTCTTGACAGGTTCAAAATGTCAAAAAACCCTAGTCATTTACAATCTATGTCATACTTGTTTACAAGGAAGAAACTATCCTTTGAGTCAAGTTGGTTGCATTCCA
>ML789992.1:377364-423302 GCA_009831015.1 Picea engelmannii | reverse complement strand
GGTCAAATTCAATTGATCTCGAACAACTTCCCCCACCATCCTCATGAAGATACTATCCTGGAACATAAGAGGCCTCAATGCAAGGAGCAAACAAACCTTGCTCAAAGACAGAATCAAGAAGGAACAACCAGACATTCTACTCCTACAAGAAACAAAATGTGCGGGAACAGAGGCATAGACCACACTCCAACGATGTTGGACACAGGAAAAGCATGTGGCAGTGGAAACTAATGGAGCAGCGGGAGGACTTGCACTGCTCTGGAATCTAGCCACCATCTTGCTTGACAATTTTTTCACTTCCAAGTGGACCATCACAGCCTCCTTTTGCCTTATTGGCTCGAACAAACAAGGCTACATCATGAACGTCTATGGACCCCCCACACCAGGGGATAAAGAATCATTCCTCCAACACATGGAGTGGGTAGCAGATCTTTTAGGCCCCCAAAGGTGGATCCTTGGGGGTGATTTCAATATGATCACAGGGTTGGAGGAGAAAAAAGGAGGCAATCACTTCCTGGGAAATGACAGCCTGCTCTTCAACTGTACCATAGGCCTTTTGAACCTCATTGACATTGAAACAAACAATGGGCCATTTACTTGGTCAAACAGACGCTCGGGAGCCAAACATGTATCCAGCAGATTGGCCCGCTTCCTCATTTCTGAAGCCATTATGATGGATGGTATAGCATAGAATGCCACATTCATTGATGCCGTGGGCTCATATCATTGGCCAATTATTCTAACCCTTAACATCACCGACACCCCTGGATGAAATCCCTTCCGTTTCAAAAAACTTTGGTTGACTCACCCAGATTTCCAAGCTAACATCAAGGCCTGGTGGGAAGCGACGACCATCCAAACAGGAACCCCAATGTATAGATTCCAACAAAGACTAAAAAACCTCAAACAACATCTCAAAACCTGGAATAAGACCACCTTTGGAAATATCTTCCAAGCTTAGGAACTTCTCCAACAACAAATGAAAACACTACAACATCAAATCAGAACACAGGGTCTAATAGAAGCCATAAAAATACATGAAACACTTCTCAACAATCAGATTGCTGACAGGAAAGCGCAAGAGGAGGTTCTCTGGAGACAAAAATCTCGCATCACTTGGCTGAAAGAGGGGGGAAAAAACACTAAATTCTTCCACAGATCGATGGTACAGAGGTGTCAGTCCAATCGCATTACACATCTCATGTCAGCGCAAGGCACATAAATACAACAACATGTGGATGTGGAAAAGGAGCTGCTTACCTACTACCAATCTCTCCTCATAGAACCCCCAACTGATCGCTCACAATCCATAGCTTCTATCCTCAAGAACATACCCAAGGAGGTCACTAAGGAGCAAAATGAATCCCTGATGAGACCAATCACTTAGGAGGAGGTAGATCAGTCGCTAAAGGCCACCCCACTCGGTAAGGCACCTGGACCAGACGACTTCACTTCAGATTTCTTTCACTACTGTTAGAATATCATCCATAAGGATGTGTGGGAAATCATTGAGGACTCTAGAAGATCTAGAAAGGTCCTTCAAGCCCTCAATGCAACTTTTCTCACCCTTGTCCCCAAGAGAATAACACTACCTCTCCAGCTCACTTTAGACCCATAGCCCTTTGCAACTCCATCTACAAACTCCTAACAAAGATCATTGCAATCAGGCTCAAGCCCATCTTACCATTCCTAATCTCCCCTGAGCAATCCGGTTACATAGAAGGGCGCCAGATTCTGGACAACGTCATCCTGGCTCACGAAGTTATCCATTCCCTCCACTCTACTAAAACTCAGGGCAAACTCCTAAAGCTGGATCTCTCCAAAGCCTTCGACAAACTAAACTGGGGCTATTTGAAATCCACTCTCCTAGCCTCCGACTTTGCTCCTGCCTGGGTCTCTTGGATTGTTAACCTCACCTCTTCAACACTGTTCTCAATCCTCGTCAATGGCGTCCCTTCCAAACCCTTCTCCCCGTCAAGAGGAATTAGACAAGGAGACCCTCTCTCGCCCTTCCTTTTCATCCTCATGGTAGAAGGGCTGAGCCGCACACTAAAAGAAACCATCAGGGACCACTTTCTCTTAGGCCTTTCCCCCCACGACATTTCTCCCCCCATCTCTCATAGACAATTTGTAGACGACCTCCTTCTTATGGGAATCTCCACCGCCAGAGAAACCCATTGTTTTAGATCCATCACTGACCTCTTCTGTGAAGCTTCAGGCATGGAGGTGAACTTAACCAAATCCCAAGTCTTCTTCTTCAACATGCCTTTAGTCATCCAAAACCATCTCACTCACCTCCTGGGCTTCACCCGCAGTGTCCTTCCATCAGTCTACCTGGGCATCCCCCTCATCGATAACTCTCTCAGGAACCCCTCCTGGAACAATTTGCTGTCCAATTTTAGGAAGAGACTCTCCCTCTGGATCTTTCAAGCTCTCAATCTGCCTGGGTGCCTCATTCTCCTTAAATCCATCCTCCAAGCTCTCCCGATCTATACCTTTTCAGCCTTAGCAGCCCTGAGTTCTATCCACAACACCCTGAGATCAATCCAAAGAATCTTTCTGTGGCAAGGTATCAAGGAAGGACACAAAATCTCCTTGGTAAGCTAGCAAAAGGTCTGCAACCCAAAAAAATCAGGTGGCCTCAGTCTACGTGACCCAACCACTCTTAACAAAGTCCTCAGTGCTAAAATCTGGTGGAGATGGATGAAAAGACCCCAGTATCTCTGGGCACATTTGTGGAGGAAAAAATATACCCCTACAACCATGGAAAAAGAACTCATCAGATGGAACGGTTAAAGCCCAAGTTCGCTCATCTAGAATGGTGCCTGAAATAATCGAGGACTCATCATGGACCACTCGTTCTGGGAACTACAAAATGGTACTTCAACAAACTTCTGGAATGACTCATGGCAACAAATCCCCGCCTTGAATACTGATCCCAACCTCAAAGACCTCATTCCCCTTACAACTGCCACGAGGTTACACAGAGTCATCAATTTCTGGAAGCCCTTTGATCCAGGAGAATTATGGCGCACCTGGAAAAGCACTCATGAGCATCTAAATATTCTCCTTCATGTCAACCTACGACCCCTACAGGAGCACCTCACCTCCAAGAAAATCTTCAGTCAACAAGGGGAGGACATCCTTAGGTGGGGCCACTCCCCCACATGTGCCTTTAAAATTCTTGAAGTGTACTCCCTTAAAGCAAATCATATCACCTTGCCTCGCGAGGAAATTTGGGGAAAAATATGGGATATGAAATCCTGGCCAAAAGTCAGCACCTTTCTCTGGTTAGTGGCACACAACAACATCCTCACTTGGGATAAATTAATAAAACAAGGTTTCATTGGGCCATCTTTGTGTAAGCTATGTGAAAAGAGGAAGAAAATCTAAATCATCTCCTCAACCTCTGCCCCTACAACTCGTGCATTTGGGACCAAAGTGCTAGCATCATGAGAACATCAGATAGAAACCGCCTAGGCCCAAAGGATACTATTGTAGTATGGAGAAGCTCGATATTCCACTCTCCCATTCTCAACAGAATCTGGAAACTTTTCTCAGATTTCATCCTCTGGCAGATCTGGAAAGAGAGGAACAAAAGAATCTTCAACTCGGTCACCAGAACGTGGAAAGAGGTTTGGAACAAAATCCACATCAATATCAATGAAACCATCTCCCTGCATCCTTGGATGACACAGGACCTGCAAAGCCCTCATAATGAACATCATATCATCAGAGCTTGGAACATAAATATCACCCCAACCCCAGAACAACCCAGGGCAGCTACGGGATGCACGAGCAACCCCACTCTTTGGGAGGCTCCACCTCTAAATTTCTTTAAAATCAATTTTGATGGAGCCTCCAAAGGGAACCCGAGACCAGTTGGTTACGGGGCAGTCATCCGAAACAGTGATGGAGAAATCCTACACATCCTAGCAGGTAGCATGGAACATAATACCAACAACGCTGCAGAAATCTGGAGCCTTCTCTGTGGTTTGCAAGTAGCTTTGGAGCTACATCTCTTTCCTCTCATCATGGAAGGGGATTCACAAATTGTTATCAATATCCTCTCTCATTTGCTCAATGGGGCATATCCAGAGAAATTATCACCCAGCTGGCGACTCATGAATGGGCTCTGCAGAATTAATTCTACTCTCCAGCCTCAACAGGTCATCCTTCCTTCCCATGTTAGAAGAACGACCAACCAAGTAGCTGACTGGCTGGAAAATTTTGGAGTTGAGCTGGAAGAAACCACCTTCTCCTATACCCTTTCTACCAACCCCACTCACCCTGTGGTCATCGCTTGTAAGAACATAGCTCACACCAAAGATCTTCCCTTGGATGGGGTGCTCGATTAACATTATGGCTCCAACTACGCCTGTTTCCACCTAGCCACCTCATAGGCCACCTGGCATACATTCTTCGCCACATCCTTACCCCGGTCACTTCCATTCTTTACACCACCTACCGCGACCGTCCCTCTCGCATTTTCATTTCAACGTTCACTCGTGCGGGGAGCTCTGAAACTTGTGCGTCCTCACGAAGCCGTGCAGACGCTCCTCCCCATCACTTCAGCTTACACCCTGGACCCCACTTCTTCTGGACACGATGGGGACTCTAGCACTTCATTCCATTGTTTGCAATTCCAAGCACCAAGTCTCCAGAGATCTCCAGCCCCTCTACCTAGCCTTCGAGCTCTGGTGCGACCTCACGGGGATTCCAGTTGGTTTTCTATGTTTTCTCCACACCATGCCACGACCTCGTGGCAAGCCAAAGTGGGGGGCAGCCTAGTACTTGGCTCGTGGAAGAATTCCGCCTATAACAGAGGCTCAGGATGAACTAGTCACTCCCTTTGCAGAGCTCCCAGAAGCTATCCCAGCATACCCTCCCCTAGAGGTTCTCTTGGCTGACCCGGCCCCTTAAGCTCTTCCTGCAGTTCCACGCCGCAACGAGGCTCCTCCTTTGGCACCCCTCCTTGTGGCCACCCCAAACCAGATACCCTACAACCAACCAACTGGAAACCAACCTCCCTGCGACCTCTCCCCCTCTTGAACCCCTATGGATGTAGGGTCAAGTGGTTCGATCTATATGGGAACTCGCTCAGCTATGCATCACCTCCTCCGTCTCCCCATCAGTGTCCCTTTTACTCGCCCTCCGCCTCTCGACCCCCTTTCACCTCCCCCCTTAGATCCTCCTCCTCCTCCCCTCTCCACACCCACCCCAACCTCCCCTGTTCTTTGTGCATGGACAAAACATAACTCCCGGAAGATATCAAATTGATGAAAAAAGACATGGAGATTATCAAATTGATGAAAAAAGACCCGGAGATTATCAAATTGATGAAAAAAGATTTGGAATAGATGAAAGCGGAAACGCTCGATGCACGACAGAAGGAAGCCGACCGCTGGAGAAGAGTGGATGCCCTAATGATGTTCATGCAATATCTTCAACAAGCCATGGTGGAACGTGGAAAAGGCAAAGCTCCGGCGAAGCAAGTTTTCACAAGACTGCGTCTTGGTCCAGGTTTTTAGGGTCTTGCAGTGTTTTCTGAGTTTTTTCTACACTTTACCTA
Organism: Picea engelmannii; assembly: GCA_009831015.1. Taxonomy (NCBI): domain Eukaryota; kingdom Viridiplantae; phylum Streptophyta; class Pinopsida; order Pinales; family Pinaceae; genus Picea; species Picea engelmannii. The sequence continues at coordinate 417,730 of ML789992.1, read as the reverse complement.
TGAACCTCGGTCCTGCGTGGCCTAGTAGTCTAGTTACCTTTCAGTGGCATGACCATTGCAATGGTGGTTTCCCAACAGGGCACCAGAGCCATGCGATTTATTGGACATTTGGCCTTACTAGTTTTTGGACATCTAGCACAGTGGTTTCCCTTATGGGCACTGTGACCACGTGGCTCATAGCACCGCAAATAGATGTAATTTTCTGAAAGGAATCAATATAATACAATACTCTAACTTACAAAAAAAAAACATATCTTCAAGGCCATCTGAAGCTCATTGAAGGATATTTTCAAGAAACCAGTTCATTTTAAACCATTCAGCTAGAAATCTGCCAAAATAATTTCCAAGGTTTGAACTAGTCATCTTCTAGTTTTTAAATAATATCTTATCCTGAAATAAAAGTATTAGATTTCTTGAAAATGAATCATTCCCCAATATGGTCGCCAAAAATGTTGATATGAAAGAATGTTTAAGATCTTTAAGATAACATCATGATGATAAATCCCCCTGCATTTTTATAGAGGTGATACTCCTCTTTCTTGATATATGGAAGATTCTTCTTATACCTTTAGATGCATGCAATAGAAAAACTTAACAAATCTTCCAATAAAATTCTTATATATAGATGTACAAACTCTTATATACATAAGCACTTGTCAAGCACATCATATCATTCAAGAAAAAGAAATAAATATGTCTCCATAGATTTGTATCTACAAGGTTTAGAGTCTTCTTTCAATAGATATTATGCCTTCCTTTTAGAATAACATGAACTCATAATCAACCATGGAATCAACTATGACTTTGCAATATGAAAGAAAAGTAAAATGGATAGGTCATCAAATAATTGTATATGAATTCTGTGTTAATATCAAATGAGTTTGTAAAGCATCATCTCCTCAAGAATCCATTGATACATCACCACAGGGATTCATAAAAATAACATGACACTTGAATTGTTCTTTGAGGGAGAAATTAATAATATTATCCCAAATGTAACAAGTTTAACAATGTTTGAAACAAGAGGGATGAAGCAACCTCAACAAGATCTCAATGACAATTAGATAAATTGAATTAAACTACATGTCTTTTTACAAGTATGGATTTTTCTCCTCTGGACATGAAATATCATAAAAAAAATGTCTGGAAGAATTTAGAGAAGAGTTGATCAGACTCAGATCTTCCTATTTCCAAACATACATGGAAAACCCAATGGAAAGAATCAAGCAGGAAGAAAGTTGAGGAAGAAAGTTAAGCATGATAATTCACAAAATATTGGAAAGGCAAAACTTGCTTCTTGCAAACTCTCCACTACTACAAAAACTCATGATTGCCAACCAACCTTTGAATGCGTTTCACATATTCTTTAATAATCTTCTCTTTATCTTCTTGGAACTGCTTTTTTCATTAGGGTTTTATTTCCCCCTTTGTAAATTTAAATTAGATATATGTGCCATCAACTGGGAGCCATTTTAGTGTTGAACTCAGGCTTATATTAAAAGGGGTGGGTGAATTAGTATAAGATACTTTTTAATTTAAATAAGCATTCAACAATCATTCATTAACAATAAATGCATATAAACTCAAATCACATTACATAGAGTTTAATTCAGAAACCCTTGTGGGAGAAAAACGCAAAAACTTATATTTATAAATATTTGTAGGAACCAACCTACTATTACAAATATTGTAGGTACCAACCTAATAGAGACACCAATCTCTTCAATTGAGCACCAGCTCAATAAGATATTTTGTAGGCACCAACCTACCGGAGATACCAATCTCTTCAATTGAGCACCAACTCAATAAGATATTGTGTAGGCACCGACCTACTAAAGACACCAATATCTTCAGCTAAGCACCAACTCAGTAAGACCGATATAGGCACCAATTCAAGATATTCATACACATAGTACTTTTGACTTCATCTATATGCTTCATAAATCACGCATTTCACAACATCATCATACCCTTAATTTTCATGCTCTAACACCTCTCCTTGCTTCAAACCCCTGGCATAACTTCAAACCCTAGTCTAATTTAGCCTTCATGCCATAGTGACCTCATATCATCATTCCTAGAATATAATTACACACTGCAACATCACAATATCAAAATCTCATTCCTAGAATATAATTCCATACTGCACCTTATTCCTTCATGGCACACCCTTGAAAATCTAAGAAAAATCCTCTTGCGCACCTTCAGACCCTAAGAATAATCCTTAACTCCTCTTGCACACCTTATATCTCTTCTGCGCACTTGTGCTTTCTCTTCTTGCTTGAATACTCTTCAAGTGCACACATCTATCCTGTATTTATAGTGTTTATGCGTTCACTTATGGGGTCAACTTGTAAAACTGGCTAGGCTGACCTGTAAAACTGACTAGGTCGAAGTGTACTTTTTGGTTGGGTTGACTTGAAAAAAACTTTCATATCTCCTCATTCTTATGGAGTTAGAGGGAGTTCCATATACCATTGGAAAGGTCTTGAAATAACATTTTCAACCATATATCATATGCTTCCATTTGAGATATATCTTTGGAGTAAAAAGGCCTTCAAAGATAGGGTATCCAAACTGAGCATCAAAAATCCAAAAACAACATTTCTAACAATCTCCATATTGCAATATTTATCTTGGACATCTATAGTCTCCCCTTGTATTTGACATCAATGACAATAATATTTTCAACAATATCCCCCATTGTCATTGATGGCAACCCTTAGTCAATTCTATAATACTCCCCATGTCTGCAACTCTCCTTGTGTCTACAATTCTTCCTCTGTCTGGAACTTCTCCCCCTTTGACATCAATGACAAAGGGTTTCTCCCCCCGAGCCTATGGTTCCCTTTACTGATGAGATGAGAGGGATATCAGTCCAATACGACATTTTTCTCCTTTGACTTCATCGAGAACATATACTTTTCTTGGGGTTCTCTTTGCATTTTCCACTAATCTTCATGAACTTGCTTTCCTTATCTCACATCTTTTAGAATAAAATGTGAGGTTGTAACCATGATCACATATTTGATTGACACTTATAAGATTGTGTTTTAACCCTTCAACATACAAGACATTATTTGTTTTAGTCTTTCCATCATCAAGAGTAACGATACCTTTTCCAACTATCCTTGCAGAAACATTATCCCCAAAGGTAACATTGCCTCCTTTTTCTTCTTTTAGGGTGATAAATTTGTTTTTATCCCTTGTCAAGTGTTTTGAACATCCACTATCAATGTACCATTGGCTTCCTTTGTCTTGAGAATACATTGCAAGTCCACATTCTTCCTTCTTTGGTTCTTCTTGCATCATTTTCCACACCTTTGTGTATTCTTCTCTATGCTTAGTAAGAACATCTTCTTCCCTATTTTGTTTAGGAGACTTTATTATGTTGCTTCTACAATCATATGCTATGTGCCCATAGTTATTGCAATTAAAACATTCAATGTTGTAATCAAGTAGGGGGGCAAATGAATTGTAGTTTCTATCAACAAACCCATGAGAACTTCTGGTTTTGTTGCTCACATAATCATTTTTTGAGGTCTTATAAGAACCTCTATTTATATCTCTCACATGATCACTTCTTTCATAAGCTCTATAATCTAGTTCTTTATGACCAATTTTTTTGCAAGAAAAACAATAGCCAAGAAAGAGATTATGGTACCAAGTTGTGAAATTCCTTCTTGGTGGAACAACTCTTCTGAACTCATTCTTGTTGTTCTTGTGAGAAGAATCGATTTCTTCCAGTCATCATTTCCTTTCCCGCTGTTGCTTTCTTTTTTTATGGAGCCTTTGAGAATATTAGTATAGATTTTAGTATTTTCTTCATTTTCCTTTTATGATGGCTTTGTGACCTTAGTGATTTATCTCCCTTGGGGGTCTTTTGATTTTCGTCGTGGCCAATACCCGTCTTGATGAATGGTGACCTTTGGTAACTAAGAATATCATCTAAGATTTCAGTACTCTTTCCAAACTTCAAGATTTTACTCAATTGATCAATTGTTTTCTCTAATTCATTTCTTAAGGAAATGATTTCAGCCTCTATCTTCTCGCAATTTTCTTCCTTTTCTTTTGGTTGGATTCTCACCACTTCTTCTATCATTTTTTACTCTTCTAGTTGAGTATTCAAGATGATAACTATTTTTTCTATTTCATCAAATATTATGATCCTTCTTTTCATATTTCTGCAATTGCTCTTTTTGCTTTTTATTCTTTCCCCTAGGTCTGTCTATTTCTTCTAAGGCAGTAATGAGTTTTGCTTCAAGATTCACTTTCCCATCAATGTCTTCTTCTAAACCTGATTTTTCTTTTTGATGGTATTCATTTTTTATATTAGTATACTTTGTGTTCATGGACATGAAGAGGAATTCTTCTTTGTTTATATCATAAACATATCCATCACTTTCTTTAGACGAGCAATTGTCCTTTCTAGAGTAAAAACTCTTCTTCTTAATATATTTTCCTCTTTTTTGTTTACAGGGTTTGCTTTTATTGTTATGTTATTATTCATCATTAGATTATTCATAATCACTATCTTCCCTTTTTGCATAAGGAAATTTAACAAAAAAATGTACTACTCTACCACAATTAAAACATTTGAAGGGTAGCTTACCTTTGTATTTGCCAGATCCTATTTTTATCTTTTTCACGAATTGTGATTCTTTTGTATCTGATTCATGTCTAGAATAATGACAGAATTTGAGTCTTTTTGTATTCTTTTATTCTTTGAAAGTTTCTTCCTTCGATGTTGGATTTTCTTTTCCTGTCCTCATATCATATACAATGAGAATCCCATGCAATTCTTCCATTGAAAATTTCTTCAGATCCTTCATTTCTTCAATGGCAGAGACCTTGGCATCAAATCCTAGGGGGAGTGACCTTAGAACCTTTTGAAAAATATTTGGTTCTTCAACCTTCTCACTAAGTCCTATGATGGTGTTGAGAATTTCATCCACACAGAGAAGATAGGTTGCAACATTCCCTTCATCTTTCATTTTGAGGCTCTCAATTTGTCTTCTATGAGTTTGGAGCTTTTCCTGCTTAACCTTATCATTGCCTTCATAGATATTTTGAAGCTTGTCCCAAATTTATTTTTCTGATCCACAATGCATCACCTTGACAAACTCGTATTCCGATAAACCACACAAGATGGCATTTATGGATTTTGAATTATTTTCACTAGGATTCTTCTCGGCTGCATTTGTTGGTGGAGTTGTTGGGGTTGTATAAATAGTCACGACTGATTTCCAAATATCGAAACCAAGGGTCATTAGATATGTTTGCATACTTATGCTCCATAAGGTGTATTTCATTCCATCAAAAAACAAAACCTTGTTTGTGGAGAAACCTTCTTAACTAGCCATGTGTTCTCTCGAGATCTTCCTTCTAATGGTTAAACTATTTCCAAAGGAACCTGCTCTGATACCAATTGTTGAACTTATGCTTATATTGAGAGGGGGGTGAATTAGTATAAGATAATTTTTACTTTAAATGAGCATTCATTAACAATCAATGCATATAAAATCAAATCACAGTATAGAGAGTTTAATTTGGGAACCCTTGTGCGAGAAAAGCACAAAATAAATTCCTATAGGCACCAAGCTACTGTTTTGAATATAGTAGACACCAATCTCTTTAGGTGAGCACTGACTCAATAAGATATTGTGTAGGCACCAACCTACTAGAGATACCAATCTCTTCAACTAAAAACCAACTCAGTAAGATATTGTGTAGGCACCAACGTACTAGAGACACCAATCTCTTTAGCTAAGCACCAACTTAGTAAGACACGTATAGGAACCAATCTAAGATATTCATACAGAAAGTACTTCTAACTTCACCTGCATTCTTCATACATCATGCATTTCACAACATCACCATACCCTTAACTTTCATGCTCCAACGCCTCTCCTTGCTTCATACCCCAGACATAACTTCAAACTGTAGTGAAATTTAGCCTTCATGCCCTAGCAAGCCTCATATAATCATTCCCAGAATATAATTCCAAACTGCAACATCACAACCTCAAAACAATGCACTTTGCAACATCATAGAACCTAGTCCTTCATGGCACACCCTTAAAACTCCAAGAAAACTCCTCTTGTGCACCTTTAGACCCCAAAAATACTCCTTAACTCCTCTTGTGCAACTCATATCTCTTTTTTGCACTTGTACTTGCTCTTCTTGCTTGACTACTCTTCAAATGTGCACATCTATCCTATATTTATAGTGTTTATGCGTTCACTTATGGGTCCGACTTGTAAAATTGGTTGGGTTTGTTGTGACCATTTAAATTTTTGGTATGAAATCTAGATTTCAGGGTTTAGCGAGGTGCTAAACCGATTTGGAAGTCAGATAAATTTGGGGAAGTGCCAAAAAATGGAAAAATAGATTAAATTTAGTGGAGGTGTTAAACAAATTGGGCTCAAAAGGACGTAGATCACCATCCACCGAGATCAACGGTTGGGAGGGATTTCAGAGTTTGAAACAATGCGGAGGTTAAAATATCTAAGCAGTCCTGAAATTTCAAGTGTGGTTTCCTTGTAAAGGTACGTGGCATCTTCAGGTGCATTTCAGGGCGAAAATCGGGTAGACTCAAAACCACCCCATCACACCCCCGAAATCATGTGTTAAATGTCATTAATTGGGTCTAATCCGAGGGCTACACGTGATAATGAAACTTGACGGCGAGTCAAATCATCCCAAGAACCATGCTTGTGTACCATTCGTCTGCGCAATGCCAAATAAGTGCCGCCAAATAACTGATTTGATACTCATCATTTAAAATTGATAGCCGAACGTGAGAGGCCATTATCCCCATAAGGATTTTTCATCAGTAGCCAATGATTGTAATTGATTGTGACCGTTACTCAAAACCCAGGTGATATTACTCTATTTTGGGAAATTATCGGCTTATTCCAGAACGAGATATCCACAAATTGAATCGCTCGTCCAACTCATGTGAAGTTTGAGGGAAATAGGCCTATGTTTCCTGACAAACCAGAGGGAGCCGAGGAGAAAGATTCAACGGTTTTCAACAAATCAGGAAGTTCGAAGAATATGACAAAATTATCAAATAAAAAGAGAGGAAGACATGCTGCACAAATCCTAACAACAAAATCTCATGCAAAATCTGTCGATGAGCCAAGATTAGGGAAAGAGATCAGGTTGAATCCTATTATGAGGGATTTGATTGTTAATGAATCTACAGATGGATACAACACATAGGTTGGTGTGAGCAAAAGGAAAAAACAACGAAAGGAGGAGGCTAAAGCTGGAACAGTCAAAAGCATTGAAGAAAATCAGCCTAGCTGGCTCGACACGTTAAAGGAAGAGATTGAAAACCTAAAATAAAACTACATGAAAAGCTAAATCGAGTATATTTTAGGGGATCTTGTGATACTGTAGATAGGTGGAATTTAGTGGTAAGATCCCAGATGTTTTGGTTTCTGTTTGTAACTGTTCCTTAGAAAACAGGAGTTTGGTTTTGATGCGTTACTCCCTCTGTAACCAATGTCTATTTTTGGAATCTTGGAAAGAATGACCCATTTTCTTGGCCTCATATGTAATTTATCTATATATACTATTAAAAATATAAAAGAATGGTTCGACTGGCTGGAGAGGGGCCTGCCTTTGTAGCAAAAAAACTTTGTGATTTCTTATGAATTTTAATACAAGCATAGAAGGTTTTCTTAGATAGCCGATATTCATCATGGTGTTGATGTTCAATATGTTTTCATGTATTTCATATTCATGAATATGTTTTGCTGCTAGTAATAATCTTAAAATAAAAGAAGGAATTCATCTTGCTGGTGTGCCTTCTCACATTGATTATACTTGTTATGTGTTTATTGGTTTCTGGTTCAGAATTCACCCTTGATTGATGATCTATTTTCGGTAGCCAACCTTTATGTTCCTTCTTCTAAAGCTATATTAAGAGATTCATCCTCTGTTAGATTCCTCTTGTCATAGTGGTCTTTCCTTTCTTTCCAACTGTCGTATCATATAGCTTATTTGGCTGAACACAGTGCCTATTCATCTGTTCCCTCAAGAATACATAGCTTATAAATCTTCATATGATTTCAGGAGTTGACCCCATTGCCCAATGGCCCCATTCTCTTGTTTGTCCTACCAACCCTTAAAAAAAAAAAACTTGTCCCATTGTAGAATCTGACCTCTGTGTGTCCATTGCCAAATCTTTTTGAGTATTTTTAGTCTCTACATGTTCAAGAGAGCCCTCTCTGGTTAGAAGGGTCAGAATCCAACCTAAAGTCGGTTGAAATAATTACCTCTATCATTTGTTTATCAGCAAAACAAATTTACAGAGTGCTAACAGAGTCGACCTATAAAACTAGTTGGGACGACCTATACTTTCTAGCTGGGTTGACCTAACATAATATTTCATATCTCCTCATTCCTATGGAGTTATAGGGAGTTCCATATACCATTGGAAAGGTCTTGGAATAAAATTTTCAACCATATATCCTATGCTCCCATTTGAGCTAGATCTTTAGAGTAAAAAGGCCTTCATAGACAGGGTATCCAAACTGGGCATCAAAAATCCAAAAAAAATATTTTCAACAATCTCCATATTGAAATATTTATATTGGACATCTGTAGTCTCCCCTTGTATTTGACATCAATGACAACAATATTTCCAATATTTAGAAGCTCATGAATTTCTTTCAATAAACAATTTTCCAAAAATAACTCGTCGCCAAGCAAGAAAATAGTCCCCGGTATAATTTAATTTTTAGGGCATGATAGTTATCATTACAACCATATAAACCAATTCCAAAGTGTTCATCATGTCTCTATATTTCCAATGAGCTCCCATTTTCTCAATTTGGACATTGAGATCAAACTTTATGGCCTCTAGAAGATAGAGACTCAACAATCGTTGATCTATGCACGTGAATTATGAGCTCTTGATTTGTTAATTTGCCCCATTTATCCCACATGTATCGGGGAATAGTTCTCATATCATGTTTATAAGAAAAAATTATCCCCATATTATTTGTGTGTGAAATAGAGAGAACTATGAAACCATTTGTAGCTTGTGCACAATGTCACTTTTGGTTGCCACAACATCACCCTATCATCATGGCAAGTCATTGTCAAGTCAAATTTGTCCAACCCATACCATCCAAGTGTCATCCAGGGGTAGGTCCACTTGAATTCCATGTGTCCCAATGTGATAGGTCCACTTCACCACCAAGTGTCCCAATATGATAGGTAATCTTCACTACCACGTGTCTCAATATCATAGGTCCACTTCACTGCCACATCCCAATATGGAAAAGGAGGGGGGAGGGGGATAAAACCTAGGAATATAATGAATAATTTGACAAAATAATAATATTAGAAAATAATATTACATAGAAATAGGGCAATGGGAGGTAACTTAGTAAAATTGACTAAGTGTCAGGAGGTTGTGGGTTGCAGGGTAAGGGTTGTGGGTTGTTGGGAATGTTGCGGGTTGCAGGGTTAGGTAATGTAGAAAAATCATAATATGGGCTTCCACATCCACATTAAAAGGAAAAAATAAACTGAGTGTAAGACTTAGTAAAAACTGAGTGTAAAACTCAATAAAATTAGCTAAGTCATGAAGGTGCAATTTGGATAATGTGGAAATGGAGGTGCAAATTAAGGATTGCAAGAATGCAGGATGCAGGGTTAGGATTATAAGGTGAATATGAGGGAAGATATCCTGCATCAACATTTATGAAAAATGACTAAGTAAAGGAATATGGAGAGTAGTGAAAATGACTAAGTATGGAGAGTAGAGAGGTATGAAGATTAGAGGGGAAGAAAAATGAAGAAAAAGACTAAGTATGGAGTGAAGGAAAATGAAAAATACTAAGTATGGAGTGTGGAGTGTGAGGAAATGGAGTACAGGGAATAAGAAAAATGAGGGTAAGTAATGTGGGGGTAGAGTAATGAGGTTACATATAACACTTAGTCAACATTTCAAAAATGGAGGGGGAAAATTGGCATATCTTGGGCATATGACCTATGTTTTAGATTCCATAAAATTCTTGTCGAAGTTGACACATAGGTATATTCAGTAAGAATATGGACAGAAGCAATTTCCTTCTTTTAGTATCTTTTTCTTTTCTTCTCTTTTTGTTCAAAAGAGAAACAATTCTCGTTAACCTTTCATGATGAAGAACTGCAATATTGAATCTGGTTCTGAATCCTTAAAACTTGTTGGGTCTTTATGATCAATGGGTGGAGGTTATTTGGTGCTTTCCAAATTTGATTTTTTTTTTCTCCATTTGAAAAAGGCATAATTTCAAATATGCACCCCAATCACCTAGTTCATGGGTGTTAGGAAAACACATCAATAAGTCTTTAAAGGTTGCGACTACAATTATAGAAAACACCACAGGTGCGTTCTTCAGGATGAATGGCATTACCATGTATGAAAATGATCCCTTCTTTGTCACAAATATTGTCTTGGATCTGTCTTATTTCATTATCCGCATCCGGTGATAGCCCGAAAAAACCATTCATGAATCAGTAAGCTTCACACCCACCCACGTTCTCCAATACCTCATTTGTAAATGGTGTTAGAAAGGGATCGTGAAGGCATGTTGCATTTAAGCTGGGTATATATACACAAATTCTTAGGTCATTTGTCTTCTTTGGCCACACCACCATTAGGCTAATCCAATATGACTCTTCCACAAGGATGATGATCCTTGCCTCCAACATTCGATCCAATTATTCATGCACTTTCTCTTTGTACTTGTGTTCAGTCGATATTGTCTCTTCTTGACCGGATTAGCATCAATATTTAGATGAATCTTCATATCATCAAGGAATCTTGATATCTCCTTTATATTTGAAAACATCCTTGGAAATAAGTTTTCATACTCTTTCAGTAACTCTACCACTTGAGTTACCATTTCCTAATCCCAATAATCACCAGTTATGGCCATATTAGGTGCTTCTTCTGTTCCTATATCATGTTTATTTGTTTTTAATGGCCTTGTATAGTCCAGGGAAGTGATACTAGAGGCATTTCCTTGAACTATGTGCTCACATTTGATCTTAGTGATTTTTAATCCTCGGGGGTCTTCTTCCTACGTATCGTCATTGTCAACCTTCCAATAGTATATTGGATGCTTCAATTTTTCCATTCGGCTTATGGTACACATAGACCACTTTCTGCACAGTGCCTTTGGGCTGCTAATGGAAGATGAAATCCTTGATTCTCAACAAAAACTCCATTTACGCAGGGACCACCAACGTAAATTTGAATGTTGTGCAGAACTAACTTCTCACTTTCTCCCAGTCTCCCATTTTCCTCCTTATCTCTTCCTGGATGTACCATCTTCTAGGTGCCATATCCATGCTATGAAAAAACCTATGAACCTGTTGTGAACTAAGAATATTCTTGGCTATCTAGTGCCTCTCACATAAACAAATATGTTCCTGAGGATCTTTGGTACCCTTGCACCGATTCATTAATTCAAAGTCGATCGTGGGATGAAACCTTACTTTGATACACTCCGCTACCTGCACCCATTCCTGTATATTTGTGTTGTGCATCTCCCACCAACATCCATGTGTTCCTTTGACTACTCCCTCCATGGATTGAATCCTTTGGGTCTAATGAAAACTCTCCTCCATTTGTGCTAGGAATGTGTCTACTAGGCCTATCTCGTCAAACCTTGGTAGGTTGCACAACTCTGATCCGATCCAATGCACTGCTTTGGTTATTTGTGTGCACCTTCTGGTAAATACCTTATACAAATTGTTCTTCCATATTACCATCACATCCTCATGAGAATATATATCAGAGGAATGGACACTTCTCCATTTCAGTTCACCATCAGTTGTTGGATTCACATAGTTTTCCTTGCATCTTATGATGTTATATATATTTTCTATGATCAATATCTACACATCTTCATTTATGGGCTCATTATATATGTTTCCCTCATTTGGATTGAATGGAACAATGACATGAAAGGTGTCTGTCTCAAAGGACATATGTCATTTCTTTATATTTAGTATGACATTGTTATCAAATTCCTAGTTAATTCTAAGTAGAGATGGATAGGGTTTTGAGTCATACATAATCTTGATCACTTTAAAGACTTCTTTAGTTTTTACCCCATCAATGTTCACTTCCACTTTCTCCAACCTACCAATGGGATAGATTATGTATTTGTTGGAAAGCTTGAGTTGAATGGGAGACCACACTAACTTTGGTTTACACATCAACTCTCATGATTTATTTGGCAAGATGTTCACATCGAATCCTAGGTCCCAACATGTCACCGTCCATATCGTAACTTCCTAGCTCAACTCTCATTTTAAATTCTCTCCCTATGTGCTTCCTGTTGCTTATATGGTGCACATCTGATTATGGTAATGGGGAAAAAATAGAAACATCGGTCTCCTCTTCCTCCATACATTTTTTCAACATGTGAGTCAATTTATTTGTAATTATAGGATCACCCAACACCTTAAGACAACAACACAAGAAGTCGCTTACCTAGTCTTCTAATTTAGCCTTGGGGTAATTGTTGCGTTGTGTTTCCTCATGTGCCATGCATTGCAACTCTTCAAATACATGTTCCTCTTCTAGTTCCCTCTGTGTTGTGCGTGTCACTTCTTAATGCACGCAAGCCATTTCCAGTGCCTTCTAAGTAGTGTGTTGCAATTCTTTGCATGGACGAGCCTCTTCCAGTTCCCTCTATGATTTGTGTTGCAATTATTCACATGTGTTGTCCTCTTCTAGTTCCCTAAGTGAACCACACAATAAATTACTTTTTGAGCTACATCAAACTTAGGAGGTGCTTGCACTACTTTTATGATCATTCCTTCTACATTCTTCCCTAAACTTTCTCTTTGTTCTAGGACAAATCTTGTACAGATGCATCCTTAGGTTACTACCCATACATTAGCCTTTTCTTTTGGATTTTTATCTTCACGTGGATGATTAGTCACCATGTTGCAGTGCCTCTTTTTTTCTTCTCATTTGGATAATAAATATAGGAAATCCTCCGTGACATGGTCTGTGTTGTGGTAATATCCACATAGTGCACATGACTTGCTACAAGATTATGACAAGTGGCCTATCTAGCCATAGTTAAAACAAGTAGGTGGTATTCCTCCTCCACCACCATATCCTCTTCTTCTTCCTCTTCCATATCCTCCTCCATCACCATATCCTCTTCTTCTTCCTCTTCCATATCCTCCTCTTTGGCCTCCTTGGTATACTCCTTTGTTGAAGCCAGCCCAGTCAAATCCTTCATGGTATCCACCCTTATTCTCTTCCTAGATCCGATAAGCATTTGCAGTGTCCTCCTTCATTAGATGCAGTGACCAAAAATTATTCACATCATGGCCCATGGATTTGAAAAATTGAAAAATGGAGTGTGCATGGTCTTCTAATACTTCTGCAATGTTGGAAAATAGGGAGGTATATGACCCCATTGTCTACAGATCTCACACCACTTAGTCTGTGGTCCTATCAGAAATGGATTCAATGTGCCCATCACCATGTAACTTCCTAGTGTAGGACACTCATTTCTATGGTGACCTTCTATGAGGTACAAGGTACACTAGACATTCTCACACACCACCTTAGCCTTCTCCATATCTTGTAGTTGCATGGTGAGGTTCACAAGATGAGATTGTATTTGTACCATCCCTGCCAACATCTCGCCACCTCCGAGCATAAACTCTAAGAACATTGAAATTTCCATGGCCTCTTCCCAGGTCATTACCTTCTGTTGGGTGAGTGGGACTTGAATGTGTGGTAGGATTCCAACAATAAACCATTCTCTGTGTTGGACATCTTGGATCTAAAATGTCAATCTATTCAACAAGATCTTAAACTACTAGTCATAGTCCCACATGATTTCTCTATCTTGCTGCTTAATCTCTTTGATCTTGGTTATACACTATGATTCCAACTTTGGTTTTTGGAACTCTCTCAAGAGATCTCTCTTTATTTTTGTAAGGGACCTTTCTTGTCCCACTAGCACACTAGCCTTGTACTTCATGTACTATGTTAGAGCTCTATCTCTTGATGTGGTTTCTAGCTACATGATCTTGGATGCCTTGTCTATGACTCATTCATAGACCATATAAATTTCATAGATGAACCAATGTTATTCTACATCATCTCTTCCTGTCCCATGAAATCCAGGAAGCTTGAGGGTTGAATCTTGGTATGACATACTCAATCTAGAACTATGTATTCCTGACTAACTACTACTTAATGATGTTGATACTAACGATCTTTTTGTGAAGTGCCACTAACTTAGGCTTCTAATCCACTTGTATCTTCTCCTTCCCTTTATTCTAAGATTTCTTCTTCTACTTCTCGCACCTCTGCACTTTGTTTGGTTCTTTCTTCTTGATGAAAAAGGTGCAAGGGAGGTGGTTCAAAGAGGGGGTTCCTCCATAATCTCTCATATTCTTCTATGATGGATCCAAAAGAGCTCCATATCTCTAGCCACACAATCCTTCTCCTATTCATCAAGGTCAATGCTCCTTCTTGGAGGGATCCATCGCTATCTTTTGCTGTGTTGGCACTACTACTCTACACCTCGTCTTCCTTTGATGTGACTATATATCTCACTATTTAAGGGGATTTGACCTCATTTTATTCGATCCTATTCCCACAAATTCTAGTATCCTATCTTTATACCTCGTTCATAATTTCACGTCTCTTTGATGGCCTCTCTTCTTCCGTGCTTCTCTCTGGAACAAATCTTTCTCCCGCACACCTTTCTGGCACAATTTTTATTCTCTTCATCTTGGATCTTACTACTCATTCATCACCACTTGATTTATTTTCTCTACTTCTCTACTCGACTCACCTCCTTAGCTTGGATCTTCTAGATCCACTCTCTTCTCACCTCATCTCATCTCCTTTTGGATCCCTTCTGTTGGATCCATTCTTTCTTTCATATTTTCTTCTTCCCATGTATTTCCATCCCCCCCTCCACGTGGGGATGGGGGGTTTTCTCCACCATTCTATCGAGCTCCATGTGCATTAGCCCCTTCTATATGAACAAAATCTTGATCCATAAAGTGATTTACTCCAACAATATCATTTTAGGGATGATTGCAAACTTTCTTACAACACTACTAAAATATTCACCGCATCTAATAGAAAAATCAACAATATACACTTCTTTCACATGATTGAACCATAAATTGATAGATTTGGCCCACTTTTTATCCATATATTTTAATCTATTTATTGCATCTTGGTCCCAAACCAATTATTCTTGAACTCAATACAAAGTTAATCTCTATCTGTCTCTTTATCCACTCATGCAATAAACATGGAAACTCAACCAACAAAATTTCATGTAAATTTGTGTAGATGTACCTTTGTTTCTAGTGTTTGAGGTTGATTTGTAGGTTCTTGGTTTCTTTTGCACGAACTTGTCCTCCTTCTTAGAGATCTAGTCTTCTATATCCTTCCTAGAATATTTCCACGTCATGTCCTTCCTTCAACATGTAGCATGAAACCATCAGGTCTTGGAAAAAAAATCTATTGTTGGTTTGAGGTTTCAGATCTAGCGTCTGGAAGGGTTGACCAACAAATACCACATAGGCACCGACATATTCAATCTTCAAGGAATGAATATTGTCTCACTTGAGATGCCATGAGAATCACAGAGACCATAGGTTTCATGCAAGTTATTAAGGAATAATATAGACATGAAACATCCAACTCAAATCCATGCATTCATTTCACATTCATTCATAACATCCATATAAGTGTTGCACAAAATACTACATAACATACATACATTTAGATTAGGATCCATGATATACAAAGATAAATGTACTTCATGCTTTATTCATTAATCTCAACATCATTCAGATACATTTCAATAGATAGAGGGTTGAAGCCTTCTCAGAATGCATTCATAGTGAAATAGAGACCAACAATACTCTCAGATATTGATCCTCTTTCTCTCTCATATTCACATAATATCTTTGAACAACTAGTGAAAACATAACATAACAAGAACTACTACAATGCATATGTAGGGCTCTAACTCATCTGCAACTAACATAGCAATGAGCTCTTAGTTACCAAAAACCCAACCCTTACATATCCACATGCATTCCTCTTATGTCTATTGGAGTGTGGAAATCATAACAACCTTGCTATCTCACCCACAACCTTGACCATGACTAACCGGGTTGTTACAAAAATGGTCACAATATTTACTGAAGATCTTCGAGGATTTGGTATCCATGCGATCTCTTTAAGTCTTTGTGTGTAGTACAAAATGTGTTGGTGCATGTAGTAGATCATTGGTTGGCGTAGACATTGAAACTTGGAGTTACGAGGTGCAAACTCTTGGGTGTACACACAATGTTGACTTGTGGCATGTGTGTGGTCTTGCCAAAACATTAGGTGCCAACACAAAGTGTTATAAAAATAGGACCTTGGAGCAATAAAATAAGACAAATGCGGAAATAAAACATAGAAGATACACAATACAATAGAGACACAGATATACATGGTTCACCCAATGTGGGCTATGTCCACCAGAGAAATTGCCAGGTCCTTCCTTTTTATTATCCAACAAAATGAAGGGATACAAACTACAACACACCCACTGTAACTTTATCTTCTTTGTCTCACAGTATCCTCTCTCAGAATACAATAATCACACACATACATAGTCACAATATAATTCCCTCATAAAAGAGGGTTTCCTTCTAGGACAAAAATCCCTAAAATAACTTCTACCTTATAATGAACGGTTCAGATTGACTGATTGATCACAACAAATCCACTGTTGTTGTACCTTCTAGACTATGATCCACCTTGGAATTGGAAAATTTCTCATCTTCACCTTCATGCTTGAAGGCCAACTGAAATTGAGCAGGAACTCAATTTCTCCCTGGTTACTCCCTTTGTTAACATGTCTGTAGGATTCTGGCTAGTATGTATCTTTTCCAACTTCAATTGTCCATCTTCCAAGACAGATCATATGAAATGGTACCCGAGCTGTATATTCTTAGTCTTAGAATGGAAGGCTGAGTTCTTTGCAAGATGAATGACACTTTCACTGTCACAATACAAACTGCTATTCTCCTTCTTTCCCATTTCCTCCATAAACCTCTATAACCAAATCATCTCTTTACTATCCTCTGTATCAACAACATACTCTGCTTCCATTGTTGAAAGTGCAAAAATATTTTGTAGTTTTGAAATCTAACTTACTGTTGTTCCACCTACAATAAAAACATACCCTGAGGAGCACTCCTGTTATCTGTATCTCTACCATATATGAATCAACATATCGCTGTAGAACAATGTATGAACCTCCAAAACATAATGCATGAGTGGTAGTATCTCTCAAATACCTGAGAATTCACTTTACTGCTTCCCAATGTTCTTTACCTGGATTGTTCATATACCTGCTCACAAATCCCACTGCATGTGCAATATCTGGTCTTGTGAAAACCATCACATACATCAAGCTGCAACTACTGATGAATAAGGGACCCTGGACATGTATTCTATCTCCTTTTGTGTCTTGGGACACCTTTCCTTAGTTAATTTGAAACGGTTGGACAAAGGTTTACTAACTGATTTTTCATTCTGCATTCTAAACCTCTCCAACACCTTCTCTATGTACTCACCCCAAGACAATGTCAATTTGCGATTTTTCTTGTCTCTTGTTATTCTCATACTAAGGATTTTCTTTGCAACACCCAAACCCTTCATCATAAATGAATTAGCTAATTTATTCTTGAGAACATTTATATCCTGCATATTAGACCCTGCAACAAGCATGTCATCTACATATAATAGCAAGATAATATAGCTTCCATTTTCTAGCCTTTTAAAATAAATACAATGATCAGAGTGACATCTACTATAACCTTGTTCTGTCATAAACCTGTCAAACTTCAAATACCACTACCTTGGATCTTGCTTTAGGCCATACAATCTCTTATTCAACCTGCATACCAAATTATCCTTCCCTTTGAACTCATACCCATGTGGTTGCTGCATATAAATATCTTCCTCCAAATCCCCATGGAGAAAAGTTGGTTTTACATCTAACTATTCAAGATGCAAATATTTTGTTTCCACAAGACTTAAAATAGTCCTAATTGAAGTCATTTTAACAATAAGAGAAAATATTTCATCAAAATATATACCTTTTTTTTGTGCAAACCTCTTTACAACAAGTCTAGCCTTGTACCGCTTTTTGCCTCCATCTTCTTCCTTCAACCTAGAAACCCATTTATTCTACAATGCTCTTTTTCATGTAGGAAACTAAACCAAGTCCCGAGTCTGGTTATTTACCAAGGAATTCATTTCCTCTTTCATGCCTTGCTACCACTTCCTTTTAGTGTCTACCTGCATTACCTCTTCATAACTTTCTGGTTCACCAAAATCAGTCAACAATAAATAGTACAATGAAGGAGAGTATCGTTTAGGGGGTCTACTTGACCTGGTATATCTTCTAACAACAATTGCATGAGTTTGAGGTATATGTTGCTTCTGTTTTTGTACATTTTTATTTTTTGGTACCTTTGGAATTTCTTTTTCAGTGATCTCATCAAGCACTGTGTATTCTGGTTTTTCTTTTTCCTGTTTCTTTCCTTGCAATTGATCTTTGTACATGATCTTCTCATTGAATATGACATCTCTACTCCTAATGATTTTGTGATTTTCATAATCCCATAAGAAATAACCAAAATCATTAACACTATATCCAATAAAGGTACTCTTCTTGGATTTTCCCTCAATCTTTGTTCTATTTTCTTTATCAATATGGACAAATGCTTCACAACTGAAAGTCTTAAAAAAAGAATAGTTTACCTTTTTACATGTCTATGCCTGCGCTGGAATTACACCATCCAAAGAGCTTGAAGGTCCTCTGTTTATTAAGTAAACAACAATATCTACATCATCTGTCCATAATTGTAAGGGCAACCCAACATGCAATCTCATAATCCTTGCACGCTCCATGATTGTCTTGTTCATCCTTTCTAACACACCATTTTCTTGTGGTGTTCCTGGAACTGTTTTCTCTCTATGAATCTCATGGTATGAACAATAATCATCAAACTCCTTGCTTCAATATTCACCTCCATTGTTTGATTTGAGACACTTCAACCTTTTTCCTATCTCATTCTCAACCAAAGCTTTCAATTTCTTAAAAGTATAAAAAACATCTGATTTTGTTGAATGCAATAAATACAAGTTTTTCTAGTTGCATCATTAATAAAAGTAACATAATAATGAGATCCACCAAGAAATGATACCTGAGTTGGTCCCCATACATCTATATGCACAAGCTCTAACCTTTCACTCTTATTTTATTTTCCGACTCTAAGAAATCTAACACTCTTCTGTTTTCCATATGCTCACAAAAATCCAAATCAATTTGTTTAATATTTGGCAACAAATTTCTTTTGTGAAGTATCTACATCCCCTTCTCACTCATGTGTCCAAGCCTATGATGCCATAATGTATCCACTTCTATATAAGCTAAAGAGATAGAAGAGTCAATATTACCAGTACATAAATACAATGTACATACCTTCTCTCCTTTTTCTATCACCAGTGATCCTTTGGTGACCTTCCACGCCTTATCTATAAATACAGATATACAACGTTCACTTTCCAACTGCCCATTTGAAATTAGATTTTTCCTTAGATCTGGAACACATCTTACCTCTTTCAACAACCATTTGTTTCCATTGTTTTCCTTTATTTGTACCTTTCCCATTCCAACAATTTTGCATGGTGCATCAACACCCAAATGAACTTGTCCAAAATCACCTTGAACATAATCTAGAAAATGTTTCCTATGGGGTGTGGCATGAAATGAAGCCCCTGAATCTACTACCCAAGACTCAAAAATATTATCTACATAAATAATCAAAGCATCTTGTAACACATCACCTGTTACATTTGCTTCTTGATTTTTCTCTTGTTGTCCATCTCTTTGTTTCTTTGGAGCTCTGTAGTATTTCTTCAGATGTCCTTTCTTCCCACTATTCCAGCACTCTATATTTCCTAGTCTAGATTTGGATCTTCCCCTCCTAGAATTTCCACAGCTCCTTGAGCCCTTTCCTCTATCCTTTTGTCTTCCCTTGTTCTCCACAATCAACGCATACCTGATGTCTCACCTATGATTTTCTGTCGCATTTCTTCGCTAAGGATAAAACCAACAACATCATCAAATTTTAGAGTGTTTGAACCAGAGACAGAGTTACTTACAACCATGACCAAGACATTCCATATTTCTGGCAATGAGAACAAGATTATAAGAGCATTGACCTCATCATCAAAGTCCATGTTTATAGAACTTAGCTAATTAGTAACCGTATTAAATTCATTTAAATGATTTGCAACAGACCCACCTTATGACATATTTATATTAAATAATGTCTTCATTAGAAATACCTTATTGGACGTCGAGGGTTTTTCATACAGTTTATCTAATGTGTCCATCAACTCCTTCACTATCTTTTATTTTGAAATATTGAAATCCATCGATGCTTCCAGGCTCAGTCGTATTGTTCCTAGTGTCTTTCTGTCAAGAACCTCCTATTCTTCGTCCTTCATGGCCGTCATCTTCTTTTCTATTCCATCCAATGGTAGGAATAGATCCTTATGATATAAATAATATTCCTTCTGCATCTTCCATAACTGGTAGTTTTTTCTGTTAAATTTCTCGACCCTAAACTTTCCATCTTCCACCATTTCTCCCACTTGAACCAGGAACCCTATTTTCCTCCAAGTTACCTTTCGCTCTGAAACCAATTGTTAGAAAAATAGGATTATGGAAAAATAAAATAAGACAAATGCGGAAATAAAACACAAAAGATACACAATACAATAGAGACAAAGATATACCTAGTTCACCCAATGTGAGCTACATTTGTTGATGATTACAGCTGTGTGAGACATCCTCCAGGACACAGACTGATTGAGTCGACCTGAGAGAGAGCCCATGAGTTGGGTGTGTGGTTCCTATATGAGACAGAACTGGAACGTTGTGTTGACCTCCTCCTTACAGAGAGTTGAGAATAACTCCAGATGATTCTCCAGTGTAACACAGTGAGAAAGAAGATCTGTTGAGTTAGATGTGCTTGTGGCTGAGCACATGTGAACGTGTGAATTCCCATGAGCTGGGTGCATCGTTCTGAGACTGAGATGAAAATGATGTATTAGCCTCCTTTGAGTAGAGAGTTGAGATGATGAACTCTGGATGACTCTCCTGTGTAATGCAATGGGAAAGAAGATCTGTTGAGTTGGACGTGCCTGTGGATGAGCATTGGTGAACATGATCCTAGTGGCTGAGCACTAGTGAGTGCGGTTCTCCTATGAGACACAGTGAGATAGAGATATGGACATCCCTATGGATGTGCCCCTAGTGGCTGAGCACTAGTGGGTGTATGATATCTCTTGATATATTGTTCAAGAGTCATACTTACATGTAACCCTAATTGTAATGTAAAGGGTACATGTCGGCCCCACCTTAATGTAAAACATAATTAATCTGGTAATTATTAATTATATTGTGAGTTATTGAGGTCGGCCCTGTTGTGCCAATAGACACTTTTGTTGACAGGTTCAGTCTAATATAAGTAAAGGTAAAATCCTCATTGAGGAATCATATCACACGTGTGAGTTTGGAAATTTCAGCAAGTTCATCTTCTTGGGAAAAGTGTGCACCTCTCTTGGGTGCTAGTATTCTATGGTTTGTGAGCACCCTTTTGTGTGCTAGTTTTTCTTGGTGGTGTAGGTATTTCTCTTGAAGAATATAGCAAAGGATTGGCTGGGTTTTCTTCCCTTGTTGAGAAGGGTTTCCTAGGACACTTCTTGTGTACTTGTGCATGGTGTTTCTTCTTGTGAGCTTGGTTGCTGCAACAAATTGTTTATGGTTTAAGTAAAATAATAAAATGGAATGAACTTCATGCTTAAGCCTAGATATCAGAAAAATCGACATGGTATCAGAGCATAGGTTTTGAAGAACCCATTGCACAAGCATCTACCATGCATCTTCTCATTTCTGCAGAACCATACGACCCTCCTAGGGTTTCCATAAAATCCGTATGACCCTCCTTTCTGAGGTGTTCCAACCCTTAATACTTAGACGTTGGGGATGAAATTTGGAGAGGAGGGTACGACCTCCTTTAGCACACCTCCAAAATTTCTTAAAGTGAAATTTCGAGAATTTTTTATTTTTGGCACTAGGGTTTCCAGGGTTCTGCAAATTTCTGGGTTTTAGGGTTTCTACATCTCTTTGAAGAAACCTTCGACATTACCTGTGTTCTTCTAAATTTCAAGGCTTATTGTTGGCAGTCATAAGCCCAAAAAAACCTAAGGTTGCTAGCCTAGCCCGACTGTTAGGTTTTCTAGACCAGTTGATAAGGGTTTGTGAAGAATCTAAAAATATTATGAACAAAACTATGATGGATCAAGCAACTTCAAGTTCCTGAAAGACAAGACTTCAGAGGAAGACTTATTTTGGATGATACAAAAAGGTTTACCAGAGACAACTATCAATGAATGGAAGGAAGATGATGTCAATACAAGGAAGCCAATCATCTACTCAAGCCCTTACATTGAAGGGATAGCTTCAAAATAATAAGATGACAAAAGGTGATACCGTAACTACCTTATTCATGAAGATCTCAGAGGACAGATATCAACCAGGTGCCATTGGAGAAATCATATCAACATCCTCATGTATGCACTTGTATATATTATTTGTATCATTGTCATAAGGGAAATTGCAGGAGGAAGGAACCTTTGCTGAAGACATGGATCCAGAGGGATCTCAATGCATTCAGAGGAACAACACATTGGAAGTGAAGATTTCAGGTTTGATTGTTTTAATTATCATGCCTCTAACCTACATTTCAAAAGTTGGTACATTACAAAGAAGTGTTGTAGCCATGACAACAATCCTTAAATTGTTTTGATTTTAGAGATGTACTCATTATTCTCCTTTAGGAGATATTCTTGTTTTGTTTCCTTTTGTTTGTTCTCTTGTTTCAGGAAGATTAACAACAAAGGAGGATGGTTATACTTCAGACTTCAGAGGGAGTCAAAACTATTTGAGAAGGAGGAAGAACATAACCATCATTAAGGAAATCAATGCAATAATACATGATCATAATCTTTCTATGATTCTGTGGGAAGAAGCATGCATGCCACAATATATGAGTCCTCTTCAAATTTTGAAGAACATAACTCCCAAAGAAGCCTTCAACGGAGTGAAGCCTAAGATTGAACACTTCAAGATATTTGGGTGCACAATGTATTTTTCATGTACCCAAAGAGAAAAGGTCCAAGCTAGACCTTTCAGGGAGAAAAGATACATTTATGGGATAAACAGTGAATCTTCGAAGACATGTCAGATATACATCCCTGGTCAGAGACATAATAGAATAGATGTTTCTTTTGAAGAAGAGATAACCCTTCAAAGATCCAGAGAATCTCAGATGGATATTGATAGTGAGACAATAATTTCTCCCCCTTCAACAGTTCAGAGGGAGACAAACATTATTCTAGCTAATCTAGTTGCTCCAGTTGATATGCCCAACGATATTGCAGTAGGGCATAAAAGGCCTGCCTAGGCTCGACAAAACTCTACAGGAGGTAGAGGAACATACAAGCCCTTAAAGGCACATCCCGAGAAAGAAAATATATATTCGAGCTATCCTTCAATCATGAGCCACTTCATTGATTCTGAGCCTCCTTGTCTTGAAGAAGCAACAAGAGAAAATGTTTGGAAAGATGCCATAACAGAAGAATACCAGTGTATCTTAAAGAATGATGTATAAGATATTGTTTAGAGACTAGAAAGGAAGTCTGTGGTGACTTCCAAGTGGATCTATAAGATCAAGCATGTAGTTGATGTAAGTGTCGAGAAATACAAAGAGAAATCTATAGCTAGAGGATTCTCACAAATAGAGGGAGTTGTCTATGATGAGACACTTGTTCTAGTAAGCCCAATACACTTCCATCCGTACTACCATCCATGAGTTGGAAACTATATCAGATGGATGGATTCTATATGAGTTTGGGTTTTAGCAAGAGTGTTTCTAATCCAAACCTATATTATTACAGTGTTGTTGACAAGAGCCTGATTTTGATGACTTATTCATAAATCCTTGTTGTTAGATACAAGTAAGATTTGAATTTTGATTTCGAGATGAAAGATCTGAGTATGATGTACTACTTTTTGGGACAAGAAGTATGACAGAGGAACGATGAGATTTTTCTGAGTCAAGGAAAATATACAATGAGAGTATTAAATAAGTTCAGTATGACAAAATGCAAATCCATGGTGACGAATTTGAAGAAAATGAATAATGATGATTCTGACGAGATTGATCCACAACTGATTGGATCATTGATGCATCTGGTTAACATCAGAATTGATTCATGCTATGTGTAATTAGTCATTCCATGAGTCAACCGAGACAGATTCATTGGGCAACAACAAAACATGTATTGAGATATCTACGAGGCACAATTAGATATGGCATGAGATATGCCTCCAGTGAAGACTTGAGTTTGTAGGGATATGCTGAATGGACATAAAGTACAGTGGAACGGAAGAGCACATTTGGTTGTTGTTTTTCCATGGTTTACTAGTGCAATAGAAAACAAATCTCTGTGGCCTTGAGTACCACAAAAGTAGAGTATATGTCATTGAGTGTGCGAAGTAGTGTGGCTTCATAAGATTCTAATAGATTTACTTGATCATGAGATGGATTCTATGATTATAACCAGAGATGTGTAAAACTCTTTGAGAACCATGTGTTTCATGATAGATAAAAAAACGTTGAGATAAAATACCATTTCAGAGACACGATGCAGAGGAAAGAAGTACACGTCCAATACCTTCCTACACATGAGAAGATTGTAGACATCTTCACCAAACTGGATTGGTGAAGAATACCTCTCTTGTTGAGAGGGAGTGTTGATGACTACAACCAAGACAAAGTTCGAGTACCTCCGTGCGAGACTTGGCCTGATGGAGAATGTCTCCCTAGCTGAGAGGGAGTGTTGATGATTACAGCTACGTGAGACATCCTCTAGGACATAGACTGATTGAGTCAACCTGAGAGAGAGCCCATGATTTGGGTGTGTGGTTCCTATCTGAGATAGAACTGGAATGTTGTGTTGGCCTCCTCCTTACAGAGAGTTGAGTATAACTCCATATGATTCTCCTATTTAACACAGTGAGAAAGAAGATTTGTTGAGTTAGCTGTGCCTATGGCTGAGCACACGTGAACGTGTGAATTCCCATGAGCTGGGTGCATCGTTCTAAGACAGAGATGAAAATGATGTATTAGCCTCATCTGAGTAGAGAGTTGAGATGATGAACTCCAGATGACTCTCCTGTGTAATGCAGTGGGAAAGAAGATCTGTTGAGTTGGACGTGCCTGTGGATGAGCACAGGTGAATGTGATCCTAGTGGTTGAGAACTAGTGAGTGTGGTTCTCCTGTGAGACACAGTGAGATAGAGATATGGACATCCCTATGGATGTGCCCCTAGTGGTTGAGCACTAGTGGGTGTATGAGATCCCTTGGTATATTGTTCAAGAGACAGACTTACATGTAACCCTAATTTTAATGTAAAGGGTACAGGTTGGCCCCACCTTAATGTAAAAGATAATTAATCTGGWAATTATTAATTATATTGTGAGTTATTGAGGTCGACCTTGTTGTTCCAATAGATACTTTTGTTGAYARGTTCAGTCTAATATAAGTAAAGGTAAAATCCCCATTGAGGAATCATATCACAAGTGTGAGTTTGGAAATTTTAGCAAGTACATATTCTTGGGAAAAGTGCACACCTCTCTTGGGAGCTAGTATTCTAGGGTTTGTGAGCACCCTTTTATGTGCTAGGTTTTCTTGGTGGTGGAGGTCTTTCTCTTGAAGAATATAACAAAGGATTGGCTGGGTTTTCTTCCCTTGTTGAGAAGGGTTTCCCAGGATACTTCTTGTGTACTTGTGCATGGTGTTTCTTCTTGTGATCTTGGTTGTTGCAACACATTGTTTATGGTTTAAGTAAAATGATAAAATGGAATGAACTTCATTCTTAAGCCTAGATATCAAAAAAATCAACAACGTCCACCAGATAAATTTCTAGGTCCTTCCTTTTTATTATCCAAGAAAATGAAGGGATACAACCTACAACACACCCACTGTAACTTCTTCTTCTTTATCTCATAGTCTTCTCTCTCAGAATACAATAATCCCACACACACACAACCACAATACAATTCCCTCATAAAAGAGGGTTGACTTCTAGGGAAAAAATCCCTAAAATAACTTCTACCGTCAGATCTGCGACCTTATAATGAACTGTCCAGATTGACTACAAAATTACATTATTTTACAAGGTAATTTTTCCTTTGGGGGCTTCACCCCTGGACCCCACAAGAGGGGGAAAGCCCCCTCTGCAACCCCCAGATGTGGAGGGGTGTAAAGTATTCATGGGATATAAATACGACTGAAAACAAAGACCCGTGAATCAGGAAGATAATCAGGCTCCACAACCAACATAGAGCACCTCCAAGGCTTCCTCTACTTCTCTAAAAACCCTATATATATATATATATATTTTTTTTTTTTTATCTTTTTTTCCCTTGACCAATTAGTATCTACCTTTTTTCAATCTTTTAATTTTTGTTGAAATTGAAGTGGAGCATATTCTCTTAAATTACCATTAAAAGGTTTCCAAATTGCTTTGAATTTCCCCACAAAATCCTCCATCTTCTTCAACTCTGGATTTAGTTTAAAGGGATTGACATGTTTCTCTATTGTATGAGCCACTTCTAACACCACAAAATTATGGTTAGAGTCCCCTCCAGTAGTGGCCCATTTTTTAATCTTAATGACTTCATCTAGGAAGGATTCTAAAATTATAAACCTATCACATCTTTTAGCAATTCTAGATTCCCCAACTCTCTTGTTACTCCAAGTGAGATATAGATTGGATGGTTTAATATCTAGTAGACCACTTTCTTATAATTTTCTAATGAAATATCTAGAGAGAGGGTCCAATTGAGAAGTTGAGCCCCAAAGCTTTGATGATTCTAGGGTGAAATTCATGTCCCCCACTATTACAACCAATCCATTTTTTAAAAAATACTGCAGTAGTCCATCTTGTCCATATAAGAACCATAAACATTCAACACTGTGATATATTCCCCAAGTCTAAAGAGAAAAATGAGGTCCCTAGTCTTGTAGGAAAGGCCCAAGAATTTGTGAGAGTGAAAGAGAATTTATTCCATCCAGTCGCATTTCCACCCGATCTCCCAATGGCATCAATAAAATATAATTCCCAATTCATAAGTAGTTTACATAGTTCCTGATGATTTTCTACCCATTTGTCATCATCTCTTGCACTACAATAATAGAAGGTTTGTGTTGTGATAAATTTCACCCTGTGGATAGGTTGAACTCCCCCTATCTGGGTTTTCTTCGATCTAGGACAAAAGAGCACAAGTGGACACTAACATCCCTCTTTCTTACCTATTTAAGCATGGAAGTTAAGGAGAAGGAGAAAGGAAACACGATCTAACCTTTTTCCTCTAGTTTGTCCTCACTGCTCCAATGTTAGATTTAGTCCAAGTTATTGAATGAAAAAGCCACTCTTGCAACCTTCCTGCAAAAAGAAAAACAACCCTTCTCTTCTACTTGTGTAACGTTAGATAAAAGACTAATCTAATTAAGCAGACAAGTATAAACATTCATACATTAACTTAAGCAAGACAATAATGAGGAAATAGGCCAAGTTGTATTAATGAAAGAAACATTGGATACTTACAACCATGTTGATGTGATGCAATATTTACTCCAAGATTCTCCTTTCCAACCCCTTTGTACACTGCCTGATGGTAATGAGAATGCTTCTGAACTATTTATGAATATCTCAAGAACAAAGGTTTCATACTCTCAATACTTTTTCTCCTCCTCAAGCCCTTGAATGGCCTTGCTTATATAGAAAATTGAGAGGCTTAACCACCATAGAAAATCAAGGGAATGGTTGAGATCTTCACTCCTTAGGTTAGGATTTAGTACCCAGAATATGGGTGACTCAAGCTCCCGAGTCATCCCTTGACCATAATCACTCAAGAGTATCTCGAGATTTTCCCATAGGAAAAGGTGGGTTAGCTCTAACAAGACTAATGCTCCCCCAAAACTAGCCATAGAGCATTACTAATGCTCCCCCATGGTGTACTAGGGAGTGTTAACGCTCCCCATACAGTGGCAGGGGGGCGTTAGTGCTCAAACAAGGCTTAAAAATCAAGGTAAAAAGTGTTTTTTCGACCTTCAAATGATGAGTTTTCTTCACCAATTTGTCTAGGGAACATGATAGACACTTCCACATGATGATAGAGTGTATTTAGGCCTCCATGTGATGGGTTTTCTCCCCCAATTTGTCTAGGGAAGATGACGGACACTTCCACATGATGATAGAGTTGTGACATTCAATTATAACACTTAGTAGAATATAAGTGTGACACTTACGAATGTGGAAAATAGACACCTACATAAGTGATACATAAGTGCGACACTTAGTAGAATATGATACATAAGTGTGCCACTTATTAGTGTGGAAATTTGGTGTGTATTAGTTTGATATTATCAACTAATCTCTTTACACCCAACTTCTTTGAGGGGTGGACCATCCCTCTACAATTGAGGGTTAGAAAAATCATTTGGAACCCTCGAAAGGGGAATTTTCTCTAAGAGTCCTGATTAAGGATAATTGTTTCCCACACCTAAATTATAAGGATGCTTGTTTCTGGGATGTTTACTTCATTGGTTCCAAGGGATTGGATTCTCGTGTGCCCTTTCCATCCAGAGAGAAGTCCAGATTAGGGTCTGCAGTGGAACCTTTTGGAGCTTGTCCATAGTCCACACCATTTACAATTCCAAGGATGGGTAAGAAAGGTGGTGGGTAGGGTTTTTTTATACTAGACAAATTGGGTAGAAAATCACTCAGGGATTTTAGTTCTTTGGATTCGATATGATTTCCCCATGTACCAAAAACAAAATTTCTAAGGAAACAATTTTATTCATAGAGTGAGACTAATGAGTCTTACCTGGAATTGCCTTGTTGTCGCTAACTGCATCCTGGTTAGGTTCTTTGAACAATCCAATGTCTATGTTTTGAGCATTTCTATCAACACTCTTATTTGAAGGTCATTCAAGGTCACTTGAAGCCATACATCTTCTTTCTTGCTCCTAGTCTGGATTTTTTCTAGTTCCAATGTCTTCGAACTTCTTGAATGCTTTCTTAGTGCCCAATTCTTCCACATACTTGGATATTTTCATTCTATAACAAGGTTCCCATAATAGTGGTTAACATATACATATGAAAGGTATCCCTTTGTATTTCAGGTTGAGATGAAAAAGGTAAAATCCCCTTCTAATATCCATTGACTCTACCAGACCTTTTCTCACCTCTGACCCTACCAAGATTCAATCCATGCCATAATACCTAGTCTCTTGGAAGGATAAGTCTATTTCGTAAAAACTACCTAATGTGTCACCAATGTTTTTTAACACTTCCTTAGAACAAAAAATTAATGGCAGTCTTGGAACACAAACCCATACTAGAAGAATGGACACACTAGCTAACTGAGCATCAAACTATGCATGCCATTTCATCAATAATAAGGATTGAGATCCCCACTTCTAGTGCTAGTGCAATATTTTCTTTGCTTCTTCTATTGTCCAAAAAACCCAAACCAACCATCCTTTTACTAGAATCAGGGTGCATGGAGAGGCCCCTACTATTGGATCGAAATTGAGCTTGGTCCAATTCTTCAACTGCTCACTACTCATTCTCTTCCCAATAAAATGTCCTGCTAGTGTTCAATCCCCCATTTCCATAATGTCGTTGAGTTTAATTTTTTTTCCAAAGTTTAGGCTGATAGCCTCCTATGTCTTTTTTATACATTTAGGTCTCTTTGCCTTTTTTAAGCCCTCCTAAGACTAAATCCCTACCACCTTTGAATCCAAGTATGAGGCACCACTTAATAGCTTCAGATATAACATAATGCCCACAAAATGTGAACTCAAAACACAATCATGCCGACCAATAACACAATTGAAAATGAAATCAATCTATTAACAAGCCTCATTCAATGTGTTTTCAGATTAATAATTGGAGTGAAATAAACCACCATCATCCTTTGATCATGTAGTCAAGGTTGATGAATACATATGATCAAGTTCATAACTCCAGGTGTGGGGCGATATGCTTAAGTAATTATGGTCCTTGGTTTGATCATACAAAATTCCCGTCACCATCTTCTTCATTTGTCACAAGGTTCTGACACCTTATGCACCTAGTTCTTGTGCGAACTCCGCTAGAATTTCCATGGTGGCACCCTCTAGGGGTTTGGAACCCATATGGTGTAGCTTATTGGAATTTTGCAGTGCATCCAAATGACCTAAAATAGGGCTAGACCAAATCACTTGACCCTCCAACAAATCATCAGTGAAGTCAACAACTTCCTCCTCATACCCCATGCTGCCTTCCATGTGGTCTAAGTTTGACATCGATAGTGATAGGTTAACCTTGCATCCACCTTGGTTAATCCTATAGAAACCCTATGGTGGAACCCCATCCAAGACTTATTACACCTTCTTCGTGAATTTCTTCATGAAGAAACACTAGGTTATGAAACAATCTCCATATTTTATTTACAACATATATCTATGTAAGAAGTTGACATATGTTCCTCCATTGATAACTAGTTGACATATGTTGCTCTAGCAATAACCTTCAAAGAATGAGGTGTCACAAATGAAAAGAACGAGGTGTTTCCATTATTTTCCTTGCTATCATTTTTCTTTTGTTAACACCCCCATAAATGTGCTAGTCAGAACATCTATATCATCGGTATTTAGAAATGACAATATAGTGCCACTGTATCTATATACATATTCCTGCTACCTAACGCTTTGTCTTTATTGACTGAATCATGGCCCTTGGAGAGATTTGGAGTCAACCTATTAATGGTAAGGTGGGAAGGCCGAGAGATGAAATTATTTTCTTCTCATTATTAGGCTTCACATTGCAAAAAAATCCCCTCTGGCATCTAGTGCAACATATATAATTGTCCTCCCAAACAATTGAGGGCACAACTTCTTGTCGCTTTCTTGATTCACTGTCACAAATCCATAATAATGAGTGAACTCAACTGGTAGCTGACCGAGGAGATTGAAAACCCATCTACTTTAGCTTCTACATCCCTCACACTCACATGATCATCCTCGCACTCGACAACCCACATGAGAAAAACCATAGCGAAAATCGTTCCCAAAAATTCCAATGTATATATATTAGAGTTCTATTTATACTAATTATGTACACTGTTTAAACATTGCTAACCAAATATTTGACATCAAAAGAAGGGTGGAAATATATTGTTAAACCATGTCATTGACATAAAAAGTTGAACCTTGCACATATACCTTTAATAATACACCAAAAAATCGTCTCTGAGTTTCCCCTAACTTGAGCTTATAGGAACCCTAACACATGCCTACATAAATACTATGTCTAATATTCATTCCCTTTCTTTAAATTCCTAAAAAATTGGGCATTATTATCTGCATGGGGAATATAGTTCATCCCTCTCTAGCCTCAAAGTAACAGTGAGAGTGTTGGTACCTTGTCAACACCACACAATATACTCATTTAAGAGCTCAATATGTCACTTATGGGAATTGAACCTCGATGGGGAGGATAACAACCATTCCTCCAGACCACCCAAAATAGACTCGATTGACACACACAAGTTCAAGCTAAACACTCATTCCCTAAAGTTCAAATAAAGTGATGGAAAAATATAAATTAAGAAAAATGTCAATACTTTGCAAGCAAGGAGAAGTTAAAAACAAAGTGAGTGTGATATTGCTAGATCCCTTGTATGAGAAAGTAAGACATAACACTAAAAAACACATAAAGATTTAATTAGTTTACATAACTGATTGAATTTTCCGATTTAATAAGTAGAAAACCATATTAAAAAAATATTATAAATTAAAAAAAAATATTAATAACTACATATAACCCATAAAATCAACCTTAAAAGGAAAGACAACTAAACTATTAAAAAATAATTATACAAATTTCATTGCGACTTCTTTGCCCATCCCACGGATCCTATAAAGCATGGAGGATGTAAATAAAAATATGAAATATTATTGAGATGAGATTGTTTTACTTCTTTGATTGATTCATATTATTTTTCACCTCTAATTTCTTGTAATTTAATTTTTGTAAAGACAGTTTCTTTAAATTTTATTAAATAAATGATTTCCAACTTTTTAAACTGTTATATATATATATATATATATATATATATATATATATATATATATATATATATATATAACCAGATTAAATTATATTGTATATAAGTGTTTAGTAACTTCTATACATAAATTATCTTTAAATTTTAATTTCTTATAATAATTATTTATATAATAAAATTAGACCGTTTATTTAAATTATATTAAATAAATGATTTCCAACTTTTAAAATTATATATATATATATATTCTTTTAAAATAAGTTTAACGAGAATAAATTATATTGTATATAATTGTTTAGTAACTTCTATACTTAAATTATCTTTAAATTTTAATTTCTTATAACAATTATTTATATAACAATTTTTTTTTATTATATTAAATAAATAACTTGCAATATATTAATTTCATGTATTTCACCTTTTAAAATAACTTATTATATATTTAATCAATAATAATATTGTATAATTGCTTGATAACATTAAATGCAATTTTGGTATTGAGAATTTGTATGGTACAGAGTTAATCAAGCTTTGTAGTTCTGAAGATCTAATCATTTGCAACGGTTTAATGAAGTGACCAAAATATAACCAAATGACTTGTATCCATGGGTTGAGTAGCAATGTTGTGGATTATGTGATTTGAGATATCCATGTTTACAATCAAATAGTAAATTTTGACCTTTTAAATGACCATGAGTCTGACTTGATCATAGACTTTTAACCCTAACTCTAAACTTTACCTTGCACAAAACCCCCTTGAAGGTAAATCTCATAACAAAAAACACTTGTTTTTTGAAAAAAATAAAGTTGATCTCTTTCTAAAGAACTTAAACACTAAATTAAGGCATTGTTTAACTGTTCTACATTTTGGCCCTTTTCGCTGGAATCCGATGATATAAATTTGCACAAAATCACAATTTTATGTTGTTTAAATTGTATTTATGAATGCAGAAATGGATTCAGTGTGATGAGAAACCCCTAGGGCACACACATTATACATAATTAACCACTCAAATCCGTAGATCCAACAGTTTCTCGCCGGATTTCAGACAAAATTAAACAAAAAATATCCTCGGAAAAGGGCCAAAACATAGAACAGTTAGACTACAACCTAAATTAAATCTTCTATCATATAAGAACAATATTGAAGAAAACTATCATAATTTTACAATAACTCTATCTACCTCCATTAAAAATTCTCTATCAAATTGTTGTGTAAAAAGAAGAATAGAATTGCCAAACCTTGGTATGATAACGAGTGTAAACTTGCTAGAAAATCCATCAGGGATGCCTTTAATGAGTCCTTGAAATATGATAAGATTAACAGAGACAAAGTCCTAATTAAAAGGAAAAAAAGACACTACATAAATACAAAGCAAGAGAGTCTTTTGCACATATCTAAACTCGATTGTAATGTCCCCACTTTGGGACATCATTATATTACAGAGTGCTATGATGACCAGAGTAGCCAGATGGAGGTTATAGCGAGTACAAGGGCTATTGAGGGTTTTTTTGGGGTCTCTCTTACATCACTCATCTTATTTCATCATCATGATCCATTCCGCACAACTTGTCTTTGGTTTCGTTGCATTCCGACGATGTCCGTAATTTTGAGTTATTTTGGGCTATATGTTAATTAAATTCACCAAGGAGTTCATATTGGGCATAATACTTGGAGGAAACTCTTAGTGTAATATCTCATTGGAATTGGGAGGAATATAAATACAGGATAAGATGATGAGAAGCGACTTTCAGTGGTCAGGGAAGCCACAATGAGGGACAAACTACTTTTTAGAGGAAAAATGGTTAATTAATTAATTAATTAATAATTAAATAGAGTAAAAGTCACTTGGAGAGACAAGGTGAGAAGGGAGGATAAAAGAGAGACAGAGGGCTCTATTCTCTCATTATGTTGATTATCATTTGATATTTGGCTTCTTGTTGGTGAGCCCATGCACTTGGGGGTTTTGACTTAACAAACCCTAGAGATCAACTTGGTGGTGAAAAATCCCACCTATCTTGATCCAAGCTTGGTCACGAAGGTGAAATATTCCTCCCTCACCATTCTACATCAGATCTACTCAGTTACAGAGAGATTCTACGTCAGCTACATGCTCTGAGAGAGAGAGAGAGGGGTGCAACATTGAGGGTTTCCAGCAAGGGGGGCGCACTTGTGGAACTAGTTCAATTAGATTTGGTCAAGGAGGAGTTTTGGAGAGACAAAATATTGGGTTATCTTGGTAGATGTAATAACGCCTTTCTTGGCTCATCCATGAGGTGTTTTGGTGGAGTATTGATTTATTGTGTGGATGGTACGATTTCTTCTAGAGGGAGGGTGCAATTGCTGAAGTAGATCTCTTCATGGGAAGGGTGAAAACTTCATTATTCAGCAGGGGAACCTTTCTACATTGTTCCTAGCCTTCATATATACTATTCCCCAGTGTTTTGGTGGCTATTGGGGCCAAGGAGTAAGAGGGCCAGAATATTCCATAGAGCAACAACCAGGGCAAGGGCGCAACTATCCCAGATTGAGGGTTTGATCCAACAGTGGGAAAAGATCTCAGTTGTCATTCATCTTCGACAACCATGTGGCCTTTGGAGGCTTGTATCATATCTTCTTGGGTTATTGTCATTGTGTTATGAGTTCTCATGCTCTATTGTTCCAGATCTGTAGATCTATTGTGTCAAGATCTTCTACTACTATGAATAAAATCTGATTTGAGGTATTTTGGTTATTCGTTGTGTTGTTGATCTTGCATCTTATTGAGGTATGTTCCATTGATATATATTCTTTGATTATTGTTGCAAAAACACATAAAAACCATCATATTAAACCCAAGCACAACTCATGAGACTTAAGACTGCAAAGTGTTTGACAAAATGCCACAGCCAGAAAATACATAAAAATCAATGAAAACGAAATGTTCCTAGCATCTTGGCTTGGGAACATTACATTGATCCAAAGAAATTTGGAGGTAAATTTTGACTCGTAAAACTAAAGAAAATGATATGATTCCATTGACAGAATGGAATTATTACCTTAAAATTATTTTCAAATTCTGTAATGTGTTGGACAACATTCCAAAATTTTCTATAGAAGATGATTTTTTTTTCTATATAAGACATAAAGTTTTGGGTTAAGCGACTCAGAAATGGGAAAGCTAATGGCATCAAAGGCTACCAAGCTGAAATATTAAAAATTGGATGGTCTATTATGATCCCTCACATACACAAGATCTTCAGTTTAGAAACCAAGTAGGGCTTCCCTCAACATTGGAGTCAAAGCCTTATTGTACCTATTTTTTAAAAGTGGAGATAAAAAAAATCCCTCTAATTATAGGACCATTATGATTAGCCCCATTTTAGCCAAGCTATATGGAAGTATTTTGGAAAAGAAGATAAGCATATGACTTGAAAGACACATAAAAAGAGTTAAAGGCCATGCCGGTTTTAGAGGTTATCATTCAACCATGGACCTCCTTGTCATACTTAGGATCATCGCAGAGGAGTGTTGCAACAATAAAATCAACCTCCTTTGTTGTTTCATTGACTTTAGGAAATATTTTGACAATGTGCGTGGGACCCACCTTTGGAATAGGTTAGAAGAGATAAAAGTTCCCTTGAGGCTGATAACTATTGTGTTAAGGTTGTATGAGAACACTGTCAAGTTTAGGAGTACTGAGGGTTGGTCAGAAAAAATTAAAAGAAATATAGGAGTCAATCAAGGTTGTCTTCTACCCCCTACCTTTTTTGGCATATACATTGACAAGTTAGAAGATTTTCTGGAAGTTGCAGGTTGTGTTGGACCAAATATTGCTAGTATAGTTGTCATCCTTCTTCTATATTCCGATGATATTTTTATTTTGGAAAGGAATCCCTATGACCATAGTAAGTAGCTTAGAATACTTAAGGACTTCTTCTCTAGTACATGAATCACTGTGAACACTGACAAAACAAAGGTTGTGATAATTAAATCTAACAAGATCACCTATGATACTTTTTTTATATGACAACAATAGCTTGGAGGAAGTGCCTTTGTACAAGTATCTTGGAATTGATATTTGTCACTAACTCAATTGGAATTTTAGCATTGAGAAAAGGATAAATGGAGGGTGGAAAGCTTATTATGGGCTTGAAAATAATTGTAAACTAGTAGACCTTTGGCTATGGGATAAGAAAAGCTCCTCTTTGAGACTCTTTTCACTCCTGTTATCTTGTATGGATGTGAAGTTTGGGGATGCAATATCTCTCGAGAATCTTGGATAAAGATAGAACAAATCCAAAATAATTTTATAACTTATAATCTCAAAATTAAAGGAAATACACCCTATCATATCCTTCTCATAGAAGCGAGCCTTTCCCCCATTGAGAGAACAATTATGATTATGTACTTAATGTACAAGAACAAGATAAACAACATGCATGTAATGTTCCCCAACTTAACTGGGGAACATTACTATGCATAATTACTCATAAAATAAAATAAAAAAGCTCTGCGAACTAAAATCTTGTAGCTTACCGACAACGAATTATACATATATGTAACCATTTTGATACCAATAACTTAATATGTCTACAACATATTTAATTAAACATGAATGCAACTAATAACTCAATAGAACAACATATAATTCATTCCCATTCACAAAGTAAAAATTCACAATAGTTAAACTCATAAATTAAATTAGAAAATAGATAAACACTTATCTTTCTAAATCAGTTGTGCAACTAGTTGCTTGGGACAGACGTTCTGTCCTGTTAGAATATAATGGATGTGCTAATTTTAACATTGACAATATCAATATTGTCACCCAACCATAGGTCGAAGCCACCCTCCGAGCACCTTAACCTTGACAAAGAATCACTCCAAAGGCAAACCCTAGGCTAGATAGCCAAACAAAGGGTAGCGCACCTTTCCCCAAGGATAGCGCACCAACAAGAGCTGATCAGATAGTCCAAACCCTAGCTAAGAGATATTCCAAACCAAAACCGATCTACTTGTTGTAGCAGTTGCAATGCCATCTCTCCTCCAAACCTGTGCACAAAACTAGGCACTGCAGTGCGCACAAGTGCTGCTCTGCAATTCTGAGACTGCCTGCTAGAATGAAGATTGGCCTCCTGTATTTATAGTAATTCTGGCTAACTGCCTGGGCCGACTTCTCATTCTGGGTATCTGTCTGTTCAATATATATTATTTATTCTGGCCAACTTCTTCTCTTGAAGGCTAATAACCTAATACAAGTTATCTTCTTGAACAGACATGTCTTCTAGGGTTATTAGCCAACTCATTAGGGTTTCTTCTTGCTTCCCGTAATATTCTATTCTCGTCAGGTTTACACATGGAGGTAAATACCTCCCGCAACTACCATAATATCAACACTCCCTCCTAGCTAGGGAGGTATTACAGGTAATGGTCTTGAGCACAAATATACCATTCACCCGGTAGCATCAACATAGTTGTATAGACTATCTCATGACTAGATCATGAGCACCATCATCACCATCAGTGTCATCAACTGCATCATCTATCGAAACCATACTCTATCTGAGTAATCAGACATGATGCTCACTCCACAAAGTGACACAAGAGCCATTCTTCTAATCTAGAAGAGTAAATTTTCTGAACCATTTTCTATCTGGGAAATCTCTGTTCATCATTCATCTGGATGATAATTATTTTCAACATTGCTGATAGTATTCAAGGCAATTAGAACAATATCATTTAATAGAACACAACTGTGTCTATCCATAGTAGTACACAACTACAATCTAGTGGTACAATACCACACCAAGTACCACACAGATACTTGATCAAACAATGGAACACATCCACCACAGTGGTATACATCTACTGTCTAGAAACATATGGTCTTCATAACAAACATCTGATATCAACCTGCACAGAAACAATGTTATGATATAAAAATGAATCATCTGGGCCATTCTTCCACTCACATATGTGAGATCTTGGAAGAGCATATGCCCTCAGAAGGTCAAACATCAATGATGAGCTATCTGGACTATTCTTCTCAAGAAAGGAAGAATAATTGTCCTGATTTATGAGCCTGGACCATTCCCCACCCTGGGCCATTCCTCCAACACTAGACAAAGTGTAACCTGGAGAGAATGAGTCTGCCCTAAGGAATGTCTGTCCCTGATTGCTGAACCTAGACCATTCCCCACCCTGGGCCATTCCTCCGGCACTAAAAATAGTGCAACTTGGAGAGAATGAATCCGCCCTAAGGAATCACTATTCGGACCATTTCCAAAGGAAATGACTGTCCTGCACCAACCTCCAAAACAGACCATTCCCCATGTTAACCACAATGGGAAATCATTGTCCGGCGAGGCGAACCAATCTTCTTGAGTAACCCTCAAGAAGAGAGACTGCCCTAGACTACTTCCCATGTTAACCACAATAGGAAGTCACTACCTATGGTACATCAACAATCTGGACCATTTTCTGAACCGAAAAATGTCTGTCCGTCAGAAATCTCAATCCACTTTCCGAACTGGAAAGAATTTGCTCATCCTGGACCATTTTTCGAACTGAAAAATGACTGTCCATCAATCAATAATACATCAATACTGCCTCCCAACCTGGGTGTCATCTCTTCCTTTTTCAATAAGGACGAGCTCCAACTTGAGTACACAAACTCTTTCATATTGGACAGAAGCTTTACCAAAATGTCTGCTTATCTGCTCATCTGTGGAGATATGTATTGGAGAACCACTTTCTCCTTTCTGGACTTCATCACATATAATGTAATGCTTGATTTCAAATGTACTTCAGTCTGGAACATTGGTTTTCTTTGAAGGCTTCATGTAGCTCTGATCAATAAAGTATATCATTGTTGGAAAAACTGGAACATATCCATGTGGCACTTCTTTTGTTAGCATGAGATCTGATCTTCTGAGTAATCATCTTGATACAATATCTCTGTTATAGACAATATTCACCACGCTTCTTCTGTGCACTGGAGGTTCTCCACCAAGTTATCTTCTTCCATCTGCATACAAGGGTCTCTTTCTGGTATGCTTCAAAGTCTTGAGGTTTCTCTTCATACACTCTTTGTTCAATTGCTCTGGAGATCAGTCTTTGCATTCATCTGATGTAGAACTCCAACCCATGGATATTGCAGATGATATAAAGACTCATGTAGATTTATGTCTGGTTTATTGGAACAAGTAATCATCATAGTCTTCTCCCTCCATCTGGGAGAACCTCTAGTTCTGGATCTTGCAATGCTTGCATATATACACTATTCTTCATCACAACTTCCAGTTCCTCTGCTTGATTGCTTTTATTGAGTTCATATCAGTTTGGTAATCTTGTGATTCTTAATACGGTGACTAGTTGTTCTGGCTTCTCTTTCTTTCTTGGAATCTTCATGTTCTTCCTGATGTTTTTATTTATCTCTTGGGTCCATGGAGTTTCTTATAGATTCCATGCCCTAAATATTCCACTTCTTCCTTTCATTATAGAATCATGGATGTGGATGGACAACAAGGGATACTTTAAGGCTTCTCTTTGAACAAGACTTCTTCTGAGGTTGAACGAAACACGTACTATCTTTCATGGCTGCTACCATGGATATATACTTCATCATCTTCAATGGATCATAGGATTAGCTCCCTCCTAATCCTTGCTTCATGTATGAGTGCATATAATCGACTCCCTCTGTCTAACAGATTCCACACTTCCGTCTGCATCCTTATTGTCTTCTGAAATATATAATCGGCTCCCTCCGTCTAACAGAGTCCACGCTTCCATCTTATTGTCTTCTGCAAAACGTCATAAGTCTTTCTTCAATTTCCTCTTGATTGCTGACTTCTTTCTGTCTTTGCTTCTTCTAAGTCTCTTCATGATTGATTCTGATTTCAGATTATCTTGTAATAGCTTCCACATGATTTGTTTGATGTATTTCATCCTTTCATGTGTATTATCTAACTTGTATAATGATAACAATCCTTATCTTGTTGTTCTTCCATAGGTATAGTTCTTCTTGGAACACATTATCTTCCAAGA
>ML789992.1:365535-377171 GCA_009831015.1 Picea engelmannii | reverse complement strand
AAGATATGTACAAGAACTAAGAAGAGTATTGTTACCTTTAGAAGAAGAAGTCTCTTTCATCCTGCTTAGTCTTCTTTGTAGGTTCCTTTTCTTCGGCAACTGATGCTTCGTGTTTCTCCTTCCTTTTATTTAGCTCGGGACAATGATTCTTGTAGTGACCATACTTTTGATAGTTGAAGCATTGTATTTCTGAAATATCTTTCTCTTGAATTGGCTTCCTCCTTGAACCAAACTTCCTTTTGTTCCTGAAATCCTTGAACCTTGATGTGAAGGCTCGATCATCGTACCTCTTTTGGGGTTTCTCTTTTGCATTGATCCTAGATTCTTCTTGAGCACAACAAGTCCAAAGTTCTTCAAATGTAGGATACTCCTTCCTTGTGTTCATGCTTGCGGCAAATGCATCCCATGTCTTGGGAAGACCATTGAGTACTATGTTTACCAATTCCTTCTCTGAAATAATCTCTTCAATAGCTTGTAGTTGATCTCTTAACTAGGATATCCTCACAAAGTATGATGTTATTCTATCATCATCATTCATCTTCATGTCACGGAGCTCATTCTTTAGACTCATTATTTGTCCAATGTTTTTGACTGAGAAGAGGTTTGTTAGAGTATCATACATATTCTTCGATGAGTCAATATGGGAGATGTAGGGTATCAAGTGGCCTTTTATAGAGTCCACTATGATACTCATGACATTGATGTCACTGTCTTTGAACTTCTCCATAACTGCAACGTTCTGTGGTTCCTTCTCTTTTCCTTCTTCAAACTCTGGTTCCACGATATTTCCTTTCACGATATCCAACATTTTATTCTTGGAAAGGATGAGGTCAATCCTTGTCTTCCACGCTCTGAAGTTAGAAGCTCCATATAACTTATTTTCTATCTTCATAGAGTATGTCATGGATGCTTTGACTTGTTCAACCCTAGATTTGACCAAAAAACTCAAACTTGACGTCTTGTCTTGCTGAGAGTACCAGGAGATGCGCTAGGCTAGGGCACACTGATATATCTGGAAATTAGGTCAATCCATTCACTTAAGGTGCCTCAACGAGAGGATTAGGGTTTCTGCAATTGCACTTGATAGTAACCCTAGCGACAGTGCTTTGGTGACTGCTCCTGCTAGAAACCCTATCAATAGTTCTTCAACGAGCTTAATGTCCTTATGGATATGTTTCCTTCCAGTAGTTAGACTAAATGAAGTAGGTTGTGGGCCCATAACCTGTTAGAATATAATGGATGTGCTCATTTTACCATTGACAATATCACTATTGTCACCCAACCATAGGCTGAAGCCACCCTCCGAGCACCTTAACCTTGACAGAGAATCACTTTGGAAGAAAACCCTAGGCTAGATAGCCAAACAAAGGGTACCACACCTTTCCCCAAGGATAGCGCACCAACAAGAGCTGATCAGATAGTCCAAACCGTAGCCAAGAGATAGTCCAATCCAAAACTGATCTGCTAGCTGCAACAACTGCAATGGCAACTCTCCTCCAAACCTGCGCACAAAACTGGGCACTGCAGTGCTACTCTGCAATTCTGAGACTGCTTGCCAGAATGAAGATTGACCTCTTGTATTTATAGTAATTCTGGCTAACTGCCTGGGGCGACTTCTCATTCTGGGTATCTGTCTGTTCAATATATATTATTTCTTCTGGCCAACTTCTTCTCTTGGAGGATAATAACCTAATACAAGTTATCTTCTTGAGCTGACATGTCTTCTAGGGTTATTAGCCAACTCATTAGGGTTTCTTCTTGCTTCTCGAAATATTCTATTCTTGTCAGGTTTACACGTGGAGGTAAATACCTCACGCACCTACCATAATATCAACATGCCCAACCATAGACTTGTTGTTCCATATCTCAACAAAAAGTCTCCCCCGAGCTAGGGCTAGGAATCTACAAGAAAAGGGTGTCTCTCACTGTCTACTCATAGCTCAAATATCCCACAACCTACTGGTATTCTCCTATAGCTATCTCAAATTTCCGCTAGCTCTCTTCCTCTTGACCTGCCCAACCCAAGGATTGTACCCCTTCACTGCTCTCAGTACATCAGGTTTCCCATTCATTTATCAAGGTCTCTCTGAAACATGTAACCATGAATCTCTCTACTGGGAACTCAAGGTAACCCACTACTAGGAAAACTATCAACAACACAACAACAATTCACTTGTTGTTACTGTGAAACTCACACAAGAGTTCACTATTCAGGCTTGACAACCAGGTTCTTCTGCAAGCTTGAAAACTTTCTTCTTTAGTATTTAGCTCCAAATATTATTCATAATTCACCCTCCATTGTTTCTCCATCTCCAATGCTCTTTTTCCCTGTTCTCTACTTGGTGTTCATGAAAAAAATGTGCTTGTAAAAATTGCCTTCTTTGGCCATGGAAATTTCCTTTTCCCCAAGCTAGTTGACTACTCACTTCGCCTAATGTTCATTGCACTTCATCCCCATGCTCCCCAATAACTATGGGATGTGACTTTATACACCCACCCTCTTCCAAGTATTCAATGATTGGGCTCTCATACACTCAACCAAAAAATAGAGGGTTATCTCAAATGATAATAAAATTCTGAAATCTGGGTTTAAATTAATACCCATAAATAATTTTCCCCTTGGACACCCCTTAGAAACTCCTCTCTCTTGTGGAAAATTCATCCCCCATATTTGTCCATGTCCCTTAGCAGCTGACATCACATTTTATTATTAAAAATCATACATACAATTCACATATTACATCACTTGGTCATAGCCACATTTCATTATATCTACATTAAGCATTAATTAAACCGGGGATTATAATAGGGATGTTACATTCCCCTTCCCCTACAATTGTGCACCGTCCTCGGTGCACACCAATACTTAGAAAATAAAAAATCTACAATTTCACAACTCCAACAACAGTCCCAACCAAAATCTCATGTTTCCTCTCAACCTGTTGACCCATGGAATGCATCCCCTTCACTACCCTCAGTCCATCAGGATGCACCATTATTTTA
Organism: Picea engelmannii; assembly: GCA_009831015.1. NCBI lineage: Eukaryota > Viridiplantae > Streptophyta > Pinopsida > Pinales > Pinaceae > Picea > Picea engelmannii. The sequence goes on along the minus strand of ML789992.1, from coordinate 374,168 downwards.
TCAGGGCTATTAGCATAGGTGAATAGGAATTTTGAGATGTGTTTTCAGAACTCTAACTACCCAAAAATGGAGTCTTGCATTTTTAGCTCCTATTTTCTTCAAAATTGATAAAAAATTGTGGGTATTCCTCCTGAATAGTTTCTTCATGCTCCCATGTTGTGTCTTCAAGATCGTAATAGATCCATTGAACCTTTAACAACCCTATGAATTTGTTCCTGAGCAGTTTGAATTTCCAGTTCAAGATGTGTACTGGTTCCACCCAAAAATCCCCTTTGTGCTCCACTTGGATCACAAACCAATCAATTATGTGGTTAGGGTCAAAAACATATTTCCTTAATAATGACACATGAAATACATTATGCACTCTCATGGATGCATGGAACGATATCATGTATGAAACTATCCCTATCTTCTCTAAGATTTCAAAAGGCCCACAATATCTTACTGTCAACTTTGGGAAGTAACCCAATTTTAGCACACTTCTTTTCGCTTTCATTTTTAGAAAAAAACATGTTCACCCACTTTAAAATCTCTAAGGACTATGTTCTTGTCTGAAGAATTATTTTGCTTGTCTTGGGAGGCCTTTTAATTATGTGTGATCTTCACCATCTATTCTTCCATTTACTTCAATAAATCTGGTCCAATGATAGCTCTGTCTACTGGATTATCCTAGCTTACTGGTGTGTTATACTTTATGTCATACAATGCTTCAAATGGGCTCAATTTTAATGAATCATGGTACCCATTATTGTAAGCAAATTCTACTAAGTGGATACAATCCTCCCACTTTGATGGCTAGTCCATCATACACATTCTGAGCATGTCTTCAATTATTTTGTTGGTCCCATATGACTCTGGGTGATGTTGGCAAAAGATTGAGACCATGGTTCTCCAAGGTTTCCAACGAAAGGCACCACTGTAGTTTAGCAATGCCGACATATTTATCCTTCCACAAGGGAAAGAAGTCTCACCCGAGGCATAGCTGAGACTTGGATGATAAAGTGAGTTAGATAGAATTCAACATCAAATTTACCTTAACATTAATTAAGGATATGTAGCAGATCGCAAAGATATCCATAAATGATGGTTAAATACTTAACTAGACAAGAAATAAGTACTGCGTGACGAAAACATAGATTCATACACATCATAGAAGATCATCACAATAAAAAAACTTAGGGCCAAGAACATCTTTATATTAGTAGCTCCAATGTTTCAGAATCATCATACATCAAAGGTCTCTAATACAATATCTTGCACAACAAGACACGACTTTACATAACCCATTATAGACTCAAGATCATGATGCAAAGGCAACATGGCTATTAGTAGAGGCCTTTACAGTAGCAAGACAAGACTCAGATAGCCATAGCGTATTCCCAAAATCTGAGCTACAAAGCTAATCTCTCCTACTCATAACAATAATAACAATGACAACCATGAACAACCAACCAACAACCAACCAACAACCAACCCCTTTCCCATTACATAGCTCCCATATTTATATTTTTCCCTTGGTCATTTCTTGGATTCTTTATTCCGCTTTAGGTATTGTATCTTCCACTATTTTTCCATATTTTTCCTGCTAGCACTCAATGCTCTTGGCCTTTTTCGCTGCTTGTCCAGCTGGCACTCAAAATTTATGGTGGTTTCCGCTACTTTTCCAATTGACACGTGGCAATTTTCCCAAAACTTCGTCATTCCCAAAAATGGAGGGCCCAACAAGCCCCGACTAAAACCATTGAATCGTCTCGAGTCAACCCTCTGCTTCCTCAATGGGGATTCCTTCAAATGGAGGGCCCAACTATGGGATGAACTGTACAACTTGATGGGGAAAGTTGTCATACTGCTCCACCCGATCCTGCCACTTCCACACCAAAATGGAAGCTCCCACAACAAATTCCTTTGTAGCTGCAACATCGGCCTCCACAGGCTTAGTGGCCAACAATTCCCACCACTCAGTCTATGCAATGGAATACAACTGCTGCATCTTGACATAAGTATCCTGAACTGTAGGCTTGAAGTCCTCGAGTTATTTCTTAGCAGCCTAGGTAGCCTCGTACATCCCATCGAATCTTTCGCCGACCTCGTGGATCTCTGCGAACTTCTCCTACTGTGCGATGGGGTCAATGATCACTTGCGCCTCCTTTTTCATCTGCTGGATTTGAATTCAGAGTTCTTCTACCGACTTGTTCCTCTTTTCTAAGATTTCGACCCAATTGTTGACCATGGAAAACATCTAACTGCACTCACCAGCTCGACGATGAAGGGAGTTTCAGACTGTGTTGCCTTCAACAACAACCTAGGTGATATTCTCTAGCATGTCTATAGGATGCTCCTGGTCCTTAATCCAAACGACTTCGAGATGATGCTAGAGGCTGCCCATTATCCCCACTAATTATGACCATGTCTCAACCATAAGCTCAACCCAGTGCACTGGCACAACCGGGGTAATATCCTCAGGAAGCTTAGGAGAAATCTTCCTGAATGTGGGTTACACCTGGATAAACTTGTCAGAAACATATGCAACAATAGACTCAGCCTGTGTGCGCAAGCCATTCTCATGATCCCTGGCTGTAGATGTCGCAACTATGTCCTGGCGCAATTGGTGCATCTGTTGTGTGAGATCTTCATTCGTCTGCTCAACAAAAGTTATCCATTGCTCAAGTTGATCAATGGAGGCACATATAAAATGTAAAATCTACGGTGTGGACCAGGCCACGAGCTCTCCACTAGATAAAGAAGGATCCATGGGTGCCCTTGAGGCAAGCGGTTGGCCATTGACGACAGATCACTCAGACATACTGGGGGTGCCAACACCGTCGATGCTAGCAGAAGTAGCTCAGAAGATACGTGAAAGCCTATCTTGGACCTCTTGAGTAAATGTCCCAATCGCGTATGTGTGCTCCATGACTAATTCTAGTATTGCGCTGCACTGTTGTGGATCCTGCATCAGTTGTGAAATCCGTTCTTTAAATGAACTCATACTATGAGCATAATGAGTGTCCTCCTGGGTATCCATAAGATCGTTTGGAGGATCTTGACTCAATTGTTCCATCACTTCTATGGATTTCGTAACCTTTGGAGTAGGTATAATCATTGGCAGGGTGTTAAGTGGGACATTAACCTGCAGAATTTGGGGGAAGGAGGGAGGAATGGGGACTACGGTGCCTGTGGTAATAACGAAGGGATCGATAGAATATGTCTCAGCAATGTCGAGATGGGTGTGGGAAGGGGACAATATAGTGGTAGATGGGGCGTCCGCGACTGATCTAGGTGATGTTTAGTGAGCTCCTCAATGATGGGAGTGGGATTTTTCTGAACTGGGGAGTCATCCAAAATAGTAATAATGAGGACTGAGGATGATAATCATGGGGGTGGTGGTGCGAGTTTGAGGTGGAAGGGAAGAAATAGGAATGGCATCTGTATTAATGGAACAATCATGTGAAGAAAAGAGATGGAATAATCATTAGTATTAATGGAACAATGCATCATAAAACTATTATTTGATGGGATATTATTAAAGACCTACAACTACAATAAATTGGAGCAGTCACAAAAACAACACCTGGAATCAAAGGAAATAAAATTATACAACAACCAACTATCAAGGATTAAGACAAAAAATAATTAAGTATGGATGTATTGATGATCATAGATGGAAATAAGAAAACATGAATATAAGAAAATCATATTACTTGGTTTCATCACATGTAAAGCCTTTAACTACAAAGCTTTGAGGACAAAGATTTTGAAGGAGGGTACTATGGTATGACCCCAAGGGGGGCATTTATGGAGTTAAATGTATATGATATGACTCCATGGGGGGAATATATGGGGTTAAATGTACATGTAATGGGTAGACGCATATGCAAAAGTGGTCCGACTAATAATAAAGGGGCCACATGTGCAATATGTGAATATGTATATATAGAGATCATGTAGTCATTATTGAGGATGTGATTTGGATGTATGAGTGTATTGGGGTATTTTGAGGAGGTTCTCCTAATCTTTAAGCATATATTGTGTATCTTATCACTCTTATCTATCTTGGAGTTGTTCGCCATGCTCAAATTGGTGTACATGGTGTGTACTTCTGGTTTATTGTCATATTTTAAGGTTTTGGTTCATAACAGGGGCACTGACGAATAATACTTAAATCCGACAAGGCCAAAAGACAAAAAATTCCAGTTTATAAAAAGGGCAACAAACAAATGTTTGATGCATAGCCATATACCCTTTTACCAAACAAGATATTAAAATATAGAAAAGCCAATAATTGCAAACATAAATGTATAGATAAGATAAACTAAGAACAACTTTATCGTATCAAAGCATATATTGTTTCATCCTTATAAGTGGCTATATGAAACTTATGAATACCGGATAATACATTTTTTAAAACAAAACATATTTTATGATTTTAATATTGCATGACAACACTTTTGCTTCCCTATGATGAAATGTTACTATTAATTTCCATTGAAGAACTATTGATTTTTTTTTGGGATAGTACTAGTAATCTATAATGCTATGATGCTTTATGGATAATAATATAATTTCAAGATGGATAAAATCTTTGTAATATTTCAATCCACCCATTAACTTGATTTTTATTTTCTTAGAAGGTGGAAAAACCTATCATAACTCAGTTGTCAATCAACAATGAGGACAACTATTGCTAGTTGCTATCTGCGAATGCACGCTGGATTTTCACCATTTTTCAAGGAAAACCATGCCAACTAAAATAACTCGCTAGTGGTCTGTAAATGAGCAAAATTTCACTCTTGCTAGGTGTCTCTAGGTCTTGGGATGTTACCTTGTTTCCTTACATCCAAAGAAGAGAATCTCTTAGCTAATCAAAAACAATTTTAGGTTTTACTCCAGGATCAAAAGGCAGTTTCAACCAAGATAGCATTTGCAAGAAAGCCAATATCCCTTGCGGTCAACACCAAGACTACTTCAAATGAAGTCATGTGCTTTTTAGTAGCATATAGCCTTAGTCCCATACTTGAGACCATATAATATTCACATTTATAATTTAACCTCCATTAATTTAATATAGCTCATATAATTTATATTTATAAATTTAAATTAAAAAACATAATAAAAAAACCGTGAATAAAAAGTGATCCAAAATGAAAAATCCTTATTTAAGGATAAAATGTCTACATTGATTTTGTTTTTGGTTAACTAAACAACAATAAAAGTAAGTACAATTATTTTGGAAAGTTTATGATTTTTTTTTCAATTAAATAGTTAACTCAACAACAATTATAACAATTATTTTGGATTTTTATTTTTATTTTTATAATTTATTAAATACAATATTTTTTAATTTGAAAAATGTTAACGTGAATAAAAACAAAATTTCAATGAAACATTCGATTTATATATTTTCAATGGAAATATTATTTTATCTATTTTCAATGGAAAGATCATTTGGTGTAATGATAAAAAATATTATTTACATGGAAAAAAATATAAAAAATATAAAGTAATTGTTTAGAAAAAAATTGTAAAAAATATAAAGTAAGTGTTTAGATTTAGTTGAAAATTTAAATATTAAATATACTATCTTGAATTTAAATATATATTTAATTAAGTTTTAGTCAATTAATAAAATAATTTTATTTAAAATAATATTAGTGTAGATTCATCTTAAATTCGGATTTATTAAGCATTGATAGGGATCATATATATATATATATATATATATATATATATCATTCCATTCCATGTCTCATTTCCTAATTTGATCTTTCTTAGTGTTTGATAGATCCTAGTTTAAGATGTTTTTTTATTTTTATTTGACTTAAGTCAACTTTATTTTTATTATTGTTATTTTTTTAATTAAGTCTACTTTAATTTTTCTTAATGTTTAATGTAACGTTATCTAACTTAACACTAATGTGACAACATCTCTCCCATCCAAAACTGTAGAGCACCTCACTCATGCAATCAAATATTAATTAAACATAAAATAATTATAAATTATTTATAATAATATAACTTAATGTCTCACCACATCTCTTAAATTGGGATGGGGTGATGGTCTCTCATTGTTTGCTTAGGCTTTTTAAAGTACATGCTTTGGTACATGCTTAAGACATTTAAAATATGTATCTCGCTCTTACTTATTGTTATTATGATTAGTTATTATTGACTTTAGTTATTATTGTTATTAGTTAGTTACCGTAGAGGGATAAGAGGCATAGCTTGTTATATTAGAAAGAACATTTCTCCTCACATTCAACTTCATAAGATTGACCCTCTTAATCAACCTCATAAGATTGACCCTCTTAATCAATACATTTGGATAGAAATTTCACACACCAATGCTAAGATGTATATAGCAATTTTCTATTTTGCACCTATTAATTCTACTTTTGATAAGAAAAACAATCTAGATAACAATTGTCCCTATAATAATTTAGAACAAGATATTTATAGTTTGAAAAATGAAGGTAATGTCCTCCTGCTAGGAGACTTTAATGCTAGGACTGCAACTAAACAAGCTACTCTTTTAAGTAATGACTCCAACCATAATCCTTTATGGCTAGATGATGACCTTGTTTTATCTAATAGCTACAAAAGAAGCTCTGAAGACCTAATTGAGAATTTGTTTGGTACTAAGTTGGTCAAGCTCTGCAGCTCTTAAGACCTAATAATTTGCAATGGAGTAGCAAAGTGGCCAAACTCCATCCATATGACTTGTATTCATGGGGTAGGTAGTAGTGTTGTAGATTATGTGATATCTGATATCCTCGTTTCCAACCAAATAACAACTTTTGACCTTTTAAATGACCATGAGCTTGAATTTGATCATAAACCTTTAACCCTAACTCTAAACTTTTCCATGCATAGGAGCGCCATTGAAGAGAATTCTGACAATCAAAGGAATTTGTGCTTTGAAAAAAGTAAAGTTGACATTTTCTTAAAGGATTTAAATAGTAAATTAAATATCCTAACTTATAAGGACAACATTGAAAAACTCTATCATAATTTTACAACTACCCTTTCCACTTCTATTAACAAGTTCTTTTTCAAGATGTCCTATAAAAAGAATAATAGAACGACCAACCCTTGGTATGATAAATAATGTAAAATGGCTAGGAAATCCTTTAGGGATGCTTCTAAGAGTCCTTAAAACTCGATAAGATCAATACGTACAAATCCCTAATTAAAAGGAAACAAAGATACTATATCAATAAAAGGCAAGAGCAACTTTCACAACTATATAATCTAGATCCTAAGAAGTTCTGGAGCCAAATTCTAAAACACAGTACTAAAGAAAATAATAGGATTCCCTTAAGGGACTAGAATTCCTACCTTAAAAGTCTTTACGAGTTCCCTAATTCCATGGACACCATTCCTATTTTCCCTACAAAGGAAGAAGTTTTTTCTTTAGATGACATAGAGTTCGGGGTTAAGCGTATTGCAAATGGGAAATCTAAGGACATTGAAGGCTACCAAGCTGAAATTTTTAAAATTGGAGGGCCAATTCTTATCCCTCACATACACAAGCTCTTCATTTTAGCAGTCAAGCAGGGATTCCCTAAACCTTGGACATAGAGCCTCAATGTTCCTATTTTTAAAAATGGGGATAAAAACATTCCCTCTAATTATAGGACCATTATGATTAGCCCGATTTTAGCCAAGCTTTATGGAATTATTTTGGAAATGGCTAGAAAGTCACGGTAAAAGAGCTAAAGGCCAGGCCAGGTTTAGTAGATATCATTCAACTGTGGACCATCTGGTTACCTTTAGGATCATTGTAGAGGAGTTCCACAATACTAAAACCAATCTTTTTTGTTGTTTTGTTGACTTTAGAAAATCTTTTGACATGGTTAATAGGAAAAATCTTTGGAATAGGTTGGAAGAGATAAAAGTGCCTCTCGAGTTGAGGGATGTTTCAATAAGGATGTATGAGAACGTTATTGCTAAGTTTAAAAATACTGAGGGCTGGTCAAAAGAGGTTAACTGCAATATTAGAGTCAAACAAGGTTGTCCCTTGTCCCCTACACTTTTTGGCATATACATTGACAAGTTAGAAGATTGCTTGGAAAAAGCAGGTTGTATCGGCCCTACTCTCACTGGTATAGTCATCAATATTCTTCTTTATGCTGATGATATCATTCTTATGGCAAGGAGTCCCCATGATCTTGAAAACCAACTAAGAATCCTCAAGGATTTTTGCTCCAATATGGGTATGACTGTTAATACTGATAAGACTAAGGTCATGATTATTAAATCCAATAAGATCCCTTATGATACCTTCGTATATGACAACAACAACTTGGAGGAAGTGACTTCATGCAAATATATTGGAATTGATATTCACCACAAATTCAATTGGAATTATAGCATTAAGAAAAAGATTATTGGGGGATGAAAAGCTTATTATGGGCTTGAAAACAATTGTAAATCAACTAATCTTTGGAGTTGGGATAAGAAGAAACTCCTCTTTGAGACTCTTTTTACACCTGCTATTCTTTATGGACGTGAAGTCTGGGGCTGTAGTATCTCTCGTGAATCCTGGAGAAAGATAGAGCAAATACAAAAGAATTTTATAACCTATAATCTCAAAATTAAAGGAAATACACCCTATCCCATCCTCCTCTTAGAAACAA